>VXBI01005186.1:950770-1062503 GCA_013397375.1 Toxostoma redivivum | reverse complement strand
AGCGGTGCGGAGCCGACGCCTTATGTAACGCGGGCTGCCCCGTCACGGCTCCTGGCCACGGCTCCCTCGGTGCCGGCGGTGTTCCCTCCGCCCGTCCTTTCCGCTTCCCGGCACCTCAACCCCCCCCAAACCTCTCGGTTCCAAGTTGGAACTTCGCTGCTTTTTTCGTTTGTTTGTTTTGTTTTCAGCGGGGCGAATAAACAAGGGGAGAAAGGGGGATTGGGCTGCGTGTCCAGACACTGCGCTGCGTAGCTGCGTCAAACCGGAGTCGCGGGATCTGCCAGATTTACGTGCTTGGCTTGAATAATTGCTGCTGGTTTCGTTCCCAGCTGAAGACAGGGGAGTGCGTGGGAGGGGGGGAATGGGGGGCTGGTCTGCGGCGGTGCCCGGGGGTGGCAGAGCAGCCCCTTAACCCAGACCCGTCTGCTTCTAGCCCTGGCCGCAGCATCTGCAAGGACATGCCTGTCCCACACCTCCACCTCGTCCAAGCTCTGGGCATGGAGCACTTCACCCATTGATCAGCACGGGGATGGTGTGGGGCAGCCACCCCTGTGGATGGCAAGGGAAGGGATAGAACCATCTGGGAGATGAGTGCTCTGGTGGGTATGGCTGGGGAAGCAACTCTCTCCTAGGCCCCCAGCCACCTGCATATCCCAAAGAAGCCAGTCTAGGAAAAAGCAGCAGTGGTTTTCCATTGCTGCTGCATCGCGCAGAACGGGTCAGCCAGGAGGTGACCACTGAAGAGTTTGGTTCCTAGGAAGGGTGCCAAAAAGATAACAGAGGTGACCAGACCAAAGACGCAGGCAGCTGTGATTAGCCAAAGCAAAAGCTTGAGGCTGTCTCTAAAGTCAAGAGGAGTTGCAGAAACTCAGCATGTTACAAAACCAAATGCAGCTAGATAGCACACCCCAAGTAAATGCAGCTTAACTTTCCACAGCTAACTAGAAAATGAGAGTGGCATTTCCAAGAGCTCTTGGGACCAGGCTGTGTGTCCATTGAACTCATGGGGGCAGTGAAAGAAAGAACAGCAGAATCCAGCCAGTACGAACCCTCAAAATACATCCTAATGAGATGCAGCTCCACTTCCCAGATTTATTGCACTAGAGGTGGGAGCTGCTTTTCAGGTCAAGGGAAAGCTTTTCATTTTTCTCCCTATGCTTTAGGTATGGCAACAAATAGCAAGATGAAAGTGCTAAAGCAAATAAAGCACGATCCCTACCTAGTGCTTGCACTGCTTTAACTGAGCGAGGTAACGAAACAAAACACTTTTCCTGTCAGTGTGAACAACTTCAGTGATTTTTGTGTCTGTGCCACAAGGCTACAGCTGCTGCATTTGTAGCAACCCTCAGGGAGAAATAGAAAGTGCATGGCATGGTGTGGGGCTCAGTTTGCTAATGATTTCTTCTCTCAGAAATGAAGAGCAGACACTGTTTTCCCTTTACCTTGGCTTGTTGTCGCAAAATTACTCTTTCTCTTGCATTTCCCCCCCCTCCCCAAATCTCTGTCATAATGCTTTATAACACAAGGAGGGTACTTTTATCTGTACATATTTATACCCACACACACTCACTTCAGAGATTTCTAGGGTTCTAAGCTGGGTAAAACCACAACAGATGCAGGCTGACTTTGCAGCATTCATTTAGCAGAGTGCATATTTCTGTTTGTGAAGTTTCATGCCCTGCTACCAATGCAGTCACCTTTGGGCTGGGCCAGTGCCAGACAATCTGTACCAACAGACTTGTTCAAGCATTTCAGAGCTTTAGAGTCTAAGGCAGACAAGAATAATGCATTGCTGGAGAGCTGCTGCAGGATGCACTTCTCAGGCAGATCATGATTACCTCTAGGAAGTTGGACTTTGGAGAGGGCATAGGGCTTGTCTGTCTACACCTGGGAATGCTGGATATAGTTTGTCAAGGCTGTAAGTTGTTAAGGAATCATTTATTTTTTCAGTTTATTATTTTTGAGCTTCCAGCAGTGTCTTTTTCCTTAGTTTCAATAAACTCTGGCTTTCTTGCCTACTGACCTTGCAGATTCAGCTTGCTGCATTGTATCCCAAGGAGCACTTTCTTCAAAAGACACAAGTTATATTCCTAGTTCTTGTCTGCCACCCCTTTGTGACTCCCTCCACAAATGCTTATATATACACAAACTCCCACCAGCAGAATTTACCTCTTATCTGATTATGATTTTCATCATGCTGTCCCACACTCCACTAAATTTTCTAGGACTTTCCACCAAGCACAAAGCCAAGTCAACTGCATAGGTTCACAGTTGTTCTTTCCTGCTTTGTGATGGCCCCAAGGCTGACATTGCAAGGCCTGAAAATGGATCTGAGTGGCCTAGAGGAAGTGTTTCAACCCCTTGCCCTGCTATTTTAGAAGGAAATTTAGCTTTGCTCTTGCATCTTTCATCTTGTTCACTTGCTATTTCTTCATCACCTCATGCTCACCTACAATCATCTTTTAATTCCTGCTAAAGATCACCAGGATGAAAGAAACACATCAGGGGCATTAGGACCCTGATGTGAAGGGTGATGAGTGTTGCCTTCTGATTTTGATTATTCCAGCAGGTCTAAATCCAAAGTCTGTTAGAATCAAGGAAAATACTTTCCTGTACATGATTTTGTGGGACTTGTAAAAGAATATTTAGCTGTTTAGGTTTTTCAAAGGGAAATAAATGCTGTGTACATATTCCCTCTGAATTATACTGGCTGTGATTCTAAAGAGAATGTAATATTGCATTATAACCTTTTCCTTTTTACCCCTTCTCTTTTTTCCTTTCATTTATTTATTTATTTTTAATAATAAGAGACATGGTATCTTATCTTGCCCACTTCTGCTACAGGCAGAGAGAGGAGAAGAGGGAAACATTAAGTAATTAATCATGCCTGTTCCTGGCCTTTTAGAGCTGAATGTTAATGCTGTGCTCTGTCTGGCTATTTAATAGATTTTTGTTTTCTTTAGAGCTAACAGTGCTCTATTTCACTTTTTGAATGGGATTTAACTTATTGTTAGGCCCCATTGTCAACTGGTGTGAGCTGGCATAACTGAGTTTTGTGATATTCTACAGGCTGATAATCTTCCAAGCTGAGACTCCTCTGGTTTGTGTTTTAAACCAGAAATGGGTCTATTTGCTGAATGAGCAGCTCTTCTAAATAAAGAACTCATTTAAAATGCTGCCCTCCCAAAGCCCATCCCTAATTTTTCCTGGCCTGGTCTCATTGTTGCAGAGGTTCATGTGGCCAGGCTGCCTCAGAAATGGTGACAGGGAGCAGTGATGAAGCAGCAGAGGAGGAATCCTGTATGTTCCACGCCTCTATTTCAGGTTGGGTTCTGCTGCACTCTGCTGGTACATAACACCAGCAGAACTTGAATGTGGTGTAAAACCCAGGACACAGCTGAATTTTTCCTGAAGGCACAGTTGTGTGCAGAAAAAGGTCAGAAATTCCTAGCTGTAGCCATTCATTTTTCTTTCAAGCTGGGAAGTAGTGTGACGTTTTTCTGCATTTCAATGAGTGCATAGAAAAATTATGCTTCTTCCATCAAGTTTTTAAGGCAATATTCTTAATGGCTGAGACATTGTATATGTAGAGTTAAAATATGAAAGAACAGAGGCAAAGCCAAGTCTCACTGTACAAGTGTCTAAAGCACAAAGTGTATGAAGTGTCTGTTCTTCTGTGTTTTCACTATAATTATAGTTTTCCATGTGCTTTTCATAGGACCAAGTTTTGTGCCAGCATTTACTGGTAGAATCCATAAGCAAAATGAGTTATCATAGACTATGGCAGTGCTAACAACTAAAATTTGTATCCTAGACATTACAAAGTGATGCCTCATGTAGCTGATTTCGAAATCAATGCAATTATTGCTATTTCTTCCTCAAAACCTACAAATTATCAGGGAGTTGCACGTACAAGGCACTGCTGAGTGCTTGGTAGGGCACATTCGTAATTTTGCATTGATCTCTTCCATCTCCCACATTTTCTCAGTAGCATTCCCTTGCTAAAAATCCCAGCAAATCTCCAAAGACTTTCACTGTCACTAGTTCGTCAAAGAGACTAGAAGTTTTGATTGAAAAGCATATCTCTGATCACTTCACAGCTTGGTGTTTGTCATGCTGTATTTATTTGTTATACTTAACCCTCCACCCAAAGGAGAGGAATTCTGTTCCTGAATTGCAACACAGTCGTAGAAGCAGAAATTGTATTTCTCCTTTTGAATAAAACAGTTATTTGGAAGATGTGCCAACCTCTCCTTCAGTTCCTTTTGCCACTCCTGGAAATTATAGCTCCCAGTGGAACTGTGCAGATGCCAGTTCCTTGATCTGTCTTACAGAGGTAAATATATTTCCTCCAGCTATTCTAAAAAATTTCACAAAACAAAAGTATACTTCTTCAGAAGAGCTCATCTGTCAAAATAGTGTTACCATTCACTGATTCTTTTTTTAAACAGGAACAGAAGTCTCCCATGCATATTTAAGCATTTTTTTAAAAATAAAAGGTACTAAAATTAGCTTCACTATGTTTTAGATACAAATTAAGGTTTTCTTTCTCCTCCCTGCTCTAGTATTTTTTTTGTTCAGTCTGGTCCCATTCACATCCTGAGGCACCTCACCATTCACCTCGGAGGGATTTAGCCAAGATTGCATTTCTGCAGGCATCAGGGAATTGCTGTTTGGTCCAGCCCAGTGCTGCTGCTGCCCTCTGTGCACACACATGGGCACATGGGCTGCCTGTGCCCTGCAGCGCTGACCCCGCCAGTGACTGACGTGGTGAGGAGAGACATTTCTGTTCTCTGTTTATTAGGCACAGACATCTCACAGGGATAATTTGCTCCTGCAGAAAGTGGTTGGAAGGTGCTGGCAATTAATTGGACTAGAGATGTTTGGTAACATCTGAACTTCAGATATTGGGGGTTAGGGATTAAAACGCCAGGACTCCACATGGAATATCTGTATTCAGGTGCAAGTGTCACACATTAAATAAATGTAACCTTTGCCAAGTGCCTCAATTGCCTCCACCATAAAAGAAAAAGCTGAGATTAAAACAACTTCCAGTTTGCATCCCTCAGCTTCAGATGTAGGACAAATACCCCCTACCTTTGAAAATACATTTTTGTGAATATTAGGGCACAGCAGTTTCCACTGTCTGGGGGTGGTGACCTAAACTCGAAACCCCTAAAATGCAACATTCTCTCAACAAAGGTGGTAGTCATTTACCTAGAATTTGACAGGGTGATATCCATGATTGTTCCCTTCAGGTTAATAAAAGGCTTGGCTGCAAGGTGCCATATAAATCCAGGTTATTACTATTGAATTCATGATAGCAAGAGAAGAACACGATCTCAGACCAGAAGGTGGATGAAACATTCGTGCATTTGCTCGTGCATTACACAAGAGCAGGATTTTGCCAGAGCTCTGTGTTCCTCCAGAGCTGCACTGAGCTGCAGGGGAGAGTGGGATTGAGCCCTCCCCCTTCAGCAGCACTGATTCCAAACCAGCATACAGCCCAGGTATGTTCTGTGAATATTTGAGTATTTCAGCCAAACATTTGCTTTTCCAGAAAGCATTCACCTGTGACACTCAAGGATGTGAAAAGCCCTCAAAAAACAAAGCCAGGTATGCAAACCCAATTAAACTGGAATTCAGTGCTGACTTCCAACAGCCAGTTCTCCCCAGAGAAATGCTTGTTTTATTTTTTCAGCTGTATGGAGACAGTTACTGGTTGCAGAGCTTCCTGCAGCTTTTCTGCCGTTACAAACTTGTTCTTGGGATATGGAATTTGCAATTCCTGAAAATGTAGGTCTCTTGTTACACCGATGGCAGAAGAAAGAGGCAGAAAGACCAAGAGCAGCGAAGGGGTTTAAGATGGTGCTGGATGAGTGCAGGAAGGGAATTATGTGGCGTGGCTGCTGGTGGTCACAAGAGACTGGACTTGGTAAGGCAGTGAGTCTCTTCAAGTCTGATGTTCCTAAGAGGTTTTTTTATTTAACAGAAGAAAAGAGGTAAAAAAAAAAACCCTGGGTGGTTCTTTGCTGTCGGTTTAGTTCATTTTAGAGATGAGCACGTCAAGAGACAGTGGAAAAACCCCTCGAGGTGCCAGGAATGCACTAAGTATAATTGAAAATGCTCTAGACTGCCTTTGTAATGCAACAGTAGGGCCATCTGCAGGCTTTAGATTTTCAACATTAGCAAGGCATTTTTAAATCATTGTGTTGTCTCATCCCCTTTTTCTTAATTAACTGTTTTAAATAGTACAAAATAGGCTGCCCCTGAAGCAACTTGCAGGCTCTGAGGATCATTTTCTAAGCCTGGTAAACAAGGACAGGTGTGTACTTCTAACAGGCTGACAAATAAGAGTGCAAGAGAGCTGCCAACGTCACACAAAAGGTCCCCAATTTCCAGATTAATGCCCAGGGCACTTAAGGTTACAGTATTAAGCAGGCTGATAGAGGGTAGCATGTGACAGAAGAGCTGAGCAGAATCTCTCATCCTCTGGAGGCCTCAATAGCTGTGCTGCCTTTTTTTTTTTTTTTCTTGGAGTTTGGGGTCTCCTCCCAGTCCTACCTCAACTTCTGCAGCCTCAGCTTTCTGCTCTCATCATGTTCCCCAAATGCCCTGAGGGAAAACACCCTCTCTAGAGGAGATGCAGAGAAAGACCCCTTTCAGGACAGGGGTTTACAGGCAATGGGCTACCCAGATCACAGAGGAACAACAGGGAAAGAGTAGGAAGACAGGAACACAGTGCAGGTGGAGATGAAAAGCCAACTCTTTCTCAGCTACAAGAACCCCAGTGCTTCTCTCTGCTTTGACTGGGTCGTTGAGTAAGAGGCCAGAAGATGTTCCTGAACCCCTATAAAACAGGACATCCCACAGGCTGCAGGGCTCCTCTGTCTTAACTGCTTCTCCAGCAGTACAATATTCCAGCTTTTCTTTCAAAAATTGCCTACAGTGAAGAATGTGAAAATACATGGTTTTTAATTGAACAGTGAAACCCAATGCATTCTTTATTGTGGATGCAAGAGTTTATCTGCAAAGTTATTAAACTGCTAATTAGATTGATGAGCAGCTCTGCTGCTGCCATACTGGGATTTTCCTATGGTTACACCTATTCCTTTATGGAGTAACACTTGCTTTCCTCTTTAGAGTTCATATTCTTAAGAACTCCATTCTTTCCCAGTAAGGATCCCATACTTCTGTCCTTTCCTGGCCTGCAGAAAGCCTTTACTTGCATCTAGAAGTTTACTCACAAAACTTTTAAAAGACTCCTTGGCCTGGCAGGTGAAGAGATAAGACACTGATTCAAAGACCAGGACACACTCCATGATACTGGAAATTAGATGTTCAAGCACCAAATGTGAGACTCCAAAGCTGTTTAAAGATTTCAGTTTCTTTACCTTCTTTTTTGTATTTTGTTTTTGCGGTGACATTTCCAAGAAATGTGTTGTACACTCAGCTGCTCTCCAGACAGAGTTCTTCCATTCATGCCTGCAGTCAGAATCTATTTCTCAAAACAATCAGCTTCCTGCAGCAGGGAAGTTAGAGACCTTTTAAAATTTAAGCAGGCTCTCCAGTATTGTCGAACACAGTAGGCCAGTTTCTGGGGTTAGAAGAGTTACTTTATCTCAACCAAAAAATGATCCACTGCATCAATAAGGATGAAGAAGAGGACAAGAGGATATAAACCAGAATGAATAACTAGAGGAATGGAAAAAAAAAACCAATAAAGCACAAACACAAATACAAAAGAAAAGACAAAGGCCAGCAGACTCAAGAGAAAGGACAAGATGGGCTTTTTGTTTAATTCTCTTTCTTGCTGTTCTTTCCCTACAAGCACACCATTAACAATTACCTAGACTTAAAAAGTAAACATCAGTCCTCAAGTTTTTGATAGAGTAATTTTAAAGATGGCTTGAAGTGTTAGATTATAAAACACTCTCACTCCTGGTGTCCAGTCTGCAACCCCTTAGCAGCCACATCCATCTTTGCATTTCACAGTGCAGAGTGGGTGCAGAGATATATCCTTACTCCTAATCTCAGTCTTGTAGGCACATACAGACAGCAGGATGGCAGGATTTGTGAGCAGTGTCCCCTGTAGTTGGTGTTTCACAGACAAATAGCAGAGCAAAAGGATAACGACTGCTACCCACTCACTGCAGTGTTGGAGATGTGCACTTGCTCTGCAGCACTTACATTGAAAAAAAGCAAACCAGTGTTTGTGATATCGCTAGGCAGAGCCCAGACATTTTTTGTTTTGCTAGAAAGCCTAAATAAACCGCTCTTTTCAAGTGTGTTAGAAATAGAAGCCTGCTTCAGAAGAGACATGAAGTTATCAGTGCAAATTAGTAGTGCCAGATGGGGGGTTAAATTGCTGCCTCACAGCTGAAGACATGTGAGTGAATGAAAGTGGTAGACTATGAAAAGGGGATCATCAGAAGTGATGAGATCCTACTGCGAGGTGGGATTTGTGAACGTCATGCCTGTGCTTGTAAGCAGTTGCTCAGATGAATGGTTTTATGGGATGGAGCGAGGAGGAGAAGGGAACAAAGTCATGGTCATTTTGGAGATGATGTCTCACAGTGATGATTTTACTGCTTTGCTTGGGACGAGCTGTCCAGCAAGACAAGCTACAGTGGAGTATTGTGGATCTTGGTCTCCTGAGATGGCACACAGGAGACAAGGAGCTCGCCAGAGCAATCAGAGAAATGTGGCTGTGTACTGGGTTTGTGTGGCAAGGTTTTGGGGGGGATATAATGAGCTAATTCTGTGAGAAGCTTCCAGAAACTTCCCCTGGGTTCAATGGAGCTGGCTCTAAGATGGACCTGCCACTAGCCAAGGCTGAACCTGTGAGTGATGGTGGCAGCGCCTCTGGGATAACAGATTTAAGAAGAGGGGAAAAACCTGCACAAGAGCAAATGCAGCCAGAGAGAGGAGTGAGAAAATGTAGGAGGAACTGCTCTGCAGACAACAAGGTCAGTGAAGGAGTGGGAGGAGGTGCTCCAGGTGCTGGAACAGAGATTGCCCCACAGCCTGTGGTGCAGACCATGGTGAGCCAGCTGTGCCCCTGCAGCCCATGGAAGTCCACAGGATAGCAGAGATCCACATGCAGCCCATGGAGGAGATCTATGACAGAGCAGGGGGATGCCTTTATGGGCTGTGACCTCATGGGAAGCTCACACTGGAGCAGACTCCTGGCAGGACCTGTGGGCCCAGAGAGAGAGGATTCCACGCTGGAGCAGGTTTGCTGGCAGGACTTGTGATCCTGTGGGGAACTCATGCTGGAGCAGCCTGTTCCTGAAGGATTGCACCCTGTGGAAGGGGCCCATGCTGGGGTAGTTCAGGAAGAACTGCAGGCCATGGGAAGGACCCAGTTGCAGGATTTAATGGAGGACTGTCTCCCATGGAAGGAACCCCACACTGGAGCACAGGAAGAGTGTGAGGATTCTCCCCCTGAGGAGGAGGGAGCAGCAGAGTCAATGTGTGATGAACTGACCACAGTTCCCATTCCCTGCTGGAGGGAGAAGGTAGAGAATCAGGAGTCAAGTTGGGCTGAGGAAGGATGGAGGGGTGGGGGGATGGTGTTCTAAGATTTGGATTTATTTCTCATTGTCATACTCTGACTTGATTGGTAATAAATTCAATAACTTTCCCCAAGTTGGGTCTGTTTTGCTTATGAGAGAAATTGCTGCATCACCTCCCTGTCCTTATCTCGACCTGCAGGCCTTTTGTTATATTTTCTTGTCCTTGTCCTGTGGAGGTTGTGGCTTTGGTGGGCACCTGGCATCCAGCCAGGGCCAACCCATCACAGGCTGTTGAGCTGGGACAGCACTGATTCAGTCAGCTTCCAGAGCACCAGGGAGCTTTGTCAGGAATACTCCAGGTTTAAGGGTGTTGTTACTGAAAGAATGGCAGTTCTTACATTAAGAGAGCAGCTCCTTCACATAGGTATTTCTCAGAGCATTTCAGTGGAGAAGGAAGATCTGTTTGGCTGTAATTAAGCTCTTTTTAACTCTCTGGACACAGTAACAAGGGAGCCTGTTCACAAAGCAAACGTCTGGAATTCAAACACTTCAGTAATGCATTATGCAGAGGACAAGCCTGGAGCTGCTCCTGCTTCCCACTGGAAGTGCAGCGTGCAACTGGAGCACACAGTGCACAACAGAGGCTCAGGAAGCCTGGAGCACCATTCTTTACATGCCCCAAGAAAACAGGGCTGCAGCTGTGCTCTTTTACACTACACAAAAACCAACACCACCACCCCTCCCTGAATCTCAGAGCTAACAGTGACTTAATTCTGTCTGAGAAATACGGCAGAAAGTTACACATGTACAAACATACTGTGGTTTGTACAAGACAGGAATGGATTGTATTCTATAAAACCCTGAATCAGTTGAGCATAATAGGTATTTTGCTGTGAGTCACCACCTGTCTAAAGCAGAACGTGGTCAGCACTGCGGAGTAGAACTGACTCACCTCTACTGGATCTGTTTTTTAAGTCCAAAACAGAGGCAAGGCTGAGAAAAGTGGCTCATCAGCACCTCAGTCATCACATGGCTGAGGTACACTCAAGGTATGACGCACTTGAAGAAATCAGAGAGCAATTTGCAGCAAACTAATTATATAGTGAAATCCCCATCATTTTCTCTGTTCTGGTTATGCTCACCACAGATTTTGATTTTCCTTGGCTTCCTCTTCATCTGAAATGATTTGATGAGTTTTTTTTCAGAAAAAAATCTCTGGATCTTCAGACTGCTCACTGCACACATTTGAGGGTCAACCTGAACTACATTTTTTCCATATTGTCCCAAGGGCTTCCTGCTGCCTTACTGAGTGTGCAAGGACTGCAGCTGTGGGAAGGTGTGGGAACAGTGAAAAGCTTGTTTTTCAAATCCAGAATTTGCTCTCTATGAATATTCCTAATTATTTAAAAAAATGCTATTTTGGCAAGCATTTTTCTCCTGTAATTTTATCCACAAGATTTTTGACAGAAATCTTAACAGAGGCATGTGAAATAGCTTTGTTTTGAGGCTATTAAAATTCAGAATTGCAGCTGGATGTATGCTGGTCCCATTTCCCCAGCTGAGCTATCACGTTCACCTCTGCAGAAATAGCAACTGTCGCAGCAACAGTCACAAGAGATGCAGCCCTCAGAGAATCACACTGAGCAAAGAAAAATATCTAGGACAGTGATTTAGCTTGTCTGGATTAAAATGTTCCTCATAGATGCTTTAGCATTGTTAAAGTCATCCTAAAGGAAGATGACAGCCTGTTCAGGCCTGCCACGAGTAACACAGAGGAACAAATAGTTATTTCAGGAAGGCTAGCACAGTACTATACATGGAAAATTCTAAGCAAGTTGCTGGGAATGCTGGAACAAGAACATTCGACCTGAATTTCAGAAAATCCCTTTCTGTGCTATCATATGTTGGAGTATGGGGAAAAGCCATGAAAGTGGCTTTGAACCAGCGAGGTATAAAAAGGCTTTGTTCTGGGTGACAGCCTCATTTTCACAAACTCATGGTCACTCTGAGATGGGACATAGCAAACAAGATACAAGGGATCAAAAAACGTGTCCATCTCAGGACAGGAGTGGATTATTTTGAGTTGAGATAGAGATGTGTGATTATTTTAAAAAATTTTAACAGAACTGCCAGGACCTGTCTCTCTTCAAGGGAAGACAAATGCATGTGGACTTGTGAGGGTCAGCAGCAATCTGGCATTCTTTGGGCAAATGATACACACTGCAGGACTGCCAAATACAGATGGACTAAAGGGAAACGTCCAGATGTAACTGCAGATGTCATAGGAAATTAAGCCGCTCATTTGTGCTTGTGATTCAAGAAGTTCCATTTCTAGGTCAGATGACAGCTTAGTTGGCCATTATTGCAAACATCTCTGACTTTTCTTGAAGTTTTCTGCCTAGAACCCATAAAAAAAAGCAAAGGACAAGTGCCATTTTAATGGGAAGCACATTGTAAAGCCATGTGAAGAATTAACTTTATGAAGGTTAACAATGAACTAAGGAAGTCAGTTGTTAAAGGATGAGGTTCTTTAGTACTCAATAAAAAAAAGATACATTGACAAAAAGAGCTGCAAATATTTGTTGTCACTGTGAAAGCCAATATTGTCAGTTTTGCATATGTAAAAAGGTAAATACGTGTTCTGGTAAACACAAATATTATTGTTTGTGATCAGTTAGGTTTTTGATTAAACTACCATTAAACTTTATTCATCTACTCTGTTGTAGTGTCCTGTTGAATGATGTCCTGGTATAGTTGTGAAATATGGGTCACTGAGAGAATAATTGTTTGTTTAATAAATCAGACCAGCAAAGTATATGGAAATACTGTCTAATCAATGCTGTTGAAATGAATTTGTTTCAGAATTCAACCACCTCACTCTGGAGAAGTATCTCCATTACTGCTTAAACTAATTAGTATTTCTCACATGAGGACATTTCAATTACATGGTAAAATCTGAAAGCTGAAAATGCAAAATGTTGGGGGAAATTTAGTATTTTAGATTAGAAATGTTATGCATTTTGTACCTATTCCAATTCCTGAGAGAACAGTCCTTCCCTCCAGAAGTAACATAACCTATTGCCTCTGTTTTAGTAGCTGGCTGTCTAAGTGTGTGTGCAGAATGTGTGACAAGGTAGTCAGATCCCCAGGCAGTGGAAACAGAACTTTGATTTGCTGGAGGAAAGAGAAGGAATAAATTCTGTCAAAGCTTTGAAAAAGATTACAGTAATTTTTAGAAATAAATACTTACACTTTTTTTTTCATTTTCTGCAAAGCTTCCATTTACGTAAGAAACAAAGAGTTTTAATCTTCTTAGCAAGCATTTTGCTCATTATTTGGTTAGTTTATAAAATCAGTATTTTGCACATTTCCAATGAAATGGGAAACTTTTTACTCTTTCTTTGCTTAGTTGTGTCAGTCTCTCTGTCTGGCATGAGCCTCGTTCAGCTCCTGCCAAAGAGTCTCTGCTGATGAATGACATTTGTGCTATTGTTTAGTCCCAAACCCCCTAACACACTTACACTGATTATAGACTTCAGAGCCAAGAAACACTGACATACAATCAGAACTGGGGAGAGAAGGGGACAGAGTTTTTTTGTTTATGCTTTGAAGATGCTAAAAAAGCTTTCCCAGCCTCATAACTTTGGTGACAGAAATGTAATGGGAGAAGGAAATGTTTATGTCTCATTTTTGGATGAGATGAAGCAGATGAAGAGCAGTTTGCGCTTCTCATGGTCCAGCCATTTCTGGAGATGTTGCATCAGGTGTCTAGGATAATATGGAAGCTGTGGTGGCAGCCTGTGATGCAGGTTCCTGTCTCTTCTGGAAAAAACATTAAACAAAATATATGGCCTTGAAACTTATATTGTTTGGAATAGCAGGTGCTGTGCCATGGGTCAGAAAGAAGGTTCTCTTTTAAATCAACAAATGGCTAGAGAAATAATATTTTAACACTGGTGTCTTACTGAATTCTGTATTTTTATCATAGCATACCCGTGCGATGGGGCCACCAAGGGCCTAAGCCTACCTGTTATCCTGGGAAGATTGCCAAGGCACCAAGGTGGTGGCTCTGGGGACACATGAGAGGCTCATATTCTGTGATTGCCTTCTGTCTAGCTTTTGATTTGGTCATGTTTTAGAGGCTGCCCTTACCCTGGGGGTGGGTGACCACTCTCATTCCTGGGTCTCTGTGAGCAGTTGTTGATGCCATGAATCTCTGGTGCTTTGCCCACAGACCTTCAGTGTGACTCCCTCTGCTCCTCAGTGGTTGTGGCCCTCATGTCCAGGGGAGCAGGCAAATCCCAGTGGTGGGAATGCAAGAGAAGGGGAGAGTGCACCTAGTAACTCATCATTTCTCTTCTTGAGAAATAAGCAACTCCAACACTGGGATAAGCAACACAAGACTGGTTTTGGATTTTTGAATTTGGTAACTTTTCGGGGAGGGACCTGTAAAGGCTTTATTAACAATTTCAGGAGCCAGACTGTCCTGACAGGCCGTCTTCACATCTCACCATTGCTGCCTCTGCTAACCACAGGCAAAAGTTAATCAGCAGTGGAAGGAAGGAGCCTTCTCAGCAGCTCAAACGTGGCACATGCCTTACCTAGTCAGGCTTCACTGCCTCCATGACATTAATTTGCTCCTGACCTAACGCTCCCAGCGCTGCGGTTCAATGTGTTTATTAATTCTAGAAACGAGCTTTCAGATGAATTTTATTGTTGCACTGAGACACAACGAGGTGAAGATATGTAGGTTCTATTCCATTTCCCATATCTATGCCATAAAATGTTGCATTTGTGCTGCCTGTATTATTTGTGAGCTTGTATTAGTACTTAGCTTAAGGCCTATTGAAATGTCCTGGAAATAAAATAGCCTCATTAAGCTTTGGGGTAGATTTTAAAATTCTTGTTCATTTTTCAAGTCAGAGGAGGTTGAAGCAGCAAGGCTTGCTAAAGAACTAGGATCCCTGTGAAAATCATGAAAATCTTCACTAACCTGGCTCTGACACATAAAACTACTGGGAAAAATTTCCTAGTGGATGACCACTCCTGACATTCATTGACTTCTAACAGAATTCATGGGTTGGTCTATTGTTTTCCATCTCAGGGAATTTGACACATTCCTCAGAAGAAGATGGCACAGGTTATTATGGAAACAGGTGCCTGGACTGAGTGGATTCATTTTGGGATGTAGAATAGGAAGTGCCACATTTCAGTAGCAGAGAAATTTCTTCTACTTGATATTGACCAGCAGGGGAAAGCTCTGCTTTCAAAGAACGATTCTTAAATATGAATAAATATTGATTTTTCATTACGAATAAATATCTGCAATCAGACTAGTTAGTCAATATGAGCTACTTTGAAATTAGCCTTATGAGCTAAACTTTACTAGCCCTGGGTTCATAAAGAAGAGTCCATTCAATACAAGATAGATTAATACCCCTGAGAAAGACTGTGCAGGAGTTTTTTTTCCTCATTTTGCCTGACAGGAAGAAGGATTTTTACATTTTGTTAAAGACAGTGACCTGTTCCAGGCTCTTAGGCCAAATCTTCAGAAAAGATGGATTTTAAATCCTTCCCTCAATGAACTCAGAACTGGTTTAGCTCACCCAGCCCAAGACACTCTACTGCTTTTCAGCAGTGAAGAAAAAAAGGCATTACAAGATGGTGCTTTTTTTCCTTAAATGCAGAATTAATCTAAAATTAATTTTCCATGTTTGCCAGTTTCAGCTACAGCTACAGTTATTTCCATATGCCGGGACAAAGTTTTAAATCAGGATCTGTATTTTGGGGTCCTGAAATTCAGATAGGAGCTAAATTTGCTTCCCAGACTGCTGGCAGCTGTCTACTGGGCACTGATGACGGTTTGTGTTCATGCAGGGCCTGTCTGAAGTTTCAGACAGTGATTATCCTTAATGTCTAATGAAACCTGAGGAATTAATTAGTCTTTTTTGTGACTCTGCTATCCTGAATTACTTAACCTGGATTCAAGGCAGCCTCGTGGGGAGGATGGGGAATGCAAGAAAAAGGGACGGAAATAGGTAATCTCTCAGCTTGTTGTCATGCATCCCTTCACCTGGGTTTGAACAAATGCAGGGCAGAGCATAAAGCCTCACTAAAATCTGCACTTTCCCCTCCTCCCGAGGCTGCCAAAGCTGACCCCTCTCCTCACCCAGCACCCCAGGCAGCTGTGCCAGTCTGGTTCAGCAGGGCTCAGCACTGGATCCTGCAGCAGAGGGCACATGCTGCAGCAGCTGACGGCAAATCCCCGGGGCAGAGGCTTCAGTGCATCAAACAGCAGAATGGACACTGCAGCATTCCCCCCCTGCTCCACTCCTGCTGGAATTTAACACCCAGCAAACCTCCTCCTCAGCATCTTCACTGCAGCCTTGGAAGGAGCACTGGCAGCAGCGGCTCACTGCAGAGACTGCAGTGCCCTCCGGTTTGCGGGAACTGGGGATGCTGCAAGGAGATGACGCTCTGGGAAAGGATTTATGGGTCTGGGTATGAGTAGTGGGAGAGGGGGAAAGGCATCCCACTGCTGCTGGAGCAGAGGAACCCAGTGAGAACAGGCAGGTGCTGCAGAAAACATGAAGGCTCACAGCATCCCTCTGAGGAGGGGAGCGCTCCTTTCTCTCTGGCAGCCACCCAGGCCCAAACTGTAATAAACCCACAAAATGGATTATTTTTCTTTAAAAATAGACCACCATCCCCCACGGGCTCCTTAAATAAATCTCTTGCCCCTGTTCTCTTCAGCTCAAGGTCACCTGGAAGCGCAGCCCTTTCACTACAGCACTGGTATTTCAGCAGGAGTGCGGAGAGCAGCGAGCCCCAGGGCTGTGGCCACAGATGTGCTTCTTGACTTTGCCCATTGCACGTTGCATCTGGGCTAAGCCTGCAAAGTTTTTGGACAAGAGTTTGGCTGTCAGTCACAGGGCTCCGAGCTTACAAGAGCTGAAGTACACTTACAAAGCTTTCTTAAGCCATTAACTGATACAAGTGACATAAATATTCCCCTTTTCCCTCGACAATGGATTTTTTTAAAATTTTATTTGCTTGACAAAGGGCTTTTAGTCAACCAGATGGGTCCAGGCTGTATGTCCTCGAGATCTGATCCTTAAATGAATTTTCAAAGCTTACAGGGGGAACTTAATTTAAACCTGTGGCCTTCAATCTACCCTTCGGTGAAGACAGCAGCTGCGCTCCAAGATCTCTTACACCCCATGGATTTTCTGCTGTGTGTGCCACTGGGGCTTCAGGAAGGAAGGCATCATCTCCCTCTCTTTATTCACTTACTGAAAAATACTGTCAGCATGGTGAAAACAGTTCAGTCTGAAATATCTGAAATGGGAAATGTTGCCTACAGAAAATGAATTCTGTTTTAGACACAGAATTGTTCCCACATTATTCTTAGGTCAAGAATGAAGAACCACGGGTTCTTCAGGAATTTAAATTACATAAAATACACAAGCAAACAATGATTGCTTTAGATTTAAATTGGATTACATTCAAATGAAGTTCATGCCCCATCCTACTGTCTTTACTTACAGGAGTAGTATTTATAAATATATAGTAAAGCATGTCAATATTCTTGATTGGAACTTATTTTACTAACAAATTACTTCATTAGCACGTATTGTTCTTGTCTTCAAAATGTTTCCATTTCTAAAAATCTTCATACATTTGCAAGAGGGGTAGAAGTGATGGGAAAGCTTTCTGAAACTAAAACCAGCTGAAAAAATAAAGGGATTTTGGCTGATACTGAAAGACTGGAGCTCTTTTAACCAAACCTGAAAAGATGGCTCTCAACTGGTGGGTCTCAGAGGAGAGACACATTTACTGTTCCCTGAACTGCTGCAGCAAAGCCTTTGGGTGCACCATGTGCTTGAGACCCCACACCTTGAACACTGGCTGCTTGGCCACTTAGAAGTGTAAAAACTCTTTGTGGAGTATTTTCTAATGCCTGATCTCACAAGCTTCACAGCATTCCAAGCTCTAGCTCCCCAGTGGGGGCATCTCCAGAAGCCACCTACCAGTGCTGAACACACCTTTTGGGAAGATGTCCCTCCTGTTCAGACATTTCCTCCTGTGCAGGGCCAGGTGCCACCACGGGCTGTGCCCTGTGGTCCTTGTCCCACAGCAGTGCTGTGAGCCGTGGTGCCTCTTGCTCCCAGCCTGGCTGTCATCCCTGCCATGCTCTGGAGGCAGCACTGCTGAAGGTCACTTGTCCTCAGGACAAGCTGTGCTCTCCTTCAGAGGGCTGGAAAGCAGCTGATACCCAGAAACTCTGTGGATTTATGTTCCAGTGAATGAATGCAGATGTGCCTAAATAAATGAGAGTCTTATGAAGGTGCAGAGGTTGGAAGGCAAATCCTGTTTTTCTGATGCAAACCAAGCGCTGTTTTAATGTTTAGAAGAATAAGATTGGCTGTCACTATTCATCCATTGCAAGGAATAATTTATTCCTTCATGTTGGCATGGCTTTTTATAAAGCCTCTGGTCTTAAAGACCCAAAGTCACCTCATGTGGGACCCAGCAAAGGCAGAAAAAGGTTTAGGGACTTAAGTGAAAATAGAATTGGAGTTTTCATTGCCAGGCAGTGAGACAAAATCCCTCTGCCCTCAGCTGCATGCACAGACTCTACTTGAAATCTGGAGCTGTAGGATATTGACAGCAGAACTGTGGGAATACCCAGGCACAGTTCTGGGAAAATCCTCTATTTGCTGAATTCTGTGACTTGTTTTTGACCAGACTGTGATTGCTGTCAAATGTCAGCTATTATTTTTTTTTTGTTGAGTTTATTCTTGCTGTTTCTGTTGTTAGCATGTGAATTGCTCTTGTCCCATCTCACTGATGTGGTTCATCACCCAGCAGCCGAGGAAGGGGGTTATGCTGGAGCCATAGAAACCTCTTGGCCATGTTATGCGTGGACCTTCACATTCGATCCTCAATCTCTGCAGCTCCAAATGTGCTTTTATGTCTTATATGGATATAAAGAAGCCTGGTTTTCTGCTCTGTATCAGGGTATTTTGTGTGCTGTTTTCTTCATCTTTACAGCACTGAATGCATCCTCCTGCCACCAGCAGTAGTTGTACCTTCATAGCTCAGGGATCTGGGCATTGAATACTAAGGATTTCAGCAGGAGCCCCCATGTACCTCTGTGTTGCAAAGAGTTGCTTCCCAGGAGCCAGACTGCTATGTGCAAGAGTTAATTGTTGTTTATTTTATTTACATGATCAAATTTAATCTCTTGTTTTACTGTTCATCAGAGCTCTATAGATCTCATGTGACCCCACAGGACTTACCCAACTCCTGAATTTCCCAAACCTTTTCCCTGCAGATTGTATCACAGCCTGTTTCAACATATCCATCCCCCTTAGTGAGAACAAGAACTGCAGCAGGAAAAAGGGAGAGCTCTTTCAAAATGTTTTAAATTCCGTCCTTTCAGGGCCAGCATCTGTGGGTTGATGAGATTCAACCAATAATGATGCAAGTGTAGGACCTGGGGAAGGGACAACATTCCTGTAAGGAACTGGAATATTTTCTACTCCCAAACACAAATTAATAGGAAAAGGTTAGAAGCCAAACCAGATCATCTAGCATGCCCTTGCAGGCCTTAATTCCTTCACAAACATGTGCAAACTCAATAAAAAGAACTAGCTAAATAAAAATCCACACGCAGAGAGAAAGATTTTGATCCTCTGTTAAAACAGTTTGAGCGGAAAGGATTTTGCAGCCTCTCTGTTAATCTGCTGATCACGTGGCTGAAAGCGATGCCCTTGAGGCACTATCAAGCCTGTTGTTGAATTGATTGGTCAATAAAAAAAGAAAGGAGGGGGAAAAAAAGAGTAGAAGTTCTGCTCTTGTATTAGTACAGCTAAATCCTCGCCTGCAAGTCTGGGTAATCTTCACTGAGGAGTGTGCTAGGGTTTTTCTCATCAGCCTGTGAATGCTGAAATGGACTTCTGAAGAAAGAGGGGTTTCTAAATCAGGCTTCTTCGAATTTGTATTACTGATTCCTGGAAAATGAGTAGCAGCCAGGAATTAGTTGTAGGTGTGAATCAGAAAGCAGCAGTGGCCTTTGAAAACAAGTAAGTAAGTTTTGCATATCCCTGGGCTGCCATTATGCATTCCCGTGGCTAATACAGTTTGTTACTCAGCCGAGAAATGTCAGATGCTTTCAATATTTGACTTGTCCAACTCGAGGTGCATTGTAAGCATCCACTATATCCACCTCACACAGTTATTCCCAATTTATTGGTTTTGGTCCAAGTATTCACCAGTGAATATGACCCAAGGATCTTCCCATTTAATCTTCCAGTGAGGGAAGCAGCCAGATCTTCTCCCTTCTCTGAACAGCATTTGCAGCACTGCAGGGTTTTGGAAATGGGTCTGGACTGGTCAAGGGTCCAGCTTCCCTTCAGGGAGATGAGCTGTTTAATAGCAGCAGGATTTTTTGTTATTGTGACTCTGTAAAAGAGCCTTGAAATAATAAAATTTAAACTTGTAAAAAGTTTAGTGGTTTAAAATTGGGTTCCCAGCCCTTTTTGTTACATAAACTGCCTTTAAAAAAGATACTCTGCTGTGTCCTTAAATTGCACGTTCTGCATTTTATGTACTCACACGTCTATCTGTGTGTCACCTGTGTATAAACAGAGAAGGAGAGGAGTTAAAAACTAGGTAGGGTCCTTTCTTTTTATATCATGGCTGTAGCTATTTCTCTTTTTCTTGAAAGGAAGTAAGCTTTTCAAAGTTCATGAACTCCTCTTCAGCTTTAAATCTCGCTTCCACAGTTCAAGTTCCTAGCAGAGACCACAACACAAAGTAGAGGAGAGAGGAGCCAGGGGCAGGAAGTGGTAGAAAGTGAACCCTGAGCCAAGACCATGGTGAAGCACAAGATATCCTTGGGGGATACTCAGAGCACCCTCAGAAAGGTCAACCTTTTCCTTTTGGTTTTGCTTGTTCATTTTTAAAGCTCCTTTTCCCCAGAGAAAACCCACTGGCCGTAGTGGGGAGGTGCAGGAGGACTCATTTTTGATAGCAGCTCCTCGAGGTGATGGGCTTTGACTCAGGCCTGCAACCTTTTGTGTCTTTGCTGTTTTACTGATGGTGTCGCATCTTGATGTGACAGTGCCCTCACCACAGAAGGCTGCATCCACAAGATAAAAAGCCCAAGCTGGGAAGTTCCCTTCTTTCTTACTACCTGCTTCAGAATGCTGTATGATATAACAAACAGAAGGCTGGGTAGACAGAATGTGAATTATCAGTGATAACTAAGAATCTCAAAGACAATGAGATAATTTCTTAAATATCTCTTTCTGCTGTCCCTCATAGCTGAACAAAATCATCCTTCAGTTAAAAATCAAATTCTACAAAAAACATCATCAGCCCAGTTTCATAATGCTTATATTTTGTCAGCTGCTGATTTGACTCTGACGACTTAGTTAAAGAAGTTTTCTGCTAAAAATATATCAGCCCACTGCTTGAAATGCTTTTACCACCAGGCAGAAATGAAAGGATGAGTATTATAAACATAATTAATAGCTTTGTTTACCACAAATACATATCAAGAGGGAAAATGTTGCCTATTTACATTTCTGATGCCCTCACAATCCCAGTGTATTCTAATCGCCTATTAAAATGTTTATATTTAGCAAGAGCTGTATTAATTGAATTTTTTTACATCTATTGAAGGTCCTTACTGATGTTATACTGCTCATGGGAAGGGGTAGGTGTGAGTCCTGGGCTGCAAATGCAAACCATGCAGAAAGAAGTGAAATGTCAGCTGAGTGTGCTGACAGCCCATAACAAATAAGCCATCAGGGGAACACCTTATTCCTGTCTATCACTTTGAAATCAAAGCTTTGACAACATTGATGCTGATGGGGTTAACTGTGTCACTGACAATCTTACATTAAAATACAGAGTTGTTCTTTTGCCACAAAATGATTTTCCATATTTTTCCCTTCTATCAAGATCAGCAGCCATTCTACACTTAGCTTGTAAATGTGCTACTTAAACTCACAGCTTGTTTCACCCAGTCCTAGAAGTATCAGGACTAGTGAAGATGGGATAGCACCAATTTTTAACATACAAATGAAGAACATCACATCTGTTTCAACCGTGAAGTTATTAGTTGTTACATTCAATTAACTTTAAAAAGATTGCTCACAAATTAAATAAAGTTACCACAAAATTTCCTCCTGACTTGCAGGCTTCCAAAATCTGCTGCAGAAATTAGCTCTGTGACAGACCAATGCAAATGCGCTCCCTTTTCTTACTGTAATACTCGTGGGTTTCCTTTCTATCATCCATTTAGCCTAAAAATACCTTTTTGTAGTTTGTGGGTTTCCTTTTCATCATCCATTTAGCCTAAAAAAAAATCCTTTCTTCAGTTTGCAAGTTTCCTTTCTATCATCCATTTAGCCTAAAAAAAATCCTTCTTCAATTTGTGGGTTTCCTTTTCATCATGCATGTAGTCTAAAAATGTCTTTCTTTGGTTGTCAGGCTGCCTTCTTGGATCATTGTAAGAAATTTGAAGATGATCTCTACTGGTTTGCATTTGCTGCCATTGATTTGATCTGTGTGTAATACAAGAGTGTGGAACTCTTCTGACATTTTGCACTGACTTTGCAGAGGCAGGGGAGAGGCAGGAAAGGTTGAGGCAATGTGGAGCGAGCACTTTTGAACAACTACTCATTTAATGCTCTTGCAGAAGCTCAGCTCCCTTTCTCTGTTGCCACTGGGGCTGCTCCTCTTGGTTTGTGAAGGCACAGAAGGAGACTCTTCACCCATGGATCATTATGGTTTGGAATGCTGAGGGGTAATGATTAACATAAACCAGGAAATCTGGAAGAGATTTGGATGTGTGTATGGAGTGGGAGCTGGACCAGGTGTTCTGGCACTCTTGAGAAGACTGTGCAGAGGGAACAGTTTCCTTCTACAAATCTGGGAATGCAGCAGGCCCTGTGGAGCCTGGTGGGAATGCCCCAGAAAAATTAACCATGCAGTTTTCTTATTCCTTGCTGTGTCTTGAATCCCTCAATAAATGTTTTGCAATATTTCCATTTTATATTTCTATTCCATCTCAGAGAAACAGAAGGGAGCAAAGTAGAGCCCCACGAAAATCTGGAAGAACAGTATTTAAGACCCCAAGCACTTGTTTGGTGTTTCCACACTCACATCTGCCCCTCCACGCACTGCTGGCCTTTCCCAGCACCATTGTCACTGGCTCGTAGCTCCACCTGCAATTCTGACCTCACTTATGGCAGTGGTGACACTTCCTCTAACTTGAAATGGGGCGTGACTTTCACCACTGGCTTCTAAAATTGGCCATTAATCAGATTTAGTGGCTTAGGAGCAGTGTAAAGAAACCCAGGCTGGAATCAAATTGAAGAGAGGCTGACTATTGGTCATTGCTGCAGTGATGGCCAGTGAATATTTTGAAGACCTGAATGGATTTAGAGTTTGAACTCTACTGGAAATCATGACACAGTCAGAAATCTTATCCCCCAGCTAGGCAGATGCCTTTAGTTTTTCTCCAAGATTCTGGCCTCAGAATCCAAACAGCTTTGTCACAAGTCAAGATGTTTTCTTTAATCCTCTCTACTAATACCTGGATTTCTTGTTCTGAGCCATCAAGACCCAGCTATGCAAATGGCAAGTGAGGTTGTGGGATATTTTGGTGCAGGTATCTTCTGGAAGGACAGGGAAGCACTAAGCCATTTGAGCTTACCCCTTACCTTCATTTAAGATACCCTGTGAAATCAGGCCACCCTTTTCTAGTGAAGACTATTTCAAATGGAACTGGCATAACCAAGAGCTGGTAGAATGACAAACAGATCTGACTAACAGATCTCATCTTTCACATTATAAGAAATGCTGGGAAATGTTACAAGTCCTGTTTCTGTACCTCAGATAGAGAGAAGGAGACAGAAGGGAAGAAGAGAAACTTCACTTAAGCAACAGGACATCATCAGCACAGAAACAAGCTTCTGTTTCCTAGCTGGGAATCAATTCGTACTGGAAATAAAACGTTTTCCAGGTGTTGGAGAAGTGAGGGTCTGGACTCAGAACTAGTGGGAACACAACAAGCTTAGTGATTCATAGGACATAGCTTGTTAAATTATAAATGAAGCTACATGAGACAAGGAGCTGCAACAACAGGGAATTTGATTCACAGTAACCTGTTCTGTCCAGGTCTCTGCTCTGTGCTACCAATAAATGTGGTGCCCACTCCTTCTAAGAAAGTTTCTTTCTTCACCCTCCTGGTTGCTCTCCCAGATGAACAAAACAAACATTTTTGCCTTGAATGTTTTTCTGCTTCTGTGGGAAAGCAAAAAAAAAAAAAAAAAAGGCATGGCGGTACATAGGTGTAAAAATGACTGCAAAAGAGATAACACATTGAAAGATTTGTTTTCTTTTAGCAGTAAAATGGATAGAAAGTCAAGTTTTCATTACTCTGAGGTGACATTGTTACAAAATGGCTGGTCTGTGCTTTTATTTTTTTTGGTGAGGGAGCCTGATGGAGCACCAGGCACGTGTTGGAGGAGCCTCATGGAGCAGCCATGATGTCTCAGAGCTGACCTACCTTGCATTGGGGTGGGGTGGCAGAGGTGCAGTGTGACAATATGACAGACAGCATGCTCACCAGCATTCATCCTAAAATCCCAGGTGTCTTGGACCCCAGGCAAGGGGCTGATCCGTGTCCTGAAACACCTGCAATTTAAGTAGGACAAAACCAGGGCAAGATAGGAAGGAAGAGAAGGATTTTATCTGTGCTGTGTAGATGTGAGACAGATTCAGTTGTTAACACGGACAAGCAGTGCCATCAGAGGGTATCCAAGACACCTGCACGGTGCTGACAGATAGAGCCAGCAGCAGGAAACTGAACACCTGCAGCATCTCACACAGCTCTAGAGATCTGTCTTCAGGCAAGGCAAGCAAGCCCTGAGAATAAAATAATTTGCCTAAGGTGATGCAGGAAGACAGGAGCAAACTAGGAATTACCCCCTTCTCCTGAATTCAGATTTGCAAGATCTCAGTGCCTGTCCTGTCCCAAGTCACTGCCTGACAAGCCCTCACCAGTAGGCATTACTCGTTACTGAATATCAAGCTAGAATTTGGAGTGAAATTACTTATTATCACTATACTCTGTCAGCCTGGGCTGTGGAAGTGGGCCCAAAGGCTTGAAACAAAATGCTGTGGGACAAAGCAAGAGAAAGATGAGGTAGTTCTGCCTTGGGTTAAGGCTGACAGACCCTACAGAAACACAATGCCATTTGTTTTTTGGCTTAACCCACAACACAAACGTTAAAAAGGTGTCTCTTTGGAAATGAAAACTTTGCTGAAAATCTTGTGGATAAATTAGATCCATGCAATAGGATGTGCTGGAGAATTGAGGTGAGCAGCAGACTTTCCTCAAGACTTTATTTCAATTTAGAAATAAAATCTAAGTAACAATTCCAACTAATTTTTCATTGTTACACTTTATGTCGCAGTGTAAAATGTTTAAATAGTAATTTTCATTGCAAAATTACCTGATTTCTTCTCCAAGCACTTTCAGATCAGTTAAAATATGGTAAGAGCAAAAGTAGGGCATATTTAGTTATAGACAGTATTAATTGTGGTGAGCTCTGTGTCAAAGAAGATGGAGATGACAGAAGTCAGAAAGGTTGGATCTTGTGAGGGCTGTTGCTGAGAGCCCACAGTCTATAAAAACTATGTTCCCAACTGCCTTCAATTTCTCACCAGCTGTTGCCTGTCACACTGACTGTGGGCAGCACACACATGACTTTCCTGGCTTTCTGCTGGGATCTGCCTTCCAGCACTCCATCCTCAACACAGCTTCAGGGGGAACCTGCTAGTGTCAGTAACACACACAGGTAATGGTTTCTAAGCATCCTTTTGCAGCAGGTTCACACTTCCAATGTCATTTCATTCCCTGCTGGTGTTAGCAGGCCTAGACTGAGCTTTGGGGTTAATGCCAGTGCATAAGAGTGGGATTGACTGACTGACTTTTTTTAGCAAAATACACCAATGCAGTCATCTTCTGGCTACAAATATCCATGGGGAGAGTAGATGTGTCCTTTAATAACAGGGAGAGTGCTTAAAAAAGAACATTTTATTGCTGTGCTGCCTTCAGCCCAGTAAATTGCAGCATTTTCATTTTCCTGTATTTATTGCATTGAAGTGTTTATATCACTGTGAAGCAAATATTTGCTTTCAAAGGTCACTCACTGTATCTCTCTTCCTCTGGGGATAGGCATAGGTCTCTCTGAGCCTTCAGTATTACTCCATACAGATTATATAATGTTCTCACTTAAGGATTCTTTACTGCATCTTGGCACTACTGAAATAGAAGATGCAGAATTCAAAATATAATAGGCAGTGCCTTTCCATTAGCCAGCCTCTCTTTGTATTTCTCTCTAACATTCAGTCTGTTGTGTTTCTGTATGAGCACTGGCATAAGGTACGAAACCGTCTGCAGGGAATTTGATGTAAATGACCCAAGTGCCTGGAGTTTCTTGCATTCTGTAGGAGACACAGAGCATAGTCTGGAACATGCTGTACACAGTATTTTGTAGCAATGTTTGGGCTTTTTTCTCCCTTTCAAAGAGCACCGTGGATGTTTGTGTGTGAGCACAGTGGATTTCCTTTTCCGAAATGGAAAACTCAATTGAAATTTTGAGGCTGAATTTGTATAGGCAATTACTGCAAGTATAAACATAAATTGAGTGAATGTAGGGTCTGTAACTTCTGTAGCAACTTTTTCCTTTTTTTAAATAAAATTTTTAGATCAAAAGAGCTTAATATTACATCCATACTTTAGTTTTCTGATCAGTCATCTCTGCAGGGACTGGAGATAAAATAAACTGTAGTTTAAGTTAAAAGTACAGAGTACACTTTGGAGAGTTTATTCCAGTTATATTAGAGGTTCCTAAGACAATTGTTTTGATAGTTGGTTCAAATTAACTTGAATGAGAAAAGAATGCAAAATATCAAGTAGTACCAAAAATATAAATTCTTCAAGGAATTTATTACCCTAAGTTCTCAATACTATCTTAGGCCTGTTTCTGTTCTGCTTAAACAAGAGCAGGTTTCACTGGGCCTGAGCCAGACCTTACACTTCTTAAAGTCTGTCTAGTATCATTAAGAGCAAATTCATCATGGTATAACTTTTCTTGACCATTCCTGAAATCACTAATTTTCAATGCTTTACAACATCAGGAGTTTTAAATAAAAGCTTTTTATAAGTGTTCCTAAGAAACACCGTAGAGGGAGAACTGTTAATTTGTACTTTATAGCAATAATTCCATTTAAAAGATAATTCTTCTGTCTACAGGATTTTTATTGATTACAAGGTTTGTTGTTGGAAATTCATGACACTGGAATGGCATTTCAGTCTGAACAGGACTTTTCAAGGAAAATCCTATCTGTAATCTGTCCTATTCCACATTATAAATTGCAAAATCTGAAAAAAAGTTAAACTCATTCCCTGCCATCTACAAAATATATGTATGAAAATCAGTAACCTTTATTGATTCTTGGGCACGGTTTTCTATTAAATAAAGTTGAATCAGCACAGCTGCGAGGCACTTCTGCTTATGACTAAAACTTGATGTAAAATGACTTGTCTGGAAGAATGCTTTTTGCTACTTCTCAATCCATTCTAAGTGCTTTACAAATACCAAATAATCTCAATAAACCTGTCAAGTTCGATCACTTGCTGCACAACATCTCTCTGGTTACAAGCTCTGACACTTTTTTTAGTTTGATGCAAAATAAGACGTGTCTGTCACTAAGATGCCAAGTGATGGTTCTAACAAACCAAGAAGGGTGACTAAAAAAGACTCCACAAGAGCATGGAGTGACAGGACAAGGGACAACAGCTTTAAAGTGACAGGCAGTAGCTTTAGATTAAATGTTAGGAAGAAATTCTTGACTGTGAGAATGGTGAGTCACTGGAACAGGTTGTCCAGAGAAGCTGTGGATGCTACATCCCTGGAAGCGTTCAAGGTCTGGCTGGATGGAGCTCTGAGCAACCTGGTCTAGTGAAATGTGTCCCTGTCCATGGCAGGGGTTGGGAATGAGATGATCTTTAAGGAACCTTCCAACCCAAACCATTCTGTGCTTCTGTGAACGTCTCTCCACATGGTTTTGTTTTTTTGATTTTTTTTGCACTACCTATCACCACCACTGGCTCATGATCAAAAAAATTGTAAGGAAAACATCAAAAGTCAGGCTGGAATCTACCTGAGAATAGATTTTTTTGGATGTTTTTCTATCTGCAGAGACTAACCAACAGTCAATAAGTAAATTACTGTTGTCAGTAGAAGCCCTCATGTCACCTCCACTCACTTACAGGTCTGTAATTATTCAGCTCACACTGGCTATGCTTAGAAAATAAACCAAATTCCCTGTTAGCATCCCACCCTCTCACTGATGCATCACCTCCCACTTTACAGCTAGTGAGATGATACCAACAGACACAGCACAGAACCACTTTCCTGCCCCTCAACATTTACATGTATTTACCAATTATATCAGTCCCAAAGCCCTAAACAAATGGTCCTCATTTTTGCTAAAGCTTGGTGCTACTATTCTGCCAGCACAAGTGTAGTGAGGGGTCCAGGCAGAGGAGAATATCTTAACTAGATGCTCAAAAACTAGGTCCACAGATTTAATCTTGATGTTCTGGTACAGAGGCTATGCCAGAAATATTTCAGCTCTGGGTTATGCCTCAGTCTGGGAAAAAACCCACAATTTGTGAAGCAGTGACCAGTGCTAGAGCCAGCCTGTGCCGAGTGGGACAGTGGAGCATGGTTCTTTACTGAAATACTTCCTTTTTATCCCACTTGAGCATGCTCCACTTGCTGGCCAGGAGCAGTTTCTTTCTGGAGCTGTGTGCCATGAAGGGCACCACCAGCACAGCAGCAGGGTGGGAAGGTTGGGGTGGCCTTGAGATATCCCCACACTTTCACATGCCCTTCTGGAAGAGACCACTTCCCGGTTTATCTTTGCCTCCTAAATACCTGAGTGCACCATTTTTTTGTAAAGCTCATTTCCTGCTGTTTGTGAGCATCCTTGAAGAGTCCAATATCAGCCTGAGTATTAGCCATGAAATTAAGCTCTGCCTTGGCATCAGCCACGGCTGCAGATGAGTTGCCTAAGCTTGGTCCTTCACACTGCTCTGACCACACAGCTGGCAGGACCAGGTGTCCTCCTTCTCCAGCAGACATCTGGGCTCCTACACACGGTGTGACCCATCACAAAATGTCAGCCTCCCTCTGACAAGGATGTGGTGATGTGCTCAGTGATGAAACTAGAATGCCATAGCCCTGCCAGTAGCTGCAGGGCTGACTCCTCGAGATGGATTTCTTCCTGCTGTAGCTTCAAAGAGGAAAAGCAACCATGAGTGAGGGCACAGCTAATGTGAAGGCATGAAGGTCACATATTCCCTCTTAGATAAGAAAAACAGCAAATCTGTTGCTGAAGCTGCAGAGGAAACACAAGGAGTTGTCTGCTTTCCTTGCAGCTTTCTAAGCAAACGGGGTGTGATCCAGAAAATATTGCTGCCACCCAGCTGTACCTGCTCAGCCCATCCTCCTGATGTCCTGATGGAGAGCACCATCAAAGAGAGGAATGGTTTAATTTCCAGTATATAGTAACTTCCATTTAAACACAGCTGTTATTGCTAAAATTTTAGAGCCAAGCTCTGCCCTGACTTATCTTGTTTCATAAAGGCTGCACATATTGCAAAGACAGGACAGAAAACAGCCCCCGGGATCCTGCCTTCTTTAGAGCAGCTTTGCTGAAAGAGGCTGCTTTTGTCCTCTTTCTGTAATTGAGCATGATGGCATCTGCTTTATGGCTGTTTACTTGCAGTCCCCCACAACTTCCCCACCTCCTCTGCACCTGCAATTAGGTTTTCCTGCAATGAACAATCTAACATTCACTGAGCAGTAATTTGCAATGTGCCATGCTTGAATCAAGCAAAGAAATAAGCCAGTGGTGTTGTTATAAAGACCTGACAGATGGTAGGAGGGCCCGCCTTTCTTAATCAAGTCATGCTCAGTAATCAGAGCTAGCTTGAAATTGTAACAAAAAAGAAACCCTACCAAAATGAGGATTAATGGGCTGCATCCCGACCTCTGGTTAGGACCAGCTCAGGGATGTCCTTCTGTATCAAGAGGGATAACAAGGATCAGAATCTGACCCACTTTGTGGAGAAGTTGAAAACACCAGTTAGGTCCTACAGTCACTTCCCCAAAATTGAAGGATTATCCCAGGTAGACTTCTCCCAGTCTAGCAGTAAGTATTATTTCATAGTCTGAACTATAGCATGGTGGACAAGTCATTAGTCAATGAAAATCTGCAAAGTTTCATAGGCTTTAATTTAATTGCAAATGTGTTAGCTGAGCATCCAGCCCTCCAAGCAATGCAGCTGAAACAGGACATGAGTAGTGTAGGCTTGACCTTGACCACCCTCACATTAAGCCTCTTAATTCTAGAGAAGAATGAATGGGTTTCAAGATTGTTTCTGGCAGCAAATAACATCTCCTGAGTATCCAGCTTCCGTATGAATTGCATTTGAAAGGTTAAGAAAAAAGGAAGGATTTTCTCTCTACTACATATGAATTACTATCCAGAACGAGAGTTTGGGTGAGGACACTGATATAATAAAAGCATTTTTGTGGGACTGACGTTTAAGCACGGCTCCTAACCACACTGTTTCTTTTCCTTTTCGTTGTCTTCCAGGCTCACAAAGCAGCTGAGTGCAAATCCTGATCTGCAGCGTCCCCAAACACCCCCACAGCTAAAATGGCGGAAGACGCGGATATGCGCAATGAGTTGGAAGAAATGCAGCGGCGTGCCGACCAGCTCGCTGATGAAGTGAGACCAGTAGCTAAACTGGGAACTTGGGGCTGGGCTGGGTGTGAAACACACAGCCAGAAATAGGAGCTGATCTGGCAAAGCATTTCTAGAGCTCTTTTTCATCAGCTTTACACTGAAAGCGGAATTGGAAATGAAATGAGCTGGGGTAAAATTTAATGTCGTGTTTAGTCTAGATGAGGGCATTTATTGATTGTGAGTTTGGTTTAGGTATTAGATTGTGCATCAATTTGACTGGCCTCAGAGCAAAAGGCAGCAATTTAATATTTTCTGAGGATTCCTTCGATTTATCAAACCTATTAAATGTTAGAAGTCACCAATTAGGTTTCTGAAGAGTCTTAGCTGAAAACCACAGGCTTTATTTTTAAAGTGGAACACCTGTAGTTCCGAGCAGCACTGCTGCAGTGTGTGAGCAAGGGGAGCACAAGCCTTGGAGACTGCAGCTGCCTCGAGGTGTACTGGGAACTGCTGCATTAGCCATCCATAGAGCTGGAGATGGAGAGACCACCAGTGCCCTGCTGATGGCCTGATTTGGAGGGGAGGGAAAGAGTGCAGGAAAAACATCCTGTCAGCATGAGCCTGCACATTAGTGTTGGAAAGCATAACTTGCTAAATCTCAGTGTTTTTTCCTGTTTCTTTTCAGTCCCTTGAGAGCACCCGTCGAATGCTGCAGCTTGTTGAAGAGGTAAGGATTTGCATTTTATTTGCACTTCCGTTGTGAGCAAAAGTGATGGAGAGCCTGACACTGGAGGTGGTTTTTTAAAAACTCATGTTGCTATGGCCTGGCTGTGGCTTTATGTGCCACTGTCCGTGCTCATCCCTACCCCTCACTAGGGCCATGCAAGACACTGTTCCCTGGTTGCCAAGGCCCTGGCTTGGTCATACCTGAGGATCCACTGAGACAAGATTCTGGAGATAAATGAAGGAAAGGGCCTCTGAAGGTGACCTTGAGTCAGGGACAAGTGGCTGAGTTTGCCGCAGAGCTCCTTGTGCCAGCATCTCTCTCACGTCCTTGGCATAACACTGCAAGAGGGAAAGGTGAGAAGGGCCCTTGATCCATTTTCCCAGTCTGCTTTAAATACTTCCCTCTCCATAAACACTTGCAGCTATTTATAGAACATTGGTCAGCACAGCATTTTAATGCTATTTCTTTATGTATCTCTGAAATATTTATCAGGATTTCAAGGCTCACAAGATGTCCTAGACTGACACTTTGGAACTGGGAGTTCTCTGATTTTTCATGGTGCTAAGGAAGGGGACCCTAGCTTGCTCCTCACAGCTAATACCTGCCTGGAGGGAAAAAAACAATTCAGTCAGGCCATATTTCACCCTCTCCACAATAAAGGGGTTTAAAAGTTGGAAAATCTCAACTCAGTTTAGTTTTGAGTGTTCAGCCATCAGGTGGTGGAAAACTTTGCTGCTGCCTGACAGGATGTATTATTTTCAGACACCATGCAAGCCCTGGTGCTGGAGCTGGTGACATTTTTAATCAGGGTCATCAGCACTGACAGTCCCAGTACTCTTGACAACGAGAAGAGTCTCCAGCAGAGACAACAGAAAGAAAATTACATCAGGTCTCATGTTCAGGAACAAGCACAACCCCAGCCGTAGGCTTTATGGCCTTGAAATCAATCACCACTGTGAAGATCAATGGAGTCCAGTGGAGACAAAATTAAATTTCCATGTACAGACAGACAGATGGGTCACTGAGCATAGTCAGCATCACTCCTCCTCCACAAACACTTTAGATCGGGGCCCCTTGCAGCCGAAACATGCTCTTGTCTCTCGAGCAATCTGTCCCTTTTTGCTGCTCAGTTCCCTGGACACACCATTCCTAACCACCACTTTCCATCAACTCTGTGCTGGATGCAGCTCCTGCTGAAACCAATTCAACAACATGGAAGAGAGTCTCATATGAGTACCTTCACAACACAAAGCAGGAGAGCCTGCTGCCCCAAAATGCCTGGGATCTAAATAGACAAGGCAGATGATGAGTGGGAAGAAGGAGAGGCGCAGGAAAGGGAAGCGATTTGCACAGGGCCAAGCCATCAGTAAATATCAGCCCTGCCTCTCCTGAGCCGTATTTGTGAGGCCTATGCACTGCTTGAGGCTTCCTAACATATTGAGCCAGCATATTGTGAATGCCACTGGAATTTCAGTATTAAATCACAGCAAATGGCAAAGTGGGAGGAGAACTGGGACTGCTGAATTTACCGATGAATTTATGTAGGTCTGTAGCACTTCTTGGAAGAGCTCAGCATCTCTGGACCTGGCATTTATTCAGATGCCACAATATCTTCCTGTCCAAATAGAGAAGCTGCTAAAACTAGCACTGAGTAGTCAAGGGAGTTCTTCTAAAATGAGCTGAATATTATTTTCACTAATGTGACTACAGGAGACCTTTAAAATTCTTCTGTGGCCTAAACAGCTGGTTGATTACTCCAATCCCTTTTCCTATGTACTTTAAAAAATTTCAGCATTTAAGGAGTAAGAGATTTTATACCAAAAAGACAAATGGTGAGAGTATTTGAAATTGAACTTGCACTGCTCTGATTTAATAAACCCCAAAAATCCAATTAGACTTCCTCACTTAGCAGAACCTGTCTAGTGGATAGAGATAGGAAATACTCAGGGAAAGAATGCTTTTTACTCTGTTCTCTTGATACAACAAATCTGTTACTCCTTTCTTAGGAAAAGGATGCCTCCATGTTTAAGAATTAATACTGTGTACATTTGTATGGATTGGTGTCATGATACTGGGGAAATACAGCATAAACAGACTGACTGGACTCCATCCTAGAGACAGAAGAGTGCTGTCCATCCAAGGAAGCCCTGTAGCCATGTAAGGCCTAATTGCAGGTCATGGCCTGGGGACATATCCCCAGAGGACATTCCCTGCTTGCCCCAGGAGAATATTCAGAGTTTGGAGACTGATGCTGTTCTCAGGAACATGGGCAAGGAAAACCAAGGGTGTTATTGCTTCTTGGTTTTATAACCCAGCTTTGCAAAAAAAAAAAAAAAAAAAGCTGATTTTTCCAGTCCTGGCACAACAAGGGAAGCAAGAATTGTTACAAAAGCAGCCACGGCTTTGCCCCAAGGCATCTCCGTACTGGAATGGCAGATTCCAAAACTCAGTTTGCTCCATGGTGCCCATCATGCCCAGGCAGTGCAGTTAATCTGCACTGACCAGTGCTCTTTTGAGTCACTCTGTGCTATAAATATCTATTTTATGATGATGCTGTACAATGTTTGGGCCAAAACATAAAATAAAAATGAAATGAGGCAAAAAAAGTGAGACTAAATACAGGTTGTAGTTGACCTTCTTTTCATGTTCAAGCTTTTTACCTCTGAGACAACATTATGCAATGCAGGATATCACATGCAGGGAGAAAAGCTGACATCTCCCAATGTCACCACCATGGCCTTTATTGAAAATGAATTGTGGTAGTAAGGGGGAAAAAGGATGTTTTGTAGCTATGAAGCAGCAAGGAAAAAAATAACAGAATCAGTAGTGGTAAAAGCTCAGAAGAAAGCACTTAGGAATGTACAGACAAAAGGGCTGTTTTGTACATTTAAATCCAGACAGGACTATCTTCTCTCATGTGAGTGAGAGTGAAGTATCAAAGGTGAAATGTTGAGCTATAAATGTCTGATAAGTGATGCTGCCCTACACAGGATACTGAGCACACAGAATGCCATTTCACCAGCTATGAGTTTACCCTGACATTTATTATCACAGCCAAATGTTCCTTAGTCTGAAAAACAGAAGAAAAAGAGCTCTATTAGTTTGCCACAAACCTTGTCAAAGCTGATTTGAGAAACCCTTTTGATATTTTTAGACTTATTGGAACTATTGAACTATTGGAATAGTTCTCCTCAGAAAAGTGTTTTAACCAGTGTAATTCCACATATCTGGCACGAGGGAATGTGGTCCATAATTCTGCTCTCACTTCCTCCAGTGCAGGATTAGAGCCCTTTGTGTGTATTAACCAGGGGGTAGCAGATTCACGTGGGCTGAGGATGTGATTTACCAGGCAGAGCAGCAGTGTGTGGCTCTTTAATCAGGGAGACATCAGAGCGTTAACAGGGTGACAGGGAGCAGGAGCTGAGCAAATTCATTACTACAGATAACTAAAAAATGTTTCTTTGACCAAATTTTTGTCTTTAGGGTGTTGACAGTTCTCTTTAGTGTCTGTGGGAACTGCTAGCAATGTCAGCCAGTCCTGGGACGTAATGGTCTGGATTAATTTATTCAAAACAAACTCTATAATTTTTGATTAAGCAAAATTCTTCATTGAAGCAGAAATTTATGTGTTCTTCATATAACTGAGAGTGTATATATGTTTTTCAGGATATCTGCTGAAATGCAGGGAAAGTGATTTCCAGAATTTAGATTCTCTATCTGATACATCATCCCCTTATAGTGTTAGGAAAATCTTCCCTCAGGCTAAACCAAAATTTGAGTAGCTGCCTTTGGTAGGATAGGACCCAACACACTGTGCTCCTGGAGGGACTGATGGGCCCTTTGAGAAGTCATTCCAATTGTCTTCCCACTTTTATTTCTGTATTGGGAAATTAAGTTCTGTAGCAGCAATAACAAGAAAGGACACAGCAATGCAATTCCACTTCAAAGTGCTGGGCAAATTTTAGTGAATGTTTTCTTGCTGGCTTGCTTTGAGTGAAACCATCATAAAAACACAAACAAACAAAAACCCAAAGCAAAGCAACCAAAAAGATTTAAAAAGCTGTAACAGAAGACTAAGGATAATGTCTATTAAAGCCTCCAAAAGGGTTCCCAGTTATGCTGTTAAACTGGCTCCACTGAAGCACTGACAAACTGAAGTATCTATGAGTTGAATTAAGCCTGGAGGTTTAAATTCATATATTCTGGTTCTTTGATAAATAGCTTTGCCAGTGGCCAACTGGAGAACCTGGGCATGTGCTTCATATAAATGATGCAGAACCCAAACCAGTGCTGCTTTTCCATTTGCTTTTATTCAGGCATTAGAGCCTGGATGAAAGACTGAAGGACATCAACTTTCTTAAAATGTATGGGATCTGTTTCACATAATGTGATACATTTTTAAGTTGGATGTGTTGGCCTCCTGCCCTGAAGGTTTATCTCATGTGCAAAATTATTATATATATTATACATTTTACCATCTGCAGAATACCTTCATTACGGATAAACAGAGAAACTCCAGAGCTACCAGTTTAATGCCTCAACATAAGCAATTCACGCTGTGCCATTTTCTTCTAAAGGACAAGAATGTGAGAGGTTGGCTGTGCCATGGCAAAATCCAGCAGTCCAAATTGTCCTCTCAGGTGCAATGAGAAGACAGGGAGAGTCAGAAGTTGTTCTTAAAAGAGATTTGTGTTACAGATTAAAGAGCTGGATGAAAATGGCATGTTCTCTATGAATTCTGTGGGGTCCCCTGAAAGATGCACTTTTAATCTCTCTGGCCTGACCTACCCTAAGCATTTCACTTTTTGAGAATCCTTAAGTTGCTGCAAACTGAACAGGATTGCCTGTACAAGGACTGGAGGGTCTGAACAGATTCCTCCATTGCACAGGAAGGAAGAAATGCTCTAATCCTTGTCAAGTGGAACTTTAGCACAAAATTTCATACCATGATGGATCCCATGAGTTCTGCCCATTCATGGCTTCCCACACAGGATATCATTGATGTTGGTGGATGTGTGTGGGAATCCTTCCTGGGCCCTCAGGACCAGACAAACCCAAGCATAGTCACTGGGCCCATGGTGATGAGAGTGTCATCAAGGATTCAGGGGCAGAGGTTGTAAAACCTGTTCTTCTGGACTGGCACTTCACAGGAGAGCTTTCATCACCTCCTGTTACACATTGTCCCAGCAACCAGCCAGAGTGGCACCTGCTCCACTAAGACCAAGGGAGTTTCTGTGATACTTCTAGTGCAGGAAATGCCAACATGCCTGTTTGCCCCCTGAACACACGTGCTGGGCACATTTCTTCCTCTATATTCTGTTAATCATCTTTCCAGAGATGTCTCAGCCTGTTGTCACTGGGGGTCAGCCACCGAGTGTTTCTCTCCTGCTCAGATATCTGGATGATGAACACATTTTTAGAATAGTTTTCTTGCAGACAGGTTTGGGTTTGAGTTATCTAAAATATCAGTCATAGTGGAAATACTGAGCTTTTCTAAAAGTCTCGACCTATTTTAAAATCATGAATGTGATTTATTTTTTGATTGACTTTACACATTTAATTCTTTTTGTGGAAAAGCTGAAAATTAATGCTTAGTAGAAATTTGGAACAGAAGGAGGTTGTCACTTGATGTCTGAATCACATCTCAGCCTTTTCAGTCACCACCTCTCTATTAGCTTCAATGTGCTTTGGATTAGACTACAGATGCAGACAAGTTTATTCATTGCATACCCTTTAATATTTTCACATTTGTGTTACTGCTGCGGCAGGCTGTTCATAAGAGATACAGTATTGTCTGATAAAATTAAATGGCACTGATGATCAGGTAAATAACAGAAAATTTCACCTTTCTCCCTCTGTAAGGATTTACTATGAAATACAAACCATAGGGTCTAGTTCCTGAATTCATCTCTCAGCACATATCTTGTTCAGGTCACTGGACATCTTAGCCGTATAAAGGTGGTTTGTTTAAATGTTAAACACAGCAGGAAAATAAGATCAGAGGGTTAAAAAGCAGTAAACATTTCTCAGCCTGACTATGTTTGATTCACCAAAAGCCAACGACTATCACAGCACCAAGTAAAAGTTTCTGAGTTCAGTATTTGGAAGGGTCCCATGTCAGAACACCGTATTTACTGAAACACCAGGTGACTCAGGACCTAAACAGCCTTCCTGTGTTTGCATGAGTTTCCATGTTTGTTAAAATACATACAAATCTGTGAGGGAAAACCCTCCCTGAGTACCAAGAGTACAGAAAGACACAATAAAAAACCGTTTCACAGGCAGTGTTTAGCAGACCTACCCAACAGAAAATATAAGACAATTAAAGGTGATTTCTTTATTCTAAATTGGCAAACCTAAAATAACCCTTGGACCCCAAGTTTCTAAAGGCTGCAACAATAAAACCTGGATGGGATTCAAGTAAATGCAGTGTGAACTTGAAGGGAGAGAGAGCAGCAGTGGGTGCCTGGTAGATGGCTGACCTGAGGGCAGCAGGGTGCAGCAGACCATGGGGAGAGGCAGGAGGCCTTTTCTGTCCATCTGGCAACTCACACAGGGACTTTTTATAAAGAGAGGCCAAACCAGCTTGCACACGTCTGATGTTTTTCCCAGTCTCTGCATTGATGTAGACATTACAGTCAAGAATGGGAGTGCAGGGAGAGGCAGAGAAGAGCACAACAAGAGATACCTCGTGTCCCTCTTGAACTGAGCAGGATCCTCTGGAAGCACATCAGAGAAGCACCAGCTGCACCAGACAAACAGCCCTGAGCATGGCAGGGTTGGGCTTGTGGCTGAACCAGCATGGGCTATGGGAGCCTGGGAGCGCCCTGTGAGCATGGACAGGGCACCTGATGGCCAGAGACATTTCACTACACCCACAAAAACTGATGAGCAGTGAGAAGGGCAGCTGGCAGGAAAGAGAACATGAGATCCTTGATTTGCCTCCAGGAGCAGGAGGGTGGCTTGAAAAGCAAGAGGAATGGTCAGGACCTTAGTTTTCTGTTCCTGATGTAGCCGTGCAGCTGTGGACATCTCCTTGCCCACTGCAAAACTGACACCACCACCACCTTTATCTGCTTCACAGGAACATGGATAGCTTTATGTTCATGGCAACAAGTAAATTACTGCTCCACCTGTCCAGGTAGCTCTGCTGTCAAGCTGTCAGGCCACAGAGGATTTACTTCATCTGTTATTGACATGCAACAGTCAGGAGATCATTCAGGCCATTAATTATTCACAGATGTTATCACTGCTCCAAGCAGAATGGAGCTGGTTTCCCCTTTGTAATTAAAAAGGAGATAATTTGATGTGTGATATAGCTCAGTACCACAGCACCCAGGAACCAGAGACACCTGATCACATCCCAGAGTGATGATAACGCACAATAAAAATTGTACTTGTGAAAGGTGCCCTGCCACTGGCTTAGGCAGGTGGGAGCTGTGAATAGCTCAGCTTTGCTCCAACCCTGTATCCAGCGAAGGCAGTGATAAGATTCCCACTAAGCTGTGGGAGCCAAGGCAGATTCAGTGTGTAGGTGTTTTGAAAATCCTACCTTCAAGCTCAATTCAAAGTCCATTAATGCTAAAGGTGTCTGTTGACTGTATTAAAACTTGGCTCAAACCCATATCTATTAGATCACTGAGCCAAAAAATATGGCTTAATCCTATTAAATATTAGCCTGCTTTAAACTGGATTTCCTAAGTAGGTAAGCTTTCTGACTTCTGTCAGCAGCAAGAGCCGTGCACAAACCACTGTGTCTCCTTCCAAAACATGTTCATGTCATACCTATTTTCCCTAGGAATTTCTCCTGGAAATTAACATCCACCGACAATATCAATTCCCCCACCTCCCTTCTCCTGCTTCATTTAGCTTCTCTTTTTAGAAATTATTCTTGTATAAAGTGATTATTTTAATCTCAAGGTCCATGGCTTTGTGCTTTCTGCAGAAGTTTGGTATTCTGGTGAATCCAGAAGGTTTGATGGTACAGTGGAGAGTACCTGGCTACTTACACAGAGTCCAGGCACATAAGGTCTTTGGACTGTGCCATCAGCCCTTGTCATTCCTTTCACTGTTTTTCTTGTGTCTTCCTATGTCCCATACCAAGGACTGAGTGTTCCCTCACTGATCTCTCTTTCTCTCTCTCTCTTCTCCCCCTCTCTCTCCTTACCTTGCTACCACTATTGGGATGTAGAGTAAAGATGCTGGTATCAGGACTTTGGTTATGTTGGATGAGCAAGGAGGTAAGTTCAGATTGCTTCAGTAAGGAAGTATAACCCTTCTGAAAATGCTGTACTGACTGTGTGCAACCTTGGAAATGAGGGACAGAAAACACGTGTGGTTGTGCATGAGAACCCCAAAACCTCTTTGCCTTTAGCTTTGTTGTCCAACAGAGAAAAATATACAACAGCTGCCTAAGAGTCTACTTCTTTTGATCTGCTTCCCATTAATGTCAAAGAGAGCTGCAGGCTGAACTCATCCAAATCACCATTTGATTTCAGCAAGCTTTGGGTCAAAATCCAGCCACATGATAAGATTTGCCTCTATAAGTGTAAAATCCAGCATTATTTATGCAGGTGCTACATAATTTTCCCACTTAAATCACAAGTGAAAGGCATGCAATAAATGCATCCCAAGAGAAGGTAAAATGGGTTTAGTTTGTGTAAGGTTCAGTTACTTTTTGTACAATTGTGAGGCAGTGAAAATGACAGAATTTTAACATTTAAGGTATTACGCAATCAGCTAATTACAATTGTTCATATAGGTTTCAGACTTAGACTACCTGTCTGTGGATGACAATGACAGAGCCTGATATATTCAATACATACCAGGAAATTACATTTTTGCCCTTCATATTACAAAGAAAAGGCAGATTTCTCTCCCTCTCAATAAAACTAATAAGTCTTCATTTGCCATAGATCCACAGCCCAGCAAAATGATGTCTCCAATAAATCAACAGAGTAGAAATTTCTGCTACTCTCTATCAGACCAGCCCCCTAAAGGCCCTTGTTATTATTTACTATGGGGCATAACACAAAATTATTACCAGGAAATGTTTTCTGCAGAGGTAATGCTGTATTACTCATCAAACCCAGGCAATGATAATAATCAAAGGTACAGAATTCTTAGGAAATGGACTGCAGAACCTGACGGGTCCTTTCCAGTTTTAATGTCCCTGCCTCTCTGACACTTTAATGAATGAAAAGTAATAACAGGACCTAAATGGAAAGTATTTTCTTCTATTTGCTTTTTTTTTATGTGTCTCATTGCTTTCCCCCCCACATCCCCCCTTTAGGGAAAAGAATTTAACTCAACCAAATTTTGTCACATCGATTTGTCTTGACAAGAAAAATATTATAGAGAACATTTTGTTGTCTTCAAAAAAGAATGGCAGTAGAAGAACTACCAGCCAATATAGAAAACCAGAAATTACTTATGTTGAAACAGATATGGCACCTGTCTAAATAATGTGTTTTGTTTCAGCAGTGGATTATGCAGTTGTAATAAATCACAAATATTGTCAAAGAAAGTATGTTAATACCCAGGTGTGTCTTGCAATGTAATTCACAGGCACAGCACCAGAAACTTTAATGGTTCCTGGGAACCTATGTTTCTCTTCTTTAACTGCTGTATTTCCACAGATTGCTAGGGAGGTTTATTTTTATTTTAATCCTGAATTTTGTTGGGTTTATTTTATTATTATTTTGGAATTCTACTGTTGTTAAACCCCTGTATTCAAAAGAATTTTCTGACTGATTCACTGTGTAGCCATGACAGGAAGGACAATCTGGGCGAGCCAAGGAGCTGAGACTGGACACATTCACCTCTCTGGAGTCCAGGGAGCTCAGTATTAAACCCTTATTGACAGTGAAACCTGAAATGCTTGTTGTATAGCCAGAGATGCAGTTAGTCAATACCTGCAGGAAAGAATCAGAAGCTTTCGAAGCCTCTTTAAATTGGTTGTGGTCATGCCTTAAGTGGTTCAGTAAATTTAGCTTATGACTATGCAGTGTGGGTTTCTCAAGGAAAACAGCCAAATAATGTTACCAACCCTGAAAATATTGTAACCTTGTACTATGCTAAATGTTTAATTAAGTTTTCTCCATTTTAACCATATGTAGGTGTCATAATTGCTAATTTTTTATTTCATTTTAGCGATAAAGGACTAACAGTACTGGGCAAAATGCGCTAATGGTGACTTTGAACCCTCTGTAATTAGTGCAATGTGTGCAGCTCACGGATGTCTCAGCAGATTAACAGATTAAGGAAATAATTTGCTAACACTGCCATGTGATCTCTTTGCAGCTGGCTGCACAAGTCACTTAAGATTATTAGGTGTTAAATATACAGAAAACATGACATTGATCTTTCCAGTGGGCGGCAGGCAGAAGATCTAATCTCTGCACTTGCTTGAAGCTCTATTTCTAGGTTTCCTTACAAAATTGCTTGTTTTGAAGTTAAACAGACCTTACATGGAAAAACCTTTCTGAGCCAATTCAACCCAAATACTGCAAAGCAGAACTGATTTTCTGGTATCAGTAAGCAGAAGTCTCTGGGATCTTAAAAGGCAGTAAGTCAAGGTAATTTCACAATGCCAGGTATTTGTACAACAAAGCCAGCCTGGATAGCTGCTGTTGCCCAAAGGTTTAGCACAGCTGGCTGCACAGCAGGTTACAGAGTCTGTCATGACCTGCAGAGATCTGGAGCTTCACAAGAGCTCTCTGTTTCACAGAGAATGGCACTCTCATAAAAACCAGAGACCTCCTCCAGTGTCCTTAGAAGAATGGGAACCTGAGTAGCCCCTCTGCAATATCAAGAGTTATCATTTTTTGGGTCAGGTATTGTCACCCAAACCAGTTCAACACAGCTCTTCCCCCTGGGAGCCCACAGGAAGGAGCTAGGAGTTTAGGTTTTCCTTGCTGGGCTTTTTTCCCATCACTAAGAAAGTCTTTCCCAGACCACATGTGCAGCTCTAATGCTTACATTTTTTTAATCTGGCCTTGAGTTAAGCTCCCTTAATTAATGATTTAAATATAAATATGTATATAACTCTTTAAACTAAAATACTTGTATTATAAATGAAAAAATAAATGCTGTAAAGGATTATTGAGCAATGGCAATTCCTTGGCTTCTTTAAAACATGCTAACTTAGAAAAATGTTAATATTTGGATTAATTTTGATTAAAAGCAGACAGTAAGAATTAAAAGTACAAAGTGAAGATATGGAAGTAAACCTGAAGTGTTAACACAGAAAAGGTCCCAGACTGGTAACTCTATTCATCCAAAGGAAATTCCCATCACCTGGACATATTAGCAGGGTTAAAGATTTGGACCTTCAAGGATATTTTTTGTGATGATGTCCTCATGCAGTTTATTCTAGAAGAATTTTATTCCTGTATTCCAAATGAGGTGGAGGGGAGAAACTTTTCCAATAACAACAACAGAAGCACAGTAATTTTTCATCCAAGACAAGATAGAGGAACAACCACAACTCTGATAAGAGGCAAAGAAAATGTCAGTACAATTGGAATTTTCTCCTTGCACCATGAATGCATAACCAGGGAACATAGGGAGCAGATTAATCTACCCAGCAGATCTTACTCCAGATCAAGCTTATAAAGGAGATAAAACTTGGAAATAACTGGGCAATCCTACAAACAAAAGCACTGGCCCCAGCTGATGGCACACATGGGAGCTAACCTCCATTGCTTTTGCAGGAGTTGTGAGTTTGGCAGTTTTGTGTGTTATGGCTAATGAACAAAATAAAAGGGGACTAACAACTACTCCAGTTTTCACAGGGAAGATGGTATTAATTATGCTGAAATCGTAGCACAGAACAAAAGACAAATGAACCCACACAAAGCAGGTTGTGCCTTTGTCTACTGTTATTTTTAGCACAGCTACATGTGGGCTCACAGCTCTCCCCTCCAGCTTTCTTCCATTGGTACCTGTGCCCAGCAGTGCCTTTCAGAGCACAGCTAGGTCAGAGCTCAGGATTTCTGAAAAGACTGTCCCAGAAACATATTATGCTTCAATATTATTCTCCTTTATGGAAAATGGGATGATGGCATAGCATTGGAAATAGTTAATCTGCTGAGTCTCAAACACTCTTGCATGCAATTATGATTACAATGTGTTCTTAAGATGTCCTTTTTCTTTTCTTCCTTTTTTCTCTAATTAAAATTGTCTTTGGGTGAAATTGCTTCACTGCACAATACTCCAGGCAAAGGAGCAAGTTCTGATCTCCACAGGCATTTAACTAACTTTCAAGCACAGGCCTGAGATTGTGGACATCAGTGAAGGAATATTTATTCTAAATTACAGATGGGGATGCAAAGGTGAAGCAACACCACACTTGCTCTGTGCTGGTCTTCCTACCAATGCCTTGTATGATGCTTTTGCAGCTGTTTTTGCTCAAGACACCACAGGAGCAGCTGAGGGATGCCCTTGCTACACCTTCCCTGCCCCAGCCACTAACCCAGATCAGTCACAGGATGGAGAATTGCCAGGATGTTACAGAAGATCCTAGCAAAGGATCTGGCACTGGCAAATAGTCACAATGCTATGATAAAACTAACAGGACTGGCTTATGTTCCTTAAGTTGTCTTATAGAAGTAATTCACAAGAATAATGATACAGGTGAAAAACTATTCTTGTATGTGCCTTAAGATGAGCATTTAGTTTGCTTTAAGATCTGGAAGAAGATTTATGGTCACTACCTTGAAATGAAAGTGATGTTCTCAGACATCAATATACAGAAAGGGTTGCAGAGTTTTTCAAAGGGGGAAAAAAAATGAAGGAAATCACAATGAAACATATCTCTGATGTGTAGTCTGCTTCCAGACAGTACCAATTCTCTAAGATATATATCATACATAAACATATAGATGCAGTTTGTTCAAATAATATTGCAACAAACTATCCAAAGATGTTCAAACTCTGACCTTGAAGGGCTTCTCTAAACAGAAGACAGAAGACATTATCCCTTGTAGGTGTGAATTTGCTCAGGTTCGTGGCAGTATATGTGAACAAACTATCTTCTCTAAAACCTTTCAATACAGCACAGAACATTGGAATAGGGAAGATCTATGGAAACAGACATTAAATTAACTCTTGATAGCCATCTGATTTCCTATCAGCAGTGATTCATTCTGGGCCACATTTTAATAGCAGTTATACCTACTCAAATCCAGCATGACCCCATTAAGTTAATTCCACTGTAATATTTATGCCTCAATAATTGTGGTTAGACTCATGAATCCATTTCCTTGCCTGTGGGACCAGATCTTTGGCAGGTATAAATTGGCTTTGCTCCACAAAGCCAGCATAACTATGCTGATTCAAACCAGTTAACAATGCAGCCCATGACATTAACAACTAGCAAGTGGTTTTAGGACCAGCAGCCAGCTGTCTAGACTTCTGGGCTACAAATATGACATGGGTTTTTTTTACACTGATGAGGTTTCCTTTAAAGAAAGATAAATCAGTTGTGGCTCCCTTTCCTATTTAGCAATAGCCCAGGCATCAAACACAAATCCTGAAGTAGGATGAATAAAGTCAGGATTCTAGAGAGGGCTGTAATTTAAATGTAATTTTTGGGTTGTGTCAAATACACTCTTCAATAAGCACTCATTTATTGGGGCAGAACAGAAAATAGGTAAAGGAAATTCAAAAAGACCTATTACATATATGGCTTTAGAGACTGTGCATCTGAGCAAGGAGAATTGCTTCCACTGAGAGCCACCAGTGGTACCAAATCTAGGACTGACTCATGCAGTGTTAACCTGGCTTTTGCTGCTGGGCAGACCAGGTTAGAGAAGCTCTAGCAGGAAAATCAATGGAAGAAAGATCAGATACCTCTCATCCCCCCTCCCTCGTGTCAGAATGCACATGGGGATACAGCCATCTTTTGACTGAAAAATGGCTCTGTGACAGAAGTGCAGCAAATCCCATCATGCTGCATGAGCCAGCATCAAAGCCAGCTCACGCTCCCACAGCTGCTTCCCAGAGCAAGAGCAAGTGTTGCCCAGCTGCACAGGAGCAGGATGGACTCGGGGTTAGCCAGGAGCAGGAGCACAGGGAGGGGTGGCCCCTTCTACCAGACTCCCATTTCTGATGAGAGCCACAATCTGTGCCTACAGACACGAACCTAAGCTTCTGCTGAAGGCTAAATTACAACGTGCATTAAGACAATCCAACCTTGCAGGCTTGGTTCTCGCCTCAGCAGTTTATCTGGCAGAACTTGTGCAGTCTCTCTCAGGTTTCCCAATCCTTCACTTGCACAGTGTGTGCCTCTTTTAGAGGGCAGTGCCAGGTTACTCTGATCCTCTAAATGTATCTTTGGATTTGGGATCAATAAGTGGTATCAGGAGAGAGGCCCATCCAGCTGAGGAGAATGAGAACTGACAGCACAAAAGCAGATGAGTCTCACCATACCAACATGGCATCTTTCCTTCTCAAAGCCCAGTGTCATGCAAGAATTAAATAAAGAGCACAAGTTCAATACTTGAATTATTCCATCTTGAATAGTTTAGCCCAGGATTTTCTAGGTCCTTGAGGGGTGAGGTTCCTGTTTCCCATTAAAATTAATTTTATTTAATTAATTTAAATGGGAATTGGGTATCTAAACCCCCCAGAAAGCTTTGAAAAGCTTTGAAAAGCTTTGAAAACCTCAATTGTTATTAGAAACCCAAGTAAGAAATTAGGCTTCTTCATGTTTTCAAAGAAGTTAAAAAGAGCTTTTTACTGACGTCAATATGCATATGATTTTTCTTCTAAAATTTTTTTCTTTCATTTTTTTTTCTGGATAGGACTCAGTTACCATTAGGGATGACATTAAATTCCTTCTATAAAGAGTGCTCTTATTTCCTTCCTCTACAGTTTAATTCAGCATTTTTCTATTCCATATGGGAAATAGGGATGTATTTGTGTTTTACTGGGATTGCTTTACTTCTCTTTGTTAGGTACAGCTACAATTTTTAATGGATTGAAATACCACTCTAAGTAACCTTCTGATCCTGGATAGTATCTGAGTCTATCCTTTGGGAACAAAAGGTGTGAAATGTAAATCCCATGTAAAATGCTGTCCCTACCACAGACTCCACACAAGACCCTTGATCCCATTGGATGCATACCTGTTTCCCTCAGTGGAGAATCTATTCCTACACTTCTCTGTCATGGCATTCTGTTCCTCTCAGACATTTTCCCCAGCTTTAAAAGTGAAAAAAATTAACAGGTTGAGTTATTCTGAGACACCAAGTCACTTAGAAAACCAAGTCACTACAAAAACCCATCAGCCTTAGGTGGAAATATGCCAAATTCTGTTTCATTCCAGCAGAGAGACAGGATCTATATATGGCTGGTTTCTGGGCCTGGTGCTTCTTAACTTGCCCTGCAGCAAAGCAGAAGTGACCCCACTGAAAACATGAGTCTTCACCCAATGCCTGTTTCCATAAGGTCTCCTGGGGCTGGAGACAAGGAATGCCACAGGCAGTGTCCCTCTCCCAGAGAGCATGGGGCTCCTGGAGTGGTTTCAATTGTTCTGTGTTCACTGAGGTTACTCCTGATTTGCAGCACCCACACCAGGAAGAAAACCAGCCCTGAGGCCACACTCAGACTAGAGATCAATATCCGATGCCTGTCAAAGTGGCAGGTCTCAGTTTCCTCAGCCTCTGGAAGAAAGGGCACCTTGACACAAGTCCTTAACAGCTCACTCCATTTCTGCTACCATTAACTACCAGCTCTCTCACTCACTAACCAAAGCTATTGTGCTGCCCAAACTCACCTAATCCCAAGGCATTTGTAAGCGTAAGTAACTGAATTGCTCTCAATGGAAGGACGTATTTTCTCTAATACTAACATACATAAATGCAAAATAATAACACTATCTTTCTTTCTCCTGGATGTCACTGTGTCTTAGTAAGTTGATGTATTGTATTATGTTTCTGGACCTTGAACTTTATAACCCTTCCTTTCTACATCATTACATCTTGTTTATATTAATATATTTCAAATCAATTTCTCCTTTGTTTTACTCTTCCCATACTAATAAAAAAAATCTTCAGCATCCAATGCAGCATACATCCTTTCAGCAATGCATCAGCTCAGATTAATGCATTGTAATGTCATTATTAACTCAGTTCTACATGGTCATTTTTCATGTTCTGTTGAAGACAAAAATCAAACAAACAAAAATACAATTCATTCCACACTGTCATCCCTTTGTCCTGACCAGAACAACTCGATCGTGTTGAAGAAGGCATGAACCATATCAACCAAGACATGAAGGAGGCCGAGAAAAATTTAAAAGATTTAGGGAAATGCTGTGGCCTTTTCATATGTCCTTGTAACAAGTAGGTACTGGGTACCGGCTCTGCTATGTGGTGTCCAGTTTTTTGTCACAGTGAATGTCTGAAGTTTTTGTCTTTTTTTTCTTTGTCCTTTTCCATCTGCTTCATTCTGTGGGGATAAAATACTTGTGTTTAATCAGAACAACTGGAACGCATCGAAGAGGGAATGGACCAAATCAATAAGGACATGAAAGAAGCAGAAAAGAATTTGACGGACCTAGGAAAATTCTGTGGTCTTTGTGTCTGTCCATGTAACAAGTAGGTGCTGCCTGCCTCATCTCTTTGAGCACTTAAGGCTGATCCCAAAGGCCTTGTGAAGCTCATCCTTGCTAGGCACATGGACAGGATGAGCATGTGGCATGCAGAAAGAACGACTCTGGTTCAAATGCATTCATTTCATAGCATAGACAACTGACTGGGAATTACTGTAGATGCATTAAAATCAGGCATACTGCAGTGAAAGCTTCACTGTTGACACCTTTTAATGGTAAAAGTTTCAACATTTTACACAAAGTGTACTGAGTGGTTCCATTTTCCAGCAAACAAAAACACTGGGGCTACCTTATTCCTGGACACTCTAAATTTTGAAACATATTTTCACTAACAAGTTTCATAAACAAAAAAGCTGAAAAAATCCAGAAGAGGTCATACTAAACATTGCTCAAAATTGTGGATGAAAATCACGCCTTTTTTTGTTGTTCAACAGAAATAGTCTGATGAGACCTTGAAAGAGATGTGACGTTTCATAATTGGAAGCCAACTTGAAATGGTTTTCATCCTGCCACAGGCAAAAAAAATTTAAGAAAACCTCAAGATACCAAATTTCTCTCATTTGGGTAGCACGTACACTAAGCAGAAATGTTGAAATGCATTAAATTTGCTTGCATGCCATCACACTTGAACGAAACCGTCCTCCAAGTAATGCCAAGCTTGTTTTAAATGCCAAATGAAAATGTGATGTGCGGTTATGCAGGTGTAGGAAATTGGGGACCAACCCCAAGGCCTTGAGGAATGGAAAATCCAGCATGCAGTGAGTAGGCATGAAAACAGGTTGCAGTGAAAACATTCCTAAATGGTTGGCCAGAGATTGTACAGGAAACAAAGCAGAGAGTAGTGTTGCTGTAGTATTAAATTCCCCTTCTACATGAACTTTGTTCACAGCCAAAGCCTGACCCTACCTGATTATCAAGACCAAAAGGAAGGAGAGCTGCCATCTAGTTCATGGGGTATTTTGCCAAAAAATCAGAAAAGCAGGACTAGGATATTTTTTATCAATCACATTTATTTTGAAGTTAATTTCCCTGGGACACAATGCAGATACCACCTCAGGGTTTTTTACAAAATCTATTTTTGCTTCTTTGTACCAAGCCCTGAACACTTTTTTGGGGTAAACATTTTGCCCAGAATTATTATTGCCTCGATGTGTGATGGGAGAGGAGGCAGGAGGAATGGGAAGAGCTGCATACAGCCCTTTTGCAAGGGGTATGAGCTCTGACAGGCTGTAGCCCTTGCTGCCCCATGCCAGAGGAGCTGGTGTACAAGAGCTGCAGGTACAAATGCAGCAGAAAGTTTACATCTCCCACACTGTACAAGCTGTAAAAGCTCAGAACTGACAGCCAGACATGTGACAACAATGGGACAGCAATGGGATTAGCACCTGGCACGTGGCACTAGAACATCTGCAACTTTGCTACAGCTGCAGTGTCATCCTGCAAGAACAGAATGATTCTGCAGGTGATGTAAGGGACATGAATTTCCCTTCTCTAAGGCATTCTGACCCCATCAGTCTGCAGCTATATTTCAGAGAGCAGTGCTAAGCAATGCTCAGAGGATAGATGAAGAATGGTTTTAGAGCCTGTTCTCTGAGCCATTAAGCCAGGACTCCACTGGTACGGATAAGATGATGTTCTGAGCAGTGGAGTGTGGGAGAGAGGGAAATCCACACAGTTCTGGGCATCAGAATCACCATGATGCTGTTCTGGCATATATTTATAAAAGACTGGCCACTTTCCATGTAACTCTACCCTGATATTCAGTGAAAGTACAGCTCTCTGAGCCTTAGAAATAGGTAAAGCTTGATCCTACATTCTTAGGAGACCCAAAATGCTCATGGCATGGAACTTTGACCAGGTTGAGTTCAAAAGGACAACTGCTATTGACCATGAGCAGATCCAAGCTTCACCTCTTGACTCTAATTGGAAGTCTGCAAGAAAACAAGAGATCAGATTCTGGGTATATAAAATAATTTATCTCAAATGCAGAAATTGTCTCACTGACAAAGTTGCACAGGTCTAAAGAACAGGCAAAACCCTGTAAATGTATCTGCAGCAAGAGAATTACTTTCAGGCATTTCTAGAAATGCCAAAGCTGATGTATAGTTTCAGAGAACTAAAATTAAACAAGCCAACCATTATATTTTTAAGTCTTCACAAACTTTAATGGGAAATAAGCAACAGAACAGATGAGTAGGAAAGATCCTCTTTGAATCTATATTTTAATCCTATATTGGATCATACAACACATCTTCAGGCTCATTTAAAACTGAGCTGCTTCAGGGGGCATGGAAAGAACATAACACCAGAGATGGGTTTGTCATGTCCTTTCCCAGATCTCCCAGAAGCACGTTCAGTTCCTCCCCCAAAATCCAAGCCACGGGGCTGTTTATAGGACTGATTGGAGCTGACTAAGGAACAGAAAGACCACTGAGATTTGCAGTTCCCAGTGGTTTTGTTGGAAACAGCCCCATTTCCAGAATAAAATCAAGAACTTATATCTGTGGACCCCAAACCCTTACATTCCCCTGTTAAAATTCCATCCTGTCTGGTGACCCCAATGACAGCAGCCCTAAATAGGCTGCACATATCAATCTGCACTCTAGGGGTGCCTGGACTTTAAATTTCTATCCAGGGCAGCTCAGTCAAAAATGGCTTTCTGAAGGTTAATGTAACTGCTGCAAAATACAAATATAACAAATTGCTAGGATATTTTTGAAGTCCTGTGGTTTAAAACTCCTGAAGGAAGTGATGATCCATTTTTGCCTGTGTCTTGCTTATTGTGAAGGCTGTTACTGCTGATGCATTGAGGGTATGATGAACTATTGGGGCAACTGTGCTTAGTGAGAATGCTTTACTTCTTATTCATGCCTGTAGCTGGTGCATGAAGAAAAATGTAGAAAAATTTCCCTTTCTGATGCTAGATTGCTCGTATCTTTTATTTTCTCCTGCACTCATTTCACTTCTGCCTATTTTACTTTTTGTCTCTGTGGACAAAGGTTTGTACATCAACTGTCGATGTATGATTACTATTTTCAAGTACCGATATATTATTTGAAAAATCTAATGAACCCATAATAAAATCATCCCCAAATCACCTTGTGAAAGGTCAGTGGCTTTAAATGCCTATTATGCCACATACATATTGAAAAAATATCATCAGAAGCCAAATATTCTGCATGGTAAAATGTTAAATTGTAGCCAAATCTGTTTTTCTCTAAGAGGGTGTGTTGCTGTGATGTGATGTACACACTATACTTGGCAGTTCTGTTTTTATGTCTGTCTGCCAGTACGTCTCTGTGTTTGATGTCAAAACATATGTGTCACTGAAATGAAACGTTTTCTACTTACCTGTATTTCTTCTCTTCTTTTTCTTTCTTTTCTTTTTCTTTTTTTTTTTTTTTTTTTAAATTTTCCTTCTTTCTGGAAACTAAGTCAACGTCCAAAAACCTGTGTGCAATGTTGTAGACCTGACAATTGCAATTCACCCTATTGGAAACTAAACCTCTGACCATCACTGTTGTGGCAGTAAAGTAAAAAATAAGCAAAAAACCCACCCCCTCCTTTTATTCAGGATTATGATATATCGGTATACAACCAATGACCCTCTATCTGAAAACTCATTTGCTTGATTCAGCTTTTAGCTTGGAGAGGTAAAGAGTTTTGCATTTGTCTTGTGCACTTGGTGCTTTGTTACTCATCATCTTTTTCACATAGGCTTAAATCAAGTGATGCTTACAAAAAGGCCTGGGGCAATAATCAGGATGGTGTTGTAGCCAGCCAGCCTGCACGTGTCGTAGATGAACGGGAGCAGATGGCCATCAGTGGTGGCTTTATCCGCAGGTGAGCCTTTCTAGCCACTCTTTTCTCTCTCTTCTCCTTGTCACTGATATATTTAGATTTCTTCCATATGGTCATGAGTTCTGTGGTGCTCATTAACTCCTTCTGAGGTGCTGGATGCTGTGATAGAGTCAGGGTTTTCCACCAAGTGGTGCTCAGATTCAGGCTGATGGTGGTTAAGACACGTCCTAAAGGTTTTATATCCAGGGACTTCTGACCCTCAGGGTCACCTAAGCTCTAGTGCAAAGGATGGTGACCTTGCTGGAAATCCTGGAAGTAAGGATCTTGGCCTTGAGAATCAGAAGATGCTTGAAAACAAAAGCCCAGACCTTTCTTTTTGAGACTGCCCAGACTTGGGCAATAATAAACTAGAAATAAAGTCTATGTATTTATTTCACAGCAGCACTGTGAGGGTGCAGACAGCCACAGCCAGCCAGCACTGTCCTCAGCATTCCAGCTCCCTGTGTGAACACTTCTCCTGGGGGCCTTATTATGGGTCTCACTAATGACACTTGTCAAATGCCTTAGAAATGAAGTGTCAGATAAATACTAGTTTATTGCCATTATGTCTCAAGGCGTGTAGTGCCCATTATCCATCCTTGCCAGAAGATGTACCAAAGCATCCAGCAGCCCTCCCTTTCTTTTCAACAACAAAAAAGCCTCAGGCTTCCTGCCAAAGCACCGAGCCAAGCTCAGAACTTGAAGAACACTTTAAACTAGAGGTGCACACCTCACCTGCTGGTGAGTATTCTCAAAACCTCCCTGCATGGGGGAAGACGCACCATTCCTCAGCTGCTGGGAAGCCACAGCTATGGAGAAACAGAGTGGGAATCCATGGGCTCTCAAATCAAAGCCAGTTTGATGCACACAGCTATATTAAAGGCAACCCCACTGCAAACTTCCCACAACACACAGGGATCCAGCACAAAGTACCTACTGATTACAGAGCTTATGGGGTGTGTATTTAGATGACAATGCTATCAGCATGGATAACGCCATACCAGTAGGCAAAGCTTTGATCTCCGAAGATTAAGGACACTAGATTAATAAGTAATTATCTTTCCAAAAACTATTATCCACTTATTTTTTTGGCTGCTGTGATAAATGGAAATCAGTGTGATAGAAACAATGCTGTCATGCAATCTGGAGCGTGGGATGGAGGTGCCATTTAAGCTTGATGGGTCTGCCATTCACTTTTTTTTTTAATTTCTGGATGGCAGCTCCACTAAAATGAAGGCTGGGGCAAGATAATAGAATAGCAGTGAAGGAACTTAGTTGTTCTGCAAATAGCCTGGAGCACCTTTTGGGCACCTACATGAACACAAATTTCATAAGAGGCTCAAAGTAAGAATTTTCTGAGTGCGACCCATGGACCTTGCTTTTCCCAGCATCAGTCACCACCTGCCTCTTCAGTCACTGGAGAGTTGAACTGGGCCTTGGCTCAAGCACAAGTTTTTCCTTCCAAAAAGCATGCAACTGAAAAGGTGGTGCTAAGATTGAGATAGCTGATCTGTGCTAAAGCCAGTAAATCTGAGAGAAACTGCTTCTGTCTTTCACCAGAAATACAGTTAATTAAATGGGATGTGAGGTCGGGATTTTCACAGCTGAAGCAACTCTTCCCCAATATCTCTGTGAGCCCCAAGCATACAAGGACTGGGCAGTATTAATTAGCTATCTGCAGATTAAGGAGGGGAGCTGCTACTGCTGTAATTACACCACCTTCCCGCACTTCCCATGAACACTAACCACACACAGATCTGAATGGAGCACCCTTTCACTCTTTGGGAACTGCAGAGAGGTACAGCATGTGGTACACACAAGCTCAGACAGCAACACTTCTACCAACAGCAGACATGAGCAGTATAAACAGAGCACTGATAACCCAAACAACTGAGCCCAACATCCAAAAAATAAGCATGTAACATTTTCAGGTTATCTACTCGTTAATCCCTTTTGTTCAAAGCTGAGCACAGCCGCCTGCTCCTCAGGTGACAAGTGACAGAGGATGCAGTGGAGGTTTTGGGTGAACCACAGTTTCAGGGGGAATCTCCTGTCTCTGCTTTAAAGAATTGGGTGTTTGCTCGCAGGGTAACAAACGATGCCCGGGAAAATGAAATGGATGAGAACCTCGAGCAGGTCAGCGGCATCATTGGCAACTTACGTCACATGGCCTTGGACATGGGCAACGAGATCGACACACAGAACCGCCAGATTGACAGGATCATGGAGAAGGTAAGAGCTGCCATTGCCATGAGGACCCCAAGAGGGACTCTGTTTTCCCTTCTCCAAGCACGGGCATGGAAAGGACAAGGGACAGAAATAGATCCTCTCTTCTCCCTCCAAATCCTTGGGCCAAAGCAGAGCTCATTGCTGTGAAGCTGCACCTCCAGTGCAGGCTGGATTGGACCCTTGCTCTTGTTTGTCCTTAGCAGACATCAAAGGCTCCTTCTACAATAGCTCTGTAAAAGGACAAGTGTCCTGAGCTATGCTGAACTGTGGGGCTTGGAACTGACTGCCCTGGCACTTCCCTGAAAGTTTTAAATCCTCCTGGGCTTTTCCTTCCTTGGAAATTCCATGAGCAGCTCAGGATTAGATCACCTGCTTGAAGGACCAGTCCCCAAAGAAGGATGGGGAATTATTAAGCAAAGCTTTGTCCCACGGTAACAGTGCAGCCAGTTTTGTTGTGCTGCCTATAACTACATTAGGACAGAGATCTACCTGCTCTCTTGGGGGAGGGTGTGTGTGTATGTATATATATATATATGTTTATTTATACATAATTGGGCCCCACATGGCCCCAGTGGAATACAAAAGTTCAGCATTAGTTCTGCAAAATCACCATCTAAAAAGGCAGAGAGCACCGTTCCAGTGCCAGACCTGCACTGCAGATTTCTGAAGCAGAGAGCAGCCCCCTCCAAGCCTGTCTGGGAGCTCAGTGCCATCCTCAGATCCCAAGATCTGCAAGCCATCTGCATTGGTACTGGCAGAACTCCAGGCACAGGCACAGGCAGGCTGAAGTGACATAAGAGGCTAGATCTTCATCTGGTGTAAAATCAACACAACGCTCCACTTCCGCTGGGATTTACACAACCTGAGGATCTAACCCAAGGACTTACATGTGGTGCTTAGAGTTAATTCTGACCTTAAGGGGTAGAGCTGGTGCTCTTGAGCCTTCTTACACACACACGCCTCCTCTCACAAGCAGGATGCCTGTGCCTGTTTTTCGTGTCAGTTAACTACATCAGAGTCTAGTAATAAAAAATTAAGGAAAATACTGCACTTAGAGATTCACTCCAAGAGCTTTCCTTATTGGAGGTATATTCTGGAGAGAACTGGGTGAAGTGTAAGTTGTCTGAAGGGGGGAAAGATCATCCGTTACAGAGAGGCACTGCAGAGCACATGGCTTTGCGTTGCTCTTTATAAAGCTGCTGTTTGACTGTATTGGAAAATGCACTGTATTACAGGATGTCATTATGCACTGTTTCATATTTCTGGGAAAATGAGGAGCATCAGAGGGAAGGATTTACTGCTGCTGTCCATATGCAAAGAACTAGAAAGCAGCACATCTCTCTATACTTTGAGAAGGACAGAGTTTATACAGCCTATACCATGAGTATCTCTAAATAAGAAGCCTATGACATATATTACTTTCCCAAAGCAATAGGGACGTGCACTATTGTGTTCCCATCTCCCTTGCTTATGTCACAGTGGCAGGAGACGTGCCCTGTGGATGGAAATCAGTGGCATCCTACCTGTGCCTGCAAGCCCTACAAGTCACTGTTCTCCTACCAGCTCAGGCTTGCAAATATCTGGATTTTGAAAACATTGACCAGGCCCTCTGTGCACTAAAAGCACATGGGCCAAACCTCTAACAGTGCATGCTGAGAGCAGTAAGCCGAGGGACAGGCCTTCCACAGCTATGCGGTCTTCTTACAGACTTTGGCATTTTATACAGCAATGGAAAAATAACATTGGCAGCTAATGCATTCATAAAATCACCCAGGGCCCTTGGCTAAGGAACAGTGACACATTTGTGAAAGATGGATTTGCATTGTACACAGAGGAGTCGTCATGAGAGCAGCACAAAAATAAGACAGTCTTCAGTCTTAGTGAAAAATAAGCCAAATTTCTCAGAGTAAGGACACACAGTAATGAGGTACTAGAAAAAGGAATACAGTGCATTAGTAAAACCCTCTATGAAAGACAGAAATGATGGTTAGCTGGATAACAGCAAAACCACAATTGCACACACATCCAGTCTGCAATGAAACATGCCAACAGACCCTCGTCCCCCTCACAGCATTGCCAGGGTTGCTTTCCTGACCAGTTAGAGCACTGTGCTTTGGGTCAATTATGATCATTAGAAAGACTCTTGGCAGCACAGTTTGCAAAAGTTGGGGTGCATCACACAAAGCTAACCCAAAGTACCCAGGGATTCATCATACATGCCCCTAAAGGATTTATGTTATACTGGATGCATGCACCCAAAGCAGAGCAATCTCATAATGCAGACATGTAATCTGATGTATCCCACAGCAATCAGGACAGCAATGAATAAAAGGCTTTATTTATCCTTTCTTCAGATCATAGAGAAAGGGACAAAAACCAAAATGACAATGTGATGAGTAGGTCAAATGGCACCAGCACCAGAAGAGCCTGGCCCCAAAATTTACCATAAATAGGAGGCTGGGAGGAAAGTAGAGGGGGCTCAAAGCCCTCTATCTTGACCTAAGTGGGAAAGTCAGCACAAAGAATCCCACTGCCTTCAATGCAACATCATCCACCAGATACTAAAGTCTAAACATCATTAGGAACATGATGTTTCATCACTATTCAACAAATATTCATGCATTTCATGACAAAGGTAACTGCTCCCAAACCCATTAACTTTTCCAGTAGTTTTTTGGCAAGAGCACACAAAATTGAGGTAGACAAGGTCAAACTTACGGCTAAGATAAAGGAGTGTTGCTTGTAATTAGTAATTTTGCTGATTTATGCTTGTTGGGGAGTTGGCACATGCTACTGCACTAAAAATACACATCTACATAGCATTTTTCAAAACAATTACGGACAAAAGCCCAAGATATTTCAGAAAGATTTATTGCACATCAGTACAAACATTCTTAAAGGATTTTTAAATGCATGTGGGAAAGTTGCTTTACCATTCTGTCTTTGCAAATTGGAGATTTAAAATAAATCTGTACAATTTGGATACACCCCAGAGATGTGGGAACAATCATCAAAGCCAACAAAATGCAGTCATCAAACCACAGAAAGAGTTTGCTGTTGGAGCCCGTGCTTTTAAAGCAGCAACACAATTCTCACCTTTCCCACAGGTCTGATTTAAAAATTGAAACCATTTTCTATCTAGTCCCTCTGCTAGAATAAGTCGGCATGGCAACGTGGGGTTGAGTGGAGTTTTGCCAGTTTTTGTCAGCTAAAACAGTGACTTTAGTCTCCAAAACTAACTTCTGCAGAGCTACAGAAAGTCATGGTCAAAGTGTCATCCCACTCAGAGAGAGCTCCCAAACCTCCCAAGTGGTGCCATTTTATTAAAGGCATTTTATAATCATGGCAAGTGTTACCCCAGGGAAAACAGTGCAGTTAATGGCTCAGTGTATGCTGGATTAAATTGCAGTTTGATTGCTTCAAATCACAGTAGAATCCCTGCTGTTTCTTAACTCCTGTTTATGCTGCTGCCCAATGAAAGAGGCTACTCTGTCTTGCAACAACATTGGTGAATTCTGCAGTACTGGCATCCCTCCCATCTATTCCCTTCCTTTCACATGCAGAACAAAGATATCCAGGCTGATCTTTTCAAAGATCATCTTTGCCAACATTTGCTACATCAGATGATCCAGCTTCCCTGCTCCAGGAGTTTCTACAATGACCAAAACTTTAGTTTTGACTATAACCTGATGATCTAAATTAGACCACAGCCCAGGTCCATTGAATCTTAAAGGGGTCTGAAGCTGTACCCCAAAATGCAGATGCACACCACCAGTTCTCATGCTGTCATCCATTACCATTGGTACCACCAGTGCTCTTGGCAGCACCAGCTATGGATCTGGAACAACATTTTCAGGAGTTCAGTGGAGCTGACCAACAAGCAGAAAAGCTCTGCTCAAAGGCTATATGAAGTAAAACGAGAAAATCTGTAATCTCCTTTTGGGTCCCTAATACCACTACAAAAAGCAGCTCTCCTGTATTTTCATTTTTCTGCAACCTAGCCAAAAAAATGGAAGCACCCACAAAATATTGTCTTTCTTCCCTCTACTCTTTTTCTCTGTCATACTCACTTTCTTCACTGTACTCATTCCCTTTCTTTCCTTTGTATTTCCCCAGGCTGATTCCAACAAAACCAGGATTGATGAAGCCAACCAGCGTGCAACAAAGATGCTGGGCAGTGGTTAAATGCAGAGAAGTGCATTTCCTTTTAATGCTGTCCAGCAGGGCAGCACCTTCATGCTTTTCTCATGGTATTTATCTACTAGGTTTGCACACATGCACATATCAGCCCCATTGTAAATGTTGTCCTGTGTAGTTTGTCAGCTTTCCAAAAATGATACTTGTAATTATTTTTTTCTAGATATCTTTCTTTCCAAAGGTTGTACATAGTGCTGATTTGATGGCTATAGCTCACTATGATGTTTTTTGGGGTTCTTCCTTTCCTTTCCTTGTTTCTGATTTGGATTCCTTTCCTTTTTTTCCCCCTCTCCTCATTTTTCTTTTTTTTAATGATGTTTGCTGAATGACAACACTGTTGGAATGCTAAACGTGCTGTTAACCTTTAAATATACAGTATTGTTCTTGTAAAACTGTGACATTCCACAGAGCTACTGCCATGCTCCTGTCTTTGGGTATCATGATGTTTAAGCACTTAAACCTGCTGTCTTCAGTTCTTCATTGCCATTATCTGTTGTTATGATTTCATAATTAGACAATGTGGAATTATATTACTATAACAAGCATTGCACTAAAAAGTGATGTGATTTATGCATTTATGCATGAGGAATAAATAGACTTTTAGACTCCTACTTAAACAAGAATTTTCCCATGGCAGTAGCACACCAACAATGACAACAAAAGCATGCTCAGTATTCGGACTCTTTTGGGACTATGTTATACCAGCAAGTTTGCAGTTGTGCCACTTTTTTCTTGTTGATATATATATAGTTATTAATCATGATCATTTTTTAATTATGAAAAAAAGAGGGATTTGGCACTCACCATTTAGCCATTGCCAGCAAAATAAAAGCTTGGCTGAAAATATGTCAAAGACAAAAAGAAATAAGTGTAATATATGGGGTTTGTCTGCTGCTTTTGAAGACTATCTTTTGGAGGACACAACTACCATATGAAATGGTGCAAAGAAATGTAATTTTTATAAGGCTCTCTCTTACTAGTCGCTATCCCCATGTGGTTTGTTATCGGTACAGTTCTCTGTTGCTTACCTAGAGCTATGCACACCAAATCGCTGAGATGTTTAGTAGCTGACAATTAAAAAATAATTAAAAAACCTAAATGAATGAACTCTAGATAAACTGTGAGATAAATATCATTTACAGCATGTAATATGAAAATTCCTTATGTCTCCTGTCAGTTTGTGAAGTGATTGACATTTTGTAGCTAGTTTAAAGATTATTAAAAATTATAGATCTCAGAATCCATGCTTGCTTTATCCATTTGTTGCCCTATGTATCAGCGACAACTTTTTATTTGCCACTTACCTGGGAGAAGTGCAAAGTCTAAAGACTCTTTACAAATTGCTTTTGTATTGTATTTTGTGGGAAACTGAAGATTTTGGTTTGCAATACTGTAGAAAAGTAACTACACTAAAAATTACGCTTGGTACATTCCAAGTGACTGTTATTTTAAATAACCTGGCTCGGATTGCCAGATATTGATTCAAAATATTTTTTCTTGTTCAAGGGAAAGAAAAAATGAAGTAAATGTTATGGTACAGAAGGATACATTTCCTTAGTAGATAAAATTTAGTCATGTGCTAATACACCTCTTTTTAAGGAAGGCTTTGACCTACAGAATTTGGATTGTCTGCTAACAATAATTTTCTCAAATGACTAACAACAACTAGGGCTTGCTGCCAATGAAAAGCATTATCATATTTTCCCAGGGTTTTTTCCCCTATATGGACAAATTAAAATTAATTCTGCATGAGTGACAGTTCACTCATGTGTCTCACATGGCCGTAAGTCAAAATACACAAAGAACATAAATGCTTGCATAATTAAAATTGCATGATAATTCAGACAAGCCACATTTTCGTTAGCAGCTTTTTTATTTTTGGTATCTATTAAAAATTCATTTATGCAAATATTTCCCCCCAGTACCTCAAACCAAAGAATAAACTTCAAGCAAACACTTTTAATCTGCTGACCACTTCTAATCCTGTCTGTTTGGGCATTCCAGTATTTGTGACAGCACAATCATTCTGCAATGTCAAAGCCTACTGGGGCAGGGCAATAATCATATTGGAAAATGCATCACAATGGGAACATGCAAATACAGGGATATTTGCAAAGGGTGAGAAATAGATAAAAAAGTAATGAAGATGTTAATGGAGGTTTTATTTTTTGTATTTGACAAGAATGCACCCTATCTGAAGAAACTCATACTTCCAAAAGCCATTAAAGCTGATCTAAAATATAACTGTTGCTGTGAAGGAACATGTTTTGACATCTGTTTTCATGTTGAACAAAGATCAAAACCCAAACTATTGGAGCTTTTTGCCAAATGGGAAGCTTAAAGGACAGAAACTTTGAAATGCTTCATTGCAGCTGTCTTTGTATCCTCCTCCACTGCATGCAGGGTCTTCTATGAGCTGGCTGAAAATTACTTCAGTAAATATGTTTGATACATTGAATTTCTCTGATATTTTTGGAAATTTACCTTTCTAGGATTAATTATTCTTGAAAGAATGCAAGGAAAGGCTCAATCTCATGTCATTTATCACTACAACTTTCTGCTTTTGCTTGTTGAGTTTTGTGCACCCCAAATCCCTGAGGTAGCAGCTGACTCAGCAGGGGGAAAACCCCAAATGTTTTAACCAGAACACTGCCTGCCATGTGGAATTTCCCTTTTTGTCCCCTTTGTCCCTTTGGTTGGCCCCTGGGTCCCTGGTACACTGCAGCCTCTCACTGAGGCTGAACAAGCACAGAGCAGAGTTACCTGCTGGAGGGCAAGGCTCACTACAAGGAATTCCAGCAAGGAGCTGGAATTACAACTCCCCCAAGATAAAATGGCCATATTGAAAGGCACAAAGTTTAATAAACTATCTCTTATTATTAGAATTTAATGCCATTTCACCAACAGTTTCTAGGATGACAAGATCCTCATATTGGTGCTGGTTTGAGGTGGTCATAGGGAAAAAGCTTTTAATATTTTCAAGTGGCATAGCTGAATAAACCACTCAGCTGGACAAGTCAAACAAAAAGACAATGTCTGTTGAGCTCTAAAAATCCACAGTTAAAAACTTCTTTCATTCCATGCATTCTCCTCCTTTCCTAGCCATTTTGCTGAGAAATGGCAATCTAAAAAATAACCCCAAGGAAGGATATTTGAATGTTGTTCCTCAACAGAACAAAATTCATATGTAGTATAATAACTCATGAAAAAAGAAAAAAAAATTACCTTAATCAAATATCTGATCTGATTTCAGCTGGGATAAACTAAGAAAGAAAATTGGAAAAGGTAAGTAAAAATTAAATTCGGTTGCCTCTAAGAAACCTTAAAACTTTTAGAATGTTAATGATTCCCAACCTTAGCATAAACACAGGGCTTTTGAACTCAAGAGTTTTACAGCTTTCTGGAGTGACACCAATGCAAAAAAAAGAAACTGGATAATACTCAGCATCTTGTAGTTTGACAGAGCACATGCTATGAAAAGTGAATGGATTGATGCAAGGGTAAAGTGAAAAGTAACTATTATTCTTGAAGATTTGGTGAGATTACTGTATATAAAAGAAAATTATAACTAAAAAGAAATTCAGTGTTGCCTGACTTTAATTTGTTTTCAGGAAATGTAAATTATATTAGCTTACATGGACAAAATACATCCTTCATTTCTGAAGAAAACTAAACATGCATGCCAAAGTTCCCACAACAAACTGTGAAGCGCCCCCTGAGAGAGATGCCTGTGCCATGTGACACAGTTATTATAGATATACTTTTAATCTAGAAATAGAGATGATAATTATTCTCCAAAATATTCTGAGTGCCACACTAGTTGCTAACCTCCACAGGCTTTGAATCTGGACCTGAATGTGCAGAGTTCACCAAAGTGATCTTTTATTTAAGGGGTCTGAATGCAGATAAACCAATCCACACATATTTTTCTCCCTCCTACTTCCTTCTCTTGTGTGTACATGTGCATATATAACTTTTTTATTTTAAAGGCATTGGAAAGCGAAGAGATGAGCACTTGGTAATAAGGGAAACTATGTATGTTAGAGACAGCTTAAGTATCTGCAGGGCTGCTGTGCGTGCCTGTGGGTGTAGGTGTGTAGGATGTGACTGCTGTCTGTTGAGCCATTTAGTTGCCTTTCTAGAGAGAGGACACTTTGTTTGGAAGTTAGTGAAACACAGAGTATTTTTAAAGCTGCAAACAGCTACAAGAAATGCAGACAAAGGAGAGAAACCCTGCTGAGAAGTTAGGGCGTTGGGCTGGTTGAGTGGGGTGGGGGAGCAGGTTCAATATGATTTATTTTGCCAGTGTTGGATCCCTCTGTAACCCTATTAAGAGAGATTATGTTTGTGTTGTAAAATACCAAATAGTTTTGAATGTTATTTTGTAAATACAAAATACCCTCTCCCCTTCAAAAAAAAAAAAATCAAAGCAAACCCCACAAGATGGTGGTGAAGGAAATCAAAATAAACCATTATGTGGGACCATGTTGATTCCTACACATTTGGGATTGTTCCAAGTTCACTGCTGCCCATGCAAATTCTGCTTGTAATGGGTAAGCAATTTGGTCAAGCAGTGGGTAGCAGATGGAGGGGGGCTCATTCTCCTGGTGTGCTTCCCAGCTCTTTGCTGAATGGGAAAAGTGGTGGCTGTGGGATCAGGGGCCCCTCCTTGCCTTGCCAAAGCAGTGCTATGGGCAGTCATTCATGGCTGACTCCCAGCCGTGCACTGCCTTTACCCCACACCTTCCAGACCACAGCTCCCTCCACACTGCTCCTGCTCCAGGGCACTGCACACCTCTGCTCTTCTCCCCTAGCTTCTCTTGGCTCTCCCCACTCCTTCCTGCTCCCCCCAGCGCCTTGTTCCCTTCCTGTTCTTCTGGTGCTGAATCCACCGGCCTCCACTGCTGTCCCTCATTCTGCTTGCTTCTCATCCCTCTGCCTTTGTGTTTTTTACCCCTGGGATTTCAGTCAGGCTCTTTTCTCCATGATTTCAGCAGGAAGAAATCATTCAGCTCCAAAGAAACAAACAACCTCTGGTCACTCCACAGCTGAACACCACACCATTTCACACTGGAGGACTCCTGCAAGGCAGGCTTAGCTCTGCCCTGACAGTCTCAGAAGCCAGAAAATGCGTGCTACCAGGGAAATTTTTTAGATAGTCTATCCAAAAAAGTCTAAAAAGTTCCCACAGGCTGATGCAAACAAAGATGCTTGGATAGCTGAGAACAGACAGGCAAGCACTGGGAAGATATTTCACAGAAGGGCAAGAAATGAGAGCCCCTTCAGTTGCTAAATTTCATATCTCTGGTTCACAGCACAAGCAGTGCTTCTCCATGAGACAGCTGGAGAATCTTTCCTAACAGAGGCAAAACAATTCACTTTCCCTTCTCCCACAAATTCCATTCATTAAAACTATCAAGACTTCAGTTTTGTTTGCTTGTTTTCCTTAGGGATTTTTTGTTTGGTTGGTTTTGGTTTTTTGCTTTATTTTTTTTTTAATTTATTTTGTTTTACTGAAGCTTTTAAAACTTGTGCTTTTAAAAAGCAGGTAGAGGAAGTAGATTTTCCTCACTCCCACCTGGGATAACCATCCAGTGCTAGGTTTATCTAAGCTGAATCCAGAACACCTCAAGCTGGCATAAACACCCCCCCACACACACAATGTCAGAAATTATTTAGTAAACTTTGCTATAGGCAGTCCTAAATTAATTTGCTAAATGTTACCTTAAATACGGGAACCATAAGTTCTACTTGCAACACAGTAGGTCTTCTATCCAAATTCTGATCAAAATCTTATTAAAAAGGAACAAACCAGTTAATTTCCACTTTGATAGGAGTGGTTGATGAGACTTCCAAAGCATGATGCTTTGGAAAATCCCACAAATCCCACTGGGCTAAGGGGATCTTTGGGCATCAAAACCAACAGGACACAAACTTGAGCAAAATGTTTCTAAGAAACCTTACCTATTTTAACTTCCCTGTACAGGATTCCTGGGCTTTACCACATCAACAATAATAAATCCAGCTGATGACAGGACCCCAGAAGCCTGGGTTGCTTTAGAGTCAGTTTAAAAACTCAATGAAAACACATGCTGATAAGTTAATTTTGTAGAAACAGAACCTATAATTCTGACATTTAGTCTTAAGTCTTTATCTTAGACCATATTTTTAGTGCCTACTACACATTTCTGTTTCTGGCATTAAATTAGAATATGAGTAGAAATTAATCAGAAACATAAAATTTAATGAACTGCTACTTTTTTTTAGGCGACCCCTACAGCCTTACCCTCAGAAGTCAACCCATATTCATTGATTTTCTCAGCCCTGAGGTTAAAAAGAAAGTCTATTTGCCCTCTAAATAATGTAAAATGAAGTTTTGAAGCCCTAAACACCCACCAGAAGCACTGGTAAGTCAGACAGCAGGAGAAGAGGAAAGGGCTGGGGCTGGAGGAGGGTGCAGAGGAGGAGAAATCTAAGCTGAAAATGGACACAGTAAAGCCCACAGTGCAAAGTGGAGTGGTTGCTGTGGCTGTGAGGATGCAGAGGGAACCCAAGGCACAGCTCTGTGACATCCTTCTGCTCTGTAGGGACCTTGTTTAAAGGCACAGAGAGCAAACAGCAAGGTCTGGATAGCAGAGACTACTGTAAACATGGAATCATAGAATTGTTTGGGTTGGAAGGGGCCTGAAATATCATTTAGTTCCATTCCCATTCCCATTTCTAGGGACACTGCCCACTAGAAGGTCATGTACTGTTACTCCAGTGAGCAAAGACATGAGTAAGGTCAGTTGATACTGAGTTGGAAACCTATAGATTGCAGAATACTGAATTATGACATAACTCTCTAATTACTTCTGATTATGCTCAATAGTAAAAAATAAACCAAGAAAAGCAATCTGAGGGAGGGAGAAAATTCTACCACATTATCTCAGTAACCTACTCAAAATATTTGCTTGTAAAACATTCCTGTTTAAAGAGAACCAGGAGCACTATAAAGCCTTATTTCAACTTTAGTCAGCAGCAGTTTATCGCAGGGAAGGGCCTGACTTGTTACTCACGAGGTGCCAGCCAGATGTTCTCCCTGCCCATCAAATGCTCTGCACAGCAGCACTTCCAGGCTGCTCCTGGGATCAGCACCCCCTGGTATGGGCACACACAGCCCATCACTGCCCCACGAGCTTCAGCCTGAGCAGGCAACAGGCAAAGCTGCAGCTGGGGACAAGGAGCTGTGTGTGGGCAAGTCTGCTCACAAGTCAATACCCCTGCGTCAGAGACACAAATTGAAGTGGCACAGGAATATCTTCCTTCAGCATCTCTGAACAATAAAGGTTCATCTTAGTTGAGTCTGGCTGGTGGATGTGTTGACAGGGCAGAAGCCTGAGTGAATGCAGCTCTTTTTTCATGGCTGCCTCGAGACTTCGCAGTGATACAAGTCATCCTACGCCAAACAAAATGCACCTGCTATTTATGGTCAAACACACACACACAGTTTCTGCAGAGTTTTAAAAGTGAGAATGGCTGCTGAGAACTGAGCTCATTATTGAAGCAGGGACATACATAAAATGATATCATTGCTGTGTACCAACTTTGCTTTTCATCCCTTATTTAACTGTTCAAAACAAGAAAGCATGGTGTTAGTGATTTGGAGTTCCAGTCTGATAAAACACTAAAGAAAACCTGAGAAATTATGAGTGGGATTTCAGCCAATGTAAAATATTTGAAGTGTACTCTCTCTTGCTGTCCTCTTTACAGCACTACCTGGAAATCCTCAGTTCTCTAGGTCTTGCCTAAGATAAACTCCTGAAGCTGTAAATACAAGGGGTAAGAATCACCTGAAAACACAATTGCAAAATTTTTTTGCACAAGTCCTTTAAAACACAGAAAATCTTTTTAATGTACACAAAGTGTAAGATGAGGGTGATGATACTAAAGATTTTATAGGTTTTGTGAAAATGTGATGGAGGTCTAAGCAGAATATTTGTTCTCCTCTGCTTCCCAAGACTTCTCACAGGGACTGCTGGCCAAGTATTCATAACTGAGCCCGCACAGCAAACTCGGTAGTTTTAGTATTAAATCTGAAATTCCAGTTTTGAAGCAGAAATTGGATTACTCAATCCATTAACTAGGACACATGACTTCAGTCCATGCAGTGTACAGGTGACAGCAAAATTAACCTGAAAAGCAAAGAAGGTACAGGTCCACTCCAGCATCTTTTCAAACAAAAATTCTGAATAACTGCCACTGTCCTGGGAAAACTCTCCAGGATTAGGAATCTACTTAATATGTTGCATAGAACTATGATACAATCAGCTTTTTATGAAGTTGTGATTCCCAAAGCACACAAAGTCATCACGTAAAGAATGAAATATGATGGAAATGTACAAGTGGTTGAGGGATACACAAGGACAGTGACTTGCTGCCAGTGAGTTACACAAGTTTGGAGAATGGTAACGATTGAGGCAAAGCAGAAAATAAAAGGCAGGTGAGGAAAGCCAGGCGAAGAAGGGACAGCTCTCTAACCTAAGCCCTGTCCATCTTTTCTCTGAGATGTTGCTGGCAGAACTTCAGCATAAATTGAATACTGAAGTAACAACACAAAAAACTCCAAATCTCTGGGATTTGGAATAGTCTTTGAGTTTGGCCCATCTCTTATAGAATATCCTTGTAAATATTTAAATCCCCCTGCCATGGGTAGTACATTCTATAATGCCTCTTTCTACTTTCTTGAATGACCAGCCACATTAAATCTATTTTTACATTAAAGAAATTAATTTCTTTAAGCTATTTTTCTTCTTGAAAGAAATATTTCCCCATGAAGAATTTTCATTGTTCTATTAAAACAAACAAAACCCAAACCCAACAGTTTATTCAGACAAGCCTGAAACAAAGTCTAGTAATTTCAAAACTTAAAAGTACCACCCCTGGTTCTTATTCTTTTGTCTGAGCTGAATTTCAGTGCTGACAGGGGTGCAGTCATAAGTAATAGGAAGTATTGTGGGATAAAAAATAAAGCTTATCCTCAGGGAGAAAAGGGGAGAAACAGAGTGTGGGAATGCAGTGGTGGTGAAGAAATGGGGAATGAGGAATAAAAGCAAGCAAGCAACCAAACAAAAATTTACTAATATCAACCAAACAAACCCCTTCCAAAACCAGGAGTCCAACAAAGTCCCAAACCCAGTATGGGCCAAAAAGATCTGGACAGCAACTTCTATGTAACAGAAAAGAAGGCTTTCTGAATTAAACACTGTTGAGGGGTTTTCCCCCTGTAAATTTTATCTCAGTTTCTAGGTGAATTAAAATTGTTTTTTAAGTTAAAATTTCAGAATTTTGGGCAGGAAAAAATATTTTCTTTTTCACAGCGTCCCTCCTTTTTTAACTATCTCCATCTCTTTCAAGAAACAGCCAACACCTGCAAAGGCATATACTGCAGAATCTGATTTGTATAGCTGAGAGTAACTTTAGCAAAGAGGTTGTTTTGCAGCTCAGAGTAAAAAAAAATATGCCATCAAGACAAACTACAGCTGTTTAAATCATTCCTCTGTGAAGCAATGGTTTCCTGCGGGGAGAAGTCCCAACAGTGTATTTGTGCATCTGCAAATGCCTTCGCTGCTCCTCTGCCCAGCACAGCGTGGAGGAAGCTGAGAAGATGAAGTCATGCTTCCACAGCTTGTGGCTTGGCTTGTTTGTTGTTGCTGCTCTTTGAACAAATACTTCAGAAGAGGGAAAAATATTCCTCCCCATCTCAAGCGTCCCTAATAAAATCAGGGTCTTTTAAGTGGCATTAAGTTATTGAATACAGCCCAGACTCTCTTGTTGTCAATGTGCTCCTGATGTTGACCCCCACATGCTGCAGCACAACACAACCATATGGATGTAGGGATAACTAACAGCAACACTGAGAAAATACTTAGGGATATTCCATCCAGTTTTGCTCCAAGGACTTCAGTGCTTGGGCAAGGAACATCTTCTGGAGATCTATGTGGCTCTGGGCCAAATCCTATTCAAAAATGCCCTAAATGGACCTGGAGCTGTTCCTGAGAGCAGATAGTTTAGGACAGGGATTGCTTCTGCACATCCTTATCCATGGCATGGCTTTATGTCAGGCTGTGCTCTCTTGACTCTGGAGACATAAGATCACAGCTTGCTTTGGACTGGAAGAGGACTTAAACTCATCTCATTCCAGCTTCCTTACCATGGGCAAGGACACCTTCCAGAGTGCTGAGAGCCCCATTCAGCCTTTAATACTTCCAGGGACTGGGTGTCCACAGCCTCACTGGGCAAAATGTTTCAGTGCCTCACTGCCTTCACAGCACCACCATCTCCATCAGAACAGCCTCAAGACAAAAATCAGACCTAAAACATCTGTACTTGCCAAAACAGAAAAGTTAGATGCAATAATTTCTTCTTTTTTTCATCAGGCAGGGCCAGGATATTGTCTATACCACGAAAGTAGTGACAGCCAAAAAAGATTTGAGTCAGGAATAAGGACTCAGGGGTAAGTTAGGAAAGAAACCACACTGAAATCTGTAATTTTCAAGGAAGAGGTGCTAAGACCTGTCTGTACCAGTGAAAGAAGTGTCTCTGGAGCTGCAGCTGGAAATTTAAGAGTTACTGTGGGAGTACAGCTGAGCCCTCAGCTTCAGGAGTGTTCAGGTGTCCACTGCCACTCAGGAGTGTTCAGGTGTCCACTGCCACTCAGGAGAGTGCCCTTAGTCCAGATGCCAGGAGGCATCTCCTGACAGCACAGGTATAAAGAAACCTCAAAAAGCAAACAAAAACCCCCTCACCTTTCACCCCCCTGCCCCTAAACTATACATTTCCAATTTGCAGAAATGACTGCAATCAGGGAAACAAGCAGGAGCTCTGGTTGGGCCTTGGATTTGGCTGTGCAGGGACACAAGGACACAGCAGGCACCACAGCCTGCACTCTCCCAGAGATGTGCCCGTCAGGATTTGCTTTAGAAGTCACTGATGCAGACCAGGGGCTCTGCCTGTCTTGGCACATCAGCTCTTGGCTGTCAGTGCTGGCTCTCCCAGGCACCTCATCTCCTTGAGCTGCTGGAGCCTGCCCTGACAGAGGGATGAGGAGCACGTCCAGGGCTTCCAGCCCTGGGGGCTGCAAACACCAGGGAGGGATGGGGACTGGTGGCTCTGCTCTCCCCAGCATGACCTCCTGCGAGCTCTGGGCTGTGTCCAGAGGACCCAGAACTGTCCAGGGCTGAGCTGGAAAGGCTGAAGAAACACTTGTTAATGCAGCTCTTCAGGAAAGTGCTTGGATTAGCCTGGATTAGCAGCGGGCATTGTGGTTGCTCATAATGAATTATGTAAAATGGGCCTGTTAGTGTAAAGCAGATGTACGGCCACATGACTTCAGCTGCAGGCACAGCCAGGAATAAAACAGAATGGATTCAGTTAGGAAAGGATAAAAAAAGGGGGGATTTAACATATTTCCCAACATGCACCGTGTCCTACGGCTTCTGCAGTGATATTTAAAAACAACACAATACAGTGATTCCAGCATGGGAAGCAAGACCGAGTTCCCCATTTACAATTAGGGGAAAGCATTTTTCCTCTGCCTCTCCATTCACACTTACACAACTCAGGAAACACCATAGAAGCCTCCAGGAACAGCAATCAGCTACAGCCACTCCTGAGGAGATCCTAAAGATACAGTCTAATCATTTTCCCTTTAAACAAAAATGCTTTTACCTAATAGGATTAGCCTTCTACGTTTTGATAACATGCTTTCCTGCAGAGCTCAGTTTTCTATCAACTTAAATGAATCCAGCTGCCAATTAAACAACTAGCACAGAGACAGTCACAAGCCAGCAAGGATAAATATGGGAAAATTAACCACTGGGAAGAAGGAAAGACAGGACATCTAATGTTTTCAAAACAAATATAAGTGAGATTAATTTAGATTGAAATGTGGTCAACATCCCCTTTAGATAACACACATGAAAATGCTAATTTTGGATAATACAACGCACAGCCCAGTGATATCAGATATTTCTTTCCACAGGCAAACTTCACACGAGCAAGTGCTAATTGATGTAAAAATACACAATGAATAATTTGTCTGCAGTGACTTGGTAACATGGTAAATGCAGATGGATACTCTGTACAGACAGGTAAAATCATGTGATTTGAGCATTCAGAGAAGACCCCTTTCCTTCTAATACCAGTTTTGGGAGATGGACTGGTCACAGGTCGCTCTTCAGTTGCTGACCATTACCGAGACTTTCATTCCTGAGCAATCTCATAAATGATCCTGCCAAAGCACAGCCACCAGTTCTTGTAAAGCTTTATACTTTAGGTCTGCCCCTGCCTGGGTTTAGGCTAAGACACAGAACTGAACATATGTTAATGGACTGTCAGAGAAAAGAAGACACATCCCCATATCCATCTTCTGTGAGGCTCCTGCACTATCCAGCTGCAGGGAAAGTGAGAACTTGCCGTGTGTTTGCCAGACACAAGCGGCAGGGCTTTAGAAGAAGATACTGAAATGGTTTTAGCCCTTCTGGAGAGATTCCTCCCTGTGAAAGGATATGCACCCTCCACTAAAAAATTCACTTACTGATCACACCAGAATCAAGATTCAACCTGCTCTTTCAGCACTTCTATTCAGTCACTAGAAGAGGTACAGAGACTCCACTGCCAGCCATATGCACACATTCTATTATTTGGGATTATACTATTTACTGCTACTGCAAATCTTCTGGATAAGATCAGTCTGTGATGGGAAAACAGCCAAAAGTACCTGAAGCTGTTCAGAAGAATACAGAATTTAAACAAATGCTTTCTTTGTTCCATTGCACTTCATGTTAATAGAGATATCCAAGAGAAGCTCTGGAGAATTCATCCCAGCCCATCTGATGGTTTAGACATGATCACAAAAGCTTTGCAGTGAGTTTATACCCATTACTTTGCACCATGCTATGTTAGAAGTGTAACAGGGCTGTAATGAACTAATGCCTCCAACTAGCATGGAAAAGAATGCCAGCATCAACACAGCAGCTGCTTAACAGCCTCCTGGTTATTAACCTGGTTAATAATCCAATAATCCTATATTGCTACCACACATCTTTGACAATTTTGACACTAGCACTGCAAAAAAAGAAAAAAAAATCCAAAAAGAGATGTTCAACAGTCTGAACAAGACAAAGACTTCATAGCTGTCTGTATCAATAAATTGTGACAATAAAGATTGTCTACTCCTTCTAAACCATAAGTTTTGGATTTGGTTTTTGCCTTTCAAATAGACTGCTTTCAGAAAAATGTATTTTATATTTTCAAAGAAACCCACATCCCCTGTATGAGCATGGAAGAGGAAATAGTATTATGAATGCTGCTTAGTTCAGAATCTAGATATTTGTCTGCAAAAAATAATAGCACTTTGATTGAGCAAAGATTTATGAACAAGCAAATCAAATGGCACGGAAGTTGCTGGGAAATGTGTGCTGCAGCATTTTCTATTGCAGAATTCGGAGCTGCCTATGAGTTCTGTACATTTGGGTGATTTTCATTGAAATTCAGTGCACTACGTTGCAGGCAGGGAAGTCTGCCAAAGATTTTATTTTTAAGATGCAGCAGCTACATGACCCATTTTTGCCTTCAACAACTAGCAACTTCTCCCTCAAAAGAAAAAGGAGACATAAAACCCAGTGCAGATTTGAGTACCTGTGTTTTGCTTTCTCCCACAAGGATGATGTGGAAAAGCAGCAAGGATTAACAGTCGATAGCTACTGAGATCTGGCTGCTTTTCTTCCTTGTTCTGTTGTCAATCTCCTCATATCCAGAAGAAAATGTGAAAGACTACGTGGCTGTTATTTGCTGAGGCCCTAACAAAAACAGGGGTCTTGTCTGACAGCATCAGGGTAACAATGGCATTTGCCATCCCCTCCAGAACAGCAGGGTCCTTGGCCACACCCCTACACAATCCAGTTCCTGCTCTGGCTGTGTGTCAGTGTGCTGGTCCTCTCACTGCAGACATGGCAGAGGTCTCAGGAGCACAGTATTTATGTAACACTCCAGCTGAGAAGAACAGCCTGTTCCTCAGGCTTCCTATGGCTCACACTTCCAGAAAGAATTGGACTCACTGCCCATGGGGAGGTGGTTTGTCCAATTCCTCAAGATGGGATGGTTGGAAAGTGTGAAGTGGAAAAATAAAAAATAATTGAGAGCCCCAGAGCAGCTACAGCACAAATATACACAGCTGTGCTGTGTCTCACTACACATGTCAGTGGGGAAAGAAGATGTGCTTCTCATGCCTTGTTAGGACAAAACCCATCATGACTTCCCCACTTGAGTCCTCCAGCACACAAAGTCTAACCCACAGCTTTAAAACCAGTATTAGTCATGCCAAACCTTTCACCCCCCTCCAGTGCACCCATTTCATAAGGCAAACCAAACCACTGTTTTTGTAGTTACAGTTTTTTGCCTGCTTAGAAACTGTCAGATTCATATTTTCAAGCTTCTCTGCACTGCAATCATATTTTTATACTGCAAACTGGGATTCCAAGTGTTTGTAATTGCAGGAAGAAGCCAAGCTCACATAATTTTTTGCAGGAAATATAGGTATGCCTATTTCCACCACTTCAAAACAGAAATCTTAAATTCTGTGTATCTGCCAAGTTAAATCATAATACCTGAGTATTTAACACTGCTGTAGCTGAGTACTCTGGATTTCCTAAGCAGAAAGAATGGAAACTTGCACCATGGTTTATAAGGAACGTACAAAAAAATTACACAATAAAACTGCCATCAAAAGGTGCAACAGCTTGTGGCTCTATGCACACTCTAAAAACCCAGAGGATACTCAAGATCAGAAAATAGGCACGAATATATATGTATTTTAGCAACTAAAGTTACAGATTATCTGAAAACCAGGAATTTGTGACCGTTTTCTTGCTGTGCAATGCCTGCATTTACCCTCTGTTGCACATAAAATATCCTTACTATAATTCTATTAGTTGCAAACAAGTAAAGACCTCATTTATGATCCAAATATGTCAAACATATCACATTTTTGAGCAGATTAACAAATTTGATTCTCTGCTGTAGAAATGATTTGTACTCAACTAAACATTAACATTTCCTGATCACTGCTTCTCTTGACTAGGGCTCCAAGCAAAAAAAAAAAAATCAAACCCAACAAAACAAAACCAAAAAAAACCCCAAAAACCAAACCCCCAAAACATTTATGCACATTTTTATACATACACATATGTGAAAGCAAAATAAAATAAAAATTAGGAGGGTCACTGCAGTGAACAACTTCCAGAACACATTTGGCTCATGTTGTGAAGACTGACAGGACAAGACAAAACACAGGTAAAGTACAGCAGTCCAGCTGAAAAGGAAGGACTCCTAACTGGGAAGAGTCAAAATTAATTCACTTGTTACTTTTTTGAGGTTGAATTCAATCTTTACTGTTAGTTTCTATCATTTAAGCAATCAGGCTTTTTGCTTTTTTTATTTTACCAGAGTACAGCAGCTATGATTCTTTATTGTGGTTTGATTCCAAAATGGAATTTTCCTAAAGAACAGAGAAATACCTCACCCAAACTCACAGATTTCCCAATTTCCTGATACAGATCTCAGAGACTCAGTGTTCATCCTTTATCCTAACTCTAGGAGCAGTTTCATGTTCAGCAGCCTTCTGGTGGTTCATACTCTACAATCACAGCCAAAGAGGGTCCTTTACTGCCTCAGATGTTGCTGTGTATAAAACAAAAGCTGCCTGCACACTATTGCACTTTAAATCAGATTTTTCCAGGACCTTTTTGCTGTTTGCCACCACAATGGTTCAGAAGCCTTCCTAGGAACAACAGTGTACATGCACAATGGGCATCTGAGAATTCAGAGAGACCAAACATCACTTGAAGAAGTTCCCTAAAAACATCAAGGGACAAAGATCAGTGCAACAGGGCTTGGACTAATAATAGTCAAGCTACTACTGGGATGAAGGGAATCAGATCTTCAGAGAGCTCTAAGAATGTTGTCAGGCTTTCTATACTTCTGAATGTCTTTCACAAAGTCAGAATAATGTAAGAGGGAAAAAAAAAGGAGAGCATTGATTTGGGTTCAAGATGGAAACTATCAAAGTCCCAAAATACAGACAAAAATCCTTAGTTATTTTAGAGAAGAAACAGCAGGATTTAAAAATATGTCTAAATTCAAAAGATCACTGACAAAGAGTATTTTTGAAAATTTTACTTCAAAAGGTTGGATTAATCTGGAAAGTAGAAGCAACATTGGTATCCAGTTGTAAGAAATAAAGACTGAAGAAGGCTCAACAGCCATTTCTCCAACAAATCACTGGGCCAGAAATCCTGGTAATTTATTCTGTGATTGCCAATAAGCTTTTATGTTCCTGAAGATGCAAGCCAAGGAATTTTGTGTCTGTATGCACAGGAGTCTGAACAGAGAATTCCCCCTTTGTTTATAAAATACCTGTATTAAAATATTTAATACGTTAAGATAGAATAACGCAGCAAAAGTCATTAGCACAGACTGTAGCAGAGGTTACTTTGGTATTTTTGGTCTCCAGCAAAAAAAAACCATCCTTGTTTTGGCTGGCTAAGCTTGGAACTCTCCTGATCAACTACTTGACCAAGCATATTAAGGAGTCCTGTGAGAGGTAAAGGCACTTCTGTGTCCTGCAATATCTGATATTCCTTCTAGTTCCATACAGTTCTGTTCCCACAAGTTTCTTGCTTGAAGTTTAAACAGAATTATACCAAAACTTGCCATTACTTTCAAATACACCTATAGAATATATTTCTTAAAGATCCTTGTAACTGCTATATAGTAATTTTAGGCTACTTAATGCTCTCTCTTATTAAGCAAGCTTTAATTTAATGAGCCCGCTCAAAGTGTCTAAACACTCAAATTACAGAGCACCAGATCTATTCCTCAAAACCCCTAATTTTAACAGTAATCCTATTTTCTTCATATCCTTGTGTGATCGAGTAGTGCTTCACTGTATTTTAACCAGACAGATATCACAATGTAATAATCTCAAATGGAGCCAATCAAGTTCCTGCAGTGAAGCTGGTTTAGTTAATGATTACTTTTATCTTATCTATGTTTCCTTTCATGTTAAACATTCATTTGCTCTGTGCTACTAAAACAGCAGCAACACAAAGGACTTTGTTATTTTGTTTTACTTTATTTTCTTCTTTGTGCAAAAATCGTATGTTTTCATTACAAGAACACTTCAGTAACAAAAATATATTTTTCCCCAGAATTTTTTTATTTTAGCAAGCAGGTTATTGACTATAGCATTGAATTCTGAGAGCTGATTGAACAGTTGACTTTTGTCAATTCTGCCCTCAAGATTCCCATATTCAATGAACAAAGCTGGTATAGCAAACTATTCAGGGAAAATATAAAGACAGTTTTCCTCTTTTTCCAATGAAATTCTGCTGACACAATACACACTGATACAGAAAACACCAAAGACACCCAAGCATAAGATTGGGATAAGATAATACAGGGATAAGACACCCTGACACCACTGGCAAAGAAGGCACACAGAGAAAATATGCAAGAAGTTGGAGAGTCAGAGTGCTGATTTTTTCCAGAGGAAACTATGTGTTTCTGGCTCTGCTAGATACTGAGAAAAACCAGTAAGGACACCCTGTCAGCCATCAGAGAGGCTGGAGCAAACAGGAAGCTCAGCAAGGACAAAACAATCAACACCTTCCCTTTCACAGAAGGCTCAGGACGAGCAGGAGCCTGTGCAGAGCTTCCCTGGCTCGCCCTGCTCAGAGCTCACTCCAAGGAACCCAAATCTATCAGAACCAAGAGCACTGCCTGGATGTGGATTGACAACAGCACAGTGACACGTGTAGCTGTAGGCCAGGCACAGAAGCATTCCTGCAGCTGAGTCACAGCACCAGGGAGCTGTGAGTGGGTGGGAAGCAGTTAGAAAACCACAAGCCTACCACGGGATGACTGTCAGAGATGACTGGTGGTTTTTGCTTTGAACCAGTTTGTGATGAGTGCAGATATCTAAATGCTGCTGTTTCTTTCACCAAGATAATGGTTGGAGCCTTTTGGAGGTTGTGTCCCTTTGGCTGTAACATCACAGTACTGATGATTTTACCTGTGAAATACAGGAGGTCAAAATGACTCAATATGAGATGAGTTCTGCTGAGATTTAGAGTCCATGATCAGGTACTGCCTTTGTGATCAACATGCAAATATAAAAGTGTGGAACCACAGTAACAAGCATCTATTGAAGCGAGTCCAGACTTTTTTATTTTGGAAACACACATTTTAAAACAGAGAACAAATGATGAGTTACATGAGGTGGGTTGCAATCCAGAAGAAGGTTCCAAGCAGACCTTATAGTGGCATTTCAGTAACTATAGGGGAACTGAAAGAAAGCTGGAGAGGGACTTTTGACTAGGACAAGGAGGAATAGCTTCCAACTGACTGAGAATATGTTTAGATTAGACTTTGGGAAGAAATTATTTTTTGTGAGAGTGATGAGACACTGGAACAAGTTGCCTAGAAAAAGTTGTGGATGTCCCATCCCTGAAAACATTCAAGACCAAGTTGGAACAGGTTCTCAAGAAACTTGATCTAGTGGGTGGCATCCCTGCCTGCCCACAGCAGAGGGCTCGGAACTAGATGAGCTTTAAGGCCCCTCCAACCCAAACCATTCCATGATTCTAATTTCTGATTTGCTTGAGCCAGGAGTAGTCAGATGTTGCATGTTCTATGGCACTGCTCCAAGGCTGAATTATTTTCCTCATATGACAGAAGCATTGGACACTCACAGAATCACAGAATGGTTTGGGTTGGAAGGGATCTCAAAGATTCCATCTCCCCTGCCAAGGGTAAAGCCATCTCCCACTAAACCAGGTTGCTCAAAGCCCCATCCAACCTGTCCTTGATACAAAACTTTGAGTGAAAGAAATAGTGCCTGTCATCCAAAAGCAGTGGACTCACCTGACCTTAGGAAAAAAAGATGGAACTCATCCCACGCTATCATTATGGAAAGAGCTATTTACATCCATACTGGACAGACCAATGCAGTGAATTTCTATCTTCTCTGCTTTTAAAACCATCAGAAATGCATGCTTTTTAGGTAGATCTTGGAAGAACATCTGGATACACTGTGCATGACTTCATATATTACTTTTGCCCTTTTCAGGCAAAAAACTCAACAGACTAGACATTTCATAAAATGTTTTTCATCCATCAGGACTTGCTTGAGACGAGATTTGTTGAAACATATGGCATAACAGTACCTCCTAAACAGAGGTATTTATTAAAGAAAACAGTTATAAATATAGCTCCAAATAAACAGCTTTCAGTAAGAAAAGCTCTCCAGCTTTACCTCCCTTGTTTATCCAGGCTAGATCTTCCTTGGAGCACTGTGTACCACACAGACAGTCAACAGCTGAATATTAGGGCAAAATATTACAGTGTCATTATGGTTTGCTTAAAACTGAGTTTATACTGCTCTGGCTCCTCTTTTCCAGAAACAATCCTTGGCCAAAACAAACCAGCAAAGCAAAAAAAAGCTCACTGAGAACAGAATTGTTTATTCCAGAGGAGCTAACTAGAAAGATGAAGGACAGACTGACTGCTGGCATGGAAAATGGCTCAGAGACATCTGTTCAACAGCTGACCCACACCCACTACACAATGGACTGAAACATCTACAAATTAGCTACTGAAATCCCCAGTTTATAGCTCAGTAGTGTTTTAGTGCATTAAAGGGCCGTGGGTTAAACTGTTGGAGCTCAGCAATGAAAGCACAGGGACAGGCCAGAGCCCTGGGGGTTCTGACCTCTTTGGTCTCACTATTCCCATCCTCCAGCCAGAACTAAAATATTTGGAGAACCCAAGTTCAACAGCCATGTTCTGTGCATTTAATATTGCCAATATAATCAACACTGAAGTGTTTCACTGGTGTACTGGGATTAAGGAAGAAACACTGCTAAGACCTAAGCTGCTCTGGAAATAGGTATGTGCACTAACAAGAGAAATGTAAAATGTACATTTGCTACCCAACTTCACTAACATTCCGAATTTTATGAGCACTTTGTGCAAATTAAACCAAAGGATTGGGACCAAGGTGATTGCCTTACCACAGCAGTCTGTCTGCAGTCCCATGACAGCATTGCAGCAAGCCAGAATAATTGATGACTTAGCTTTATCATAGCAACCAAATTATTCAAATTCTGTTTTTTAAAAAAATTTATTTTACTAAAACCAGATAAAGTTTGGAAGGATTGAACACCTGCCACTTTCTCTGTCCTTCACTTATTGCCCATCTGCAGCTGACAAAAGTGTTAAACGATACAAATAGCAGAGGGAAGAAAAGCAGAGCAGCAAATCTTTTCTTTGATTTGCATAGTTTCTCCAGGCATAAATTCAGCAAAAGGCATAGATTTTCTCTCTAATGGTTTCCCTAGTCTAACAATTTGCAAAAGAAGCTAAGTCTAGAAGAATGGAATCTCTCATTCTCTATATCAAGGGCATCTCAAAGGTTTCAACCTTTAATGCAGCGTGGACTTCAGTACTAACTTCACAGACAGGTGTAGGAGAACTATGATATAAAGCTGCCAAATCCCAAATGCCCAGATCAAACGAACACTTACTCTTTAATTCATAAGGACATGGATGTAAAGTAGAAAATTTCAGGCCCTCTGTAGGCAAGATGTGAGTTTAGGACTCAAGAGACTAAAGATCAAATACCACCTCTTCCCACCTAAGGTGTGACCTACAGCATCCTAAATTAGGCTTCCTCTTCTAACCCATTATGAAGCCACACCTCCCTACACTTGCTCTGTTGTAGGGATTATCTAAGTGAGCCTCACCGTGCCCCTTTTCTTTTTTATGCAGACAGGTCTGGCTGAAGAATAACTTTTTTTCCTTTCTTTTAGTAAAACTCAGAAATAAACATGTATGTCTTTCCCTCATAAGGCTCAGCTCGTGGTCTCTTACTAGCAGCACTCCCATTATGAATGATTCAAGGCTGCTCCTGCCACAGAGGTCACTACTCCATCACAGGTGGTTTGTCCAGCTTACCCTGTGCTTTGCAGTTCTATTTTTTAATCTGTGTTTTGCATGCTTGTAACAACTCACCGCATTGACTTACTCAGAGCAATGGGACCCTTTAGATATCAGGAAGATAAATTGCTTTAAATATTTGCCATTACAGAATAACAGTCCACATCCACTATGAAGTAAGAGCCCTGGATGACTTCACCTGTAAATCTCTTTTTTATTCTTAAAAAGTTTGTATTATGACTTACCATCTGATGCTGGGAGCTCTAGAAGAGATGGCATTGAGCCTGGGTGGGCAGAACAGGGACTGCTAGAGAACTCAAGAACAGGACATGCACATCTTTCATCTTTTTTTCTCTGCTGTCATGCAATAAATCTCTCTGGCTCTCCAGCTCAGCCTTCTGCTCTGTCCCCAACACAGATAAAAGTGACTTCCATGATTTCATATTCTTCTGACCAAAACAGAGTCTGAAACTCTATCACTAAAATGTGACATGGGGCTCAGAGACAGTCCATATAAACATTTTTGGATCTCATCCTGCCACCTCAGTATTTCACCATGGCTTTTCTAGTCACTGCTCTTAAAACTCACACAAAAAGACTCAGCCCTAGACTCCTTCATGATCTGAAATCTCAATTCAGCATGTTTGCTTTACCCTTTTCTTTTCTTCTGAGCCAGAGTTTAGCTCCTCCAAATAAAGACAAACCTAAAGAAACTCACATTTAGGCATTACTGAGAAATCATCCTATGAGTGCCCATTAAAACTGACAATCCAGATGCAGCCTGATAAAGAAGTCCTTAAATTGCTGATTGCTAGAAGCTAAAAGAGCAGTCCAGGAGAGTTCTTGCTGTTCTTCCCTCAGCACTTAAAAGGCCACTGTAGAGAATGAAGATAATTGTATCTCAGCTGAGAGTGTGCTTACTTTGTGGCTCATCATCACTTCTATCTTTTGAGGGCAGAGAAAATGGTCTTTTTGGTCTGTATCTTATTTTATCTTTCCCGTATTCAAACAGTGTCAAGAAACAGACCAAATTTTCAACATGGTGGTGGAGAAATTACACCTTTTCATATCCCAGAACCAAAAAGAGACAGACATTTCTAGGATCTGGCCCAATTTTGAATATTCCAATTTTTAAAATATGGAATATAATCAGATTCTCATGTTTTCTTATGCTTTGAGTCACTGTAATCCCACTATTCAAAGAAAGGGAGGCAAAAAAAGCTTAACACAGGCAATCACAATAAAAATAAGCGCACAATTCTTTGAAAAGGACAGAATTTCATCAACCTCAGTTCCTCCAAGCTAAGCTGAACACTCAGCACTATGACAACAACCTCCTGGCACGCTGTTCAAGGCCAAAAGAAACCAGTGAGTGTTTGTGCAGTCTCTGGGAAGGCAGCAGATCCCACACTCACCATCTGGCTGGAGCTCTTTGGAAGACAGGCACTTTCCATACAACATCTCCAGGTTCTCCATTCGAGGTCAGCCTGCCTCACTCTGACAATAACCAGAACCATGCAGACCTTCAAATTCATCACACCAAGAACCTTCTGTCGAGAAAATTTCCTCATCTCTATTCATTACCAACATGTCCCTGAGGTTTCTGCCAGGAAGAGGCTGAAGCACAGCATTTCTGCTTCTGGGTGTTTCATTATGGCACAAGTTCTCAACTGAGTGACTTGCCCCTAATGGAGATAAACATCTTGTTCAGCTGGAACTTCTGCCCATAGCCAGAGTCTCAGGCAGGGCCAATCTTTGGTTCCTGTGACAACTACTAAGAACACGTCTGGCTAGAAATTTAGATGAATTCTTGATTAAACATTAATGAACACAAGTGACAAGCATGCCACTTGGGACAGAGTTTGCCCATCTTTACCCAATAAAGTTCAAGCTTATATATTCAATAAACTGATTTTTGTCTAGATTTTTTTCTAGTACACACACAGTTAAGACCATAGTGTCCTTGCCAAAAAACTCTGGTTTTGCTACTTGAAAATATCAATCTAATTCTCTATTCAGAGAGCCGTACTACACAATTATGATAAAATTGAGTGTTTTCTTTCCACTCTGTAGAGAAATAATCTCTTGAACTGTGGCTCCAAATCCACTCTCCTCTGTGTTTCATGGCTGTTTTTAAAACTGTATTTGTTACAACTATGGAATTGATTTCGTGACTTAAAATTACTGTGGGCTTTGTCAGTCACTACGCCCAGTCATCACTTAGGCTGGCAAATATTCTCTATCTGAAGCTATAAATACAGATAAGTATTTTATTTTGAGTCCTTTAATATCACCTGCCTGGCACCTTGCAGCAACTGCTAGGTATGACCAATGCATCAAATAAATCCCCATTTCCCAATATTTCAAGTCATCCTTGTAAGGCTGGCATGCATATCTGAGAGACATTTCATATTAATCTGTTACAAGGATAACTACCTGCAACACTTTTCACTCTTCACTTTTCACAGAGATTCAAGCAAAATGCCTGCCAGCAAAATGGAAACTGCAGAGGTACAACTATTCCTTTTCCCCTTGAAATGCATTTTGATATCATAAAACGTTGTTTTCTTCTCTTCCTGCAATGCAATAACAACTTCATCTTCCTTTCTCTACAGGCAAGATATTCAGAGAGATGCAGCTCTGGATGACTTTATGCCCATAAGTCATAGTTTTAAGCAACTAGAAGTAACCTATGTTATAGAAATAATCTTGCTTTCTACTGTAGTGTCTTTAGGACCAGTAGCAAGGGAGGTTTTAGATCCCCTACCAGTGTGCAAACCCAAGCAAACCCACATTCTTAAGATTTTTGGCCTAAGCTTTGCAACACACAGTAGCTATAAAGTCACACAAGAAGTGCCTGCTTCAATCAACATTACTTCAAGAAACTTAAAACTTTCATTCTGGGGTTCTATATAAATTTATGACAAATTTAACAACTGTTATGACAAAAATGTGAACACTGAAACAAACTGCTCCTTCAGACTGTTTGCTGTAGCTTGCTTAAAATGAACTTAATTATAATACAATCTTAAAACACTTAGATCAGTTGAGCCATGCAATTGTATATTCTTCTCAGTTAACAGAGAACCCCACTGTCTTAAACATACACCATTCATAAGGCATGTATTGCTGCTCACTGCCCACAGCTCTTCATAAACTGTTTCCACCCCATGCCAACATGCACTGCTCCAAAGGGACACATCCAGAAACACAGTATTTCTCTGGCATTCACTCCAGCAATCATCAGTTAACCTCAGAAATTCTGTGATGTATTCCATCTATTCCTTAACATGCTGTATTAAACCTAAGCAATAATGCCATGCATGAGTTATTCTTGCAGTGAAGGAAATCCCTCTCTGGGCCCAACTAAAAACTGGAGTGACATCTGCTGTTTCACATGCAGTTTTAGAAAGATTTTTCATTTAGCAGCCATTTTGATTAAACAGATGCAACAGATCTTCTTAACACCTAGAACCAGGACATGTGCACTTACACTCCCCTCAGAATTCTGCTCTTCTGTGAAACACTCATATAAAGAACTCCTTGAAGGGATTCACATTCACAAAGACATCAAGTACATATTGCTTTTATAAATTTTATTTGATGCTATAATATTTCAGTACCCAAAGGAGGGTTTTGCACAGCAATTTTTGTTATTAGAAATCCAAACTAATTTCTCTGTTGCTTTGCTTTGGGGATGAGTTCTTTATTTAGGAAGGCTCACTCTATACCAATAAAAAGGAAGAGATGGGATTATTCAATGTAGGGTTCAAATATTTCACTTTCTTAGCATTTTGTATTATATTCTTCTAACTGTTAATTTCAAAGGTAAGAAACAGCAAGAGTATCTTCAGCTGTATTAGCTACTACTTGAATAATGTTTCAGCTGAAAACAACTTTCAATTAGAAATGTTCCCAGCTGTAGAACATTAACACATCTGACTGGCCAGACCAAACAATTTATGGAACAGAACACAATAATTTATGGACAAATTCACATTTACAAGTAAAGTATCATGACAGGACAGTTCAAACCTGATTCAGCAAAGATATCTGGGTCAAACATGAAGCATGGAAGTCAGTGCAATGCTGATCAAAACTACATGACATTTCAGTGATACGGGGACAGGCTGTTCCAGGACATGCTTCCTGGAAGAAAGACCATGACTTTAAATATCCAAAAAGAACTCAAGTAAAAACTTAAAACCCAATTTTCCTTTCCTCACCTCTGCTGGCAATCCCAAAGAAGAAATACAGCAGACAGGGTTAAGGTATGCAAAACCAAGTGAAGAATTTGTCCTACCTTTTTCAGTTACAGGAGAAATATTTCCTCGCTTGCTTAAAAACGAAGCAATGGAAAGCAGAAAAAGAGAAAAAAGGCTGGCATGGACAGACAGCCACGTCACACAACTACCTGCTTAGCAGGCACAGTGCTGGAAAAATAAATTATTTTACTTTTAACTGCACAGTTACTGCAAAGTAAATGTATTAAAACTCACTTTTTGGAGTCATCTCATGGAGCGCAGCACACGTGATGATGGAGGGGCCATGGGTCAATCCTCTGTCTCTATCCCATACTTGCTTGTACACTCAGACCACACCTGAGGAGACTTGTGTGGGTAGGTGGTCTTCGTGTCGGAATTCCCCCATGAAGTGTTGCTGTTTCCCTTTTCAAAGGCACTGGGAAGCAATCTCAGCCCTCCCAGAAAGTGCCTTTGCCTTGGAAGCTCCCTAGTCCTAAAGCACACCATCAACCCTGTTTCTCCACAGACAGGTCCCTGGGATCTATCTCTGAGGAGGGCAGGGCAGCCTGTCACAGCTGCCCTGGATAACAGCCATCAGCTTTATATCACCCTTGTCAAAGAGAAGCTGGGTTCTTTGTCTGGGCTTTTCTTTGTCCGTGGTTTTTTGAGGTCAGCTTTCTGGCTGGTTCATCTCCAGGCTGCCTGTCCCTCCTGAAGCACTCACTGCATGACAAAAACCCCCATTTTCCCAGCACCTTCCCTAGCACCTTCCCCAGGACTAGGCTTTGCTGACAGCTCTACTGTTCTTCCCTGGCTCCAGGTTTCATTAAAAGCAGATTTTTCCACACCCTTCAGCAGCCTTCATGAGGGCTCTCAAAATGGCGGCCTGCGTGTGAGGTACCGCAGGAGCTCTGTGGGGAGCAGGCTCCAGCAGCTGCCCTAGGCCTGTGGCGGCTCTCCTTAAACACATCTAAAAAAAGGGCAAAATGCCACTTGGCAGCAAGGAATTTAGGGGAAAAGAGTGGGAAACATGGTAGGAGAGGTTTATCTCAACCCAGGAGGTTTTTCATCCCATTTTCTCCCTCTGTTGAGCTGAGGCGTGAGCAAGTGGCTGGGCAGGTGCGTGGCAGGAGGAATATTAGTTACAAATAATAAATGAGGGTGAAATAGTTTTGCTTCTGGCTCTTAAAGTCACAAAGTATTCCAAGAACTGAAGGTACCAGTTTTTTTTCAGTTTTTCCCTGAAAAAAACATTCAGCTATTGCCCATGTGTACCATCCATCAGCAGGGCCTGCATAGCCCACACACAAATGGTGACTCAGGGTCCTTTGGAATCATTGCCACAGATTAAGGGCCTCATTTCCCCCCAGACTTTACTTTTTTTTTTTTTTTTTTTTTTAAATATCAGGGCTAACATATCAATCTACCAACGTCATAAAGCCTTAAAGAAAAAGAGACTAGATTTAAAGGTTTATAAAAGAAAGCTTACCAATAAGGAATAGCTGTTTACATGCTGCCATACAAGTGCTTAGCAGACATCATGTAATAGTATTAAAATAATAAGCAGCTAGTATTTAATGTGTACATGAAGAGAGCTGATGCTGTCCTGACAGAAGATAACAAGAACACTAGTAATCAGTTTGCAGAAGGTAGGCATACACAGCTGGGGCCTTCCAGGCACATGATAAAAGCTTGGATAAAAGCTTTTCATGCACAAGTAGATTTAAAAGCTCAAGTTTATAAAGATATTTGCGGTAAGGTATGAAAATAAAATGTGTTTAATGATTAGGTCAAGCAGCCCAATCCTAGGACCTGTTGTGCAATTATATTTATTGGTGCCTGGAATAATAAGTGGCTCTACTTACCTACACTGTGACTATATTTCTGCTTCCAGCATAAAGAATAAATTTGTATATGCTTTTGAGCTTATGATGTGCAAGACTAATTTAAACCAGGCAAGGCATACAGACAAAAAAGGTGTTTCTCAACTGACAATTTAAGATCACAGTGTTACTGGTCAAAAAGTTATTTATTAGTACTGTGCAACTTGTCTCTGCTGGCAAACATAGGAATAACTGGTATTTACAATAATGGGTAAAAGCTACTAATATTCTAGAACTAACCATTGTAATATGGCTTCTCAAAAAGTCTGGCTGGCAGATTGTAGGCATGCTGGAGGCAGCCTCTTTGCAATAAAGTCAGACTATTTCTGCATCTTCAGAATAGCAGTAAATGCAGATCCAGTTAAAGTTCTTTCTATAACCTTGACTGACTCAAAGATATTGATTTTTCTGAGATTGAAGAGTGTAATACTTACATGACTCAGTTCACGTGGCACTGCTGAAAATGTGATAAACACCACATTTTGCTAAGCAGCACAGCAAAATAAGGGCACAAGTAAAATTTAAGAGTAGAGGTTTTGGGTAAGGTGAATTGTTTTTCCATTTTCTGTATGCTTGTGATATTCCAGACACTATTTTCCTTACAAGCTTCAACAGCAATCAATACTCTCCTTACTGGGACAGATCTAACATTGTAATGGCTGCTCAGCCTAAAAAAAACCAAATACTTGAATAAAAAATAAAATTAAAATTTTAAAGCAACAAACCAGTGTTACATTACCAATATAGTAAGGTTAGGTTTCCCAAAGTCAAACAAATCTGTTTCTAGCCAGTCTTCAAGGATTAGCATCATATGAACATCTACTCTGAACAGCAGAGCACAGACTCTGAAGACAGAGTACAGTAAGGATTGCTGACATGTCTGACATTGCTGATCTTGAATTCCAACCATTCCTGCACATTCCTGCTTTAAGGTCACGTTTCCCTGTGTGTGTGTGTACTGAAGATGTAAAGCAATGAATCAGATTACTGGTAGCAACAGTCATGTACTATTGCTGGAACTTCAGAGAAGAAGAAAACGCATCCAGGTTCAATAAAAAAAAAAAAGTGGGGTTTTAACCAGAAAAATAATTACAGGAGTCCACAAAAATTCTGATCAAATTTCCCTTAATGAAATTACTCTAATATTTTAGCAAGGATTTGAGTTATTTTAAAATATCTCTTTGTTCCTGTGCAGCAAGTAGTTTTTCACTTTACATCTGGATCTTAGAACTCTTCACCCACAGATCTTTGTTCCCATTTTATAGATAGGAGAATAGACAGAAAAAGATCTTGGATATGGCTCAGAGTGACTCTACAAATTCACAGATAAGAAACAGAATCAATGAAAACCAGGTATTTTGCATTCTTAACTAATGCCAAAATAATAACACTTAATGGTGCATCTGCTTGAAATAGGTCACAATAAATAGAAATAAAGATCCCTTAATTAATCAGCACTTTCAGATCTTCAGTTTGAAGTATCAAATGGGAACAGAAATACCAAACAAATACTGAACTGAGGAGCAGTTATATTACACTGGCATCTTACTTAAATATGATGACCTGAGTGAATATAATACCAGCATTTCTTTATTTCTCCTTCTAGGCCTGGAGCATGAACATAGCTGAGAAGGCTGGAAATGAATGTTTGTACCTTCTTGTGCGTTATCAGTAGAATTATTTAAGTTTAAATTAATTTTAGCAACCTGTGGAAATCAGACATGACTGGGGTCATGATCAGAAAACATTTGTCTCGTAATACTCACATAATGCTAATTCTTCCCACTGAACTTCACATTCCAAGGGGAACAGGAATAAAACCAGAGTGGCTTCTCAGAGGCATTACAAGGGAGGATATTTCATTCTGTCAACTTTAAAATGCAGGGGGAAACCCAAACATTTTTGCACCCAAATTTTATTACAAAACATGAAAGTTCAAAAATGTCACTTTATGTTGTTGTTAGACTGAGTCAAAATTCTTTTTACTTGGATTTTAAAAAATATCCAAAGTTGTACTTCTCCTATGTTACCCCTTAAAGATGTAACATAAACACTAAAGGTTCAAGCCCACTGTAGTACAACTGAGAACTGAACCTATACTGTCTATAAATAGCAGAGCAAGCTGTTTATTTATCCTTTTTAGTCACAGAAGGAGATGAAAATTCACTGTTATTAAAATTATCTATATATGAAAAAAACTTAAGTTCAGGTATAAATGAATTTTTAGATACTTACCTACCTTAAAAATGAAATTTAATTTTTTTCAGTTTTTTAATCTGTGACTTTCTTTCTGGGGGAGAATAAAAACCATTGTCAGCTCTGATTCAAGACCTGTGATTCAACCTTCAGATACCAAGACAAAAGAACACTCACAACTACTTCTACTTGAATCTTGTTTTAATTTTCACTTCACAGCTGTAGTCACTAAACTCAACATTTTCACACTGCATAACAAGCTGCTATTATAGGAAGTAAAATAGTATAATTCAGCACTCTGAGCTGGAGAATCATAATTAGATGAAGTATTACCAAGACTCTTCTATGCCTTAAGATATGCACCATCATTTGGCTTCATTATTCCTGATGTTTTCATATAGTTCATGGCATATGGGAGGATCAAGAAGCAGCCTTTTTACTAATCAGCTTTCAGCAGCCTCCATTCTCAACCCTTGTAACATTCTTGCACAAGTCCCCAAAGGATGCCTTATGGCACTGAAGCAATCATTTCAGGTCATAAAAAGATAAAGAACTTTAAATAACTCTTCATTTTTTTTACCAATGAGAAAATTATTACTTATGTTCTTTAAATTAAAGGGACTTTGTACAAAAAGTCTGGAAAGATCTGGTTTTAATTACGTATTTCAAAACTGAGTTATACATAACAATTCTACTGCTTATATGCAGTAAATAAATATATTAAAAACTTAAGAGACCAGGAAAAAAATAAGCAGACTAGACTACAACTGACTCGGATGTTTTCTGGAAACACACCATGAATAATTTGTCCCTTGTGACAGAAAACAATGAGAGAGAAGAAAAGGGGCTAAGAAAATGAGCTTAAATAAGAAACTGTAACACCCTTTTTGATCTTGCATGCAAGCTGAGAATGAGGAAAAAGTCTTGATCATTCAGTCCACAGTCTTATTTAAAGATCAAAACAAGTCTGAGCAGCTTAAAGCCTTACTTCATTAAAAGAAGCCATGCACAGTCAAAGAGTTAATTGAATGGTAAGTGGGACATTCCTTCTTGCAACTTTGCTTAAATTATTGAAACTTCATTATAGACTGCCCTGTATTCCACAGAAGAATCAAGGTCCACTTAACAAAAGTTTTTTCCACCCAGTCTGCCATTTCTTTTCAAATCTTTTATTACCTACCTGCTACCTTAAGAGCTCCAAGATTGAGTTTTTGTAACTTGTTAAATAAATTACATATATGAATTAAAATCTTTCAGCCATTTAGAAATAGAAGCTGCATATACATATAGTATACAGTGACAAAAACTTCAGAACAAAATTAAAAACAAGTGGCTCAAGGAATATGCTAAGCCTTTTTAACCTAAAATAGTAAAAATATCAGTGATAAAATTCTGCTGCAATATAAAAGTCTCTTTGAATGTGCAAAGCTTTTGCTGAGACTGTATAAATTTCAATACATAATGTTTTCTCAGCAAGTGAATCCATTTTTGCCATTCCTTTGAAGATGCCACAGAGCTAACCAATATCCAAAGCTTTCCTTAATGCAGAGGGAAGAGGTTGTACATTTGAAAATGCTTGAGAGCACAGTAGATTGACAATGAGAAGAGCATTCAATGGCCAACTGTTGAATTTAAAATTCAATGGTCTGCTGTCCACGTTCTAACCTATTCAAATATTTTAACACATTATACATTACCCTGCTTTCAATTCAGTGCTGTCTTGCTATACAACACAAATCACATAAGATCAGAGCTAATTTTGATCTTCAATTACATATGAAAGGTCCAAAATCAGGTTGGCTGTCTCCAGAGCTACCTGCAGGCCACTGCACTTGGCAGCAAAGCAATCCAGAGTCAGGAGGTCATCAACCTTTACTGAGGGCTCTTTAGGGCAGCCCTGTACGACAGGAGAGCCAGACTGGCCCTGCAAAAACCTCCAGCTGAGGTCCTCTGAGTTACCATTCATCCCACAGCCACATTTTGAAACTAAATCTGCCCACTTGGAGACACAGGGAGAACTTGATGGAACAAACCAACAGTGTCCATAAACCATGTCTGTAAGAATTTCTTCACTGTCGTGACTCAGAGAGCGAGCTACAGACTCCAGGGAACGGCAAAACCCCTCAGCAACCAACTGGTATTGTGTCTGAGAACAATCTAGGTCTTTGAAAGTGCTGGCAGGCAGACTAGAACTCTAAAAAAGAAACCAGAACCAGGAGAGCAAAGTTAGAACACTGTTTTACAGAAATAATTTTAAACATGTATCATAATGCTGCTTTTTTTTCCCCCCAAAAACAGATGGTTCAGTTCTAACTAAAAAATGTTTAAGTCATGATTATCCCACAATAGGAAAGAGTCAAAGCGGAGTTGTGCATTATCATCTTTCAATATAAGAACTCTACATATTTTCAACAGTTAGAAACATGCAATTACTATAATAGATACCTAAAGAAGCATCAACAAGTATACAAATAGTGTTAAGTTTAAAAGATATAATTAAAACTGAGTGCTTCAAATAGACCCTTTTATTTTATATTAGTAGTTAGCAAAAATGCCACATTAATCTAGAAAGAGACAAGTGTTTTAACTGTTGCAGTGATTCTACATAAATTTCTGAAGTATATTAAGCATCTTTAAAACCCTTGTGTCTTACCTTGTATCTTATGTATGAAGCCAGGTGAGTTTCTGTACAGCCCCCTCCTAATAATGCCAAAGGTTCCTTCACTGTTAACTGTAACACATGTTCTGCAGTTTCACAGACACGCTGAAAATCACATTAAATTCTCGTTAGACACACTATGATTAATAGGATTTGTCCTCACTGAAAAAAACACCAGAATAAAATTTTCAGTAGTTTCTAGTACAGATTCCATAAACTTGAATTACATGTGGATACAAAGCTGCTGAGGGATTTCCATGGCTATGCTCACTTAATGAGAAATTGTCTTTATTTGTCCACACTATGGAAAGGCAGAAATAAAAAGCTGCATTTTAATCCTTCTTTTTTCAAAACAGGGCTATATATAAAAAGTCAATCAGTATCAATGACATTTCCAGACCAACTGTTCCATGCAAAACAATGCCTGACTATCATTTTATTGTTGCTACTGGCTTTTTTGCTAGGCAGTTTTGATTTTTATGTTCTCATAGATCAAGTAATGAAAATGAAAATATTTATCCAGCACTGGCCTCCAGAACAGGTGAAAGAGGTACCTGTCCCTAAACAACTTCCTGAACTAAAGCAGAGGCATTAAATGGACATGAGCACTTCAAGGATTTTGAAATTCTGGAAACAAACTGAATTTATGTACCGAAAAGATGATGTTTCTAAACTCAGTGTATTTAATATTTCGCAGTATTTTATTTTTCCATTAAAAACATGACTCTCCAAGAAAAGATTTGAAGAAAATTTGCTGACCTTCAACTCATCCCATGCTGTTTCACTTCTGTTACAGAGTATCAGGCTGCAGATAACTGTGTCCTCAGGAATTAGATGTAGAAAATGCTTCGGAGCAAAACTCTCAATGCACAAATCTTTCAAACTTCCGTAACAGCCAGGAGACAATGAATGTATGGAAGCTATAGGCTGTGAACCTGTCAATTAAAAAAGGAGAAAACAGTATGTGGTACCATCAGAACAGCTGGCTGATGCATTTCACAAAGCATTAACTTTATTCCTCTTGGCTTTTTAACTTACATACATTGTTCAATACCTGACATTTCAATTCACACAAGAAATTACAGAAACCAACACATTAAGAGTGCAAGATTTGGTGGCAGTTTGAGATAAAGTAATTGTTTCATTTGCCTCGAATCAGTTTGAAAATAGTTACTGGAATTGGATATCTCTCATGCAGCAAGCAGTAATAACATGCGTGGTATGCTGCCATCAGGGCCTGCAGAAGACCAATCTCACCTTTGAAAATGGTTTTCAGACTGGAAAAGAGCTCAGCTTGCTCAGCTGCTAAGGTAGGATACAGAGGGAAATAAGAGACTCCTTCCTCTGCAATGACCCCACCCCAGGTAATGTTCACCTCACAATGAAAACCCCAGGCAGGAATGAAAACTCCAAAGGTTTAGAGCAGAGAACTGGCCTGTTACCTGTCATGCGGCCCAGGGGCTCCATCAGACACAGCCCAGCCCTGTCCACAGCGATGACACCGTTCTCCTTCAGGTACTGTTTCAAGGAGGGATGCATCACTTTCTGGCACACGACAAGGCCCACCTCATCCTCAACCAGCTGCTTCCCCACGTTAAGCAACTGATTCAGCTCTGACACTTCCAGAGAAACTCCATGATGGACTGCTATAGTTCCTTCCTCAGCGTTAAAGCCATCACCTGACATGGACACACTGAAAAGTGCAATCTTGATGATATTTGAACCAGTCCTTTTGACAGCAAGTGGTTTTCCCAACTGGATTTCTGGTGTTTCTATCAGCAGTCCAGGAAGAATAGTAGAATCCACAACTCTTCTACCTTTCATGGGTATTATCACACACTTCCCTAAAACAGCATTAGCCTCAACATGACATGGAACAGTAAATATAAAAGCCTTTAAAACCAGTGAGGTGAGATGATCAACTTCAGTTTTATTAAGCATGCAAGCAGGTTTGCTTGTTAAAATGCTACGAACCAAACAAACAAGAGTCCCAACACTGCTAAAATCCACAGACACCCGGCAACCACAAGCCTCAGATTTCAGGTGGTCCACGCACAGACTCAGGAGATGCTTGCTTATTTTAATGACAGTAAAAGGTGCAACATTCAGGCTCCTGAAATTTTCAATGAAGCCACAGCAAAGAATGGCAGTGAACAAGCCACAGTCACTGAAACGTGACACGTGGCTCCGTACAGAGGCTGTCAGGACACGCAGCACGGGCTGGCTGATGGAAAGGTGCCCCAGGAGGGCTGAGGATTGGGAAGTGGTACAAACACAGCCCCCCACACCATTGTGGAGCTGTTTGAGTCGACCAGCTGGACCGTAGGAAGATTTTAATATTCCACTCAGCAGAGACAGTGACTGACTCACTGCATCTCCAGTTAAAGGCTCACTAATAAATAACGGAGGCTTTTTAGCTTCAAGGCGAGACATTTTGAAGGTTAGATTTTAATTTGAGCCAACAAAAGGTTTCATTTTTACTTGGATCTACAATTCATTGCACTTTTAAATTTTAAGAGTAGTACATTTTAATTCTTTGCAGGTAAGGGTTATTATTTTCAGTGTGGAACAGCAAATATAACATTCCTGAAACCACTCATCACAGATCTCTTAAAATAAGGCTTCAATCATGTTGCAAAACTGATAAACAGTGACAGCAGGAAGCCATTTCACTCAGGAGGATCTCTTAGCTTCTGACTGAGATTGAGCAGACCTTTTTGCAACATAGTTTACAAGCATGCTTCCCAAATGGACACCTATAAGTGACAGTCCTACTACAAGCACAAAGTTCTTTCTATTCCAGGTAGTTTTCTTCATCTTTTCTGGCAACAGTCACAGATGAAAATCTTCAAGCTTAGTTATACCTATAATAAAAACCAGAAAGATATTAGAATAATCTTATGAACATATTGTATAGTTTGACTTATTCTAGTTTTCACAAAAAAAAGTCACAGAAGGATAAATACTGCATCAAAAAATCATTTAGGTTGAAAGAGACCTTTAAAGTCAAGTCCTGCTGTTACCCCAGCACTGCCAAGCCACCACTGAACCATGACCCCAAGTGCCACATCTATACATCCATTAAAGACCTCCAGGAATGGTGACTCAGCCACCTCCCTGGGCAGCCTGTGACAACCTTTCCTGTGAAGACAGTTTTCCTAATATCCAATCCAAACCTCCCCTGGAGCAACCTGAGGCTGTTTTCTCTTGTCCTAGCACTTGTTACTCAGGAGAAGAGACTGACCCCCAGCCTCCTTCCAGGTGGTTGTAGAGAGCAATGGGGTTGTCCTGAGCCTTCTTTTCTCCAGGCTGAAGGCCCCCAGCTCCCTCAGCCCCTTTTCACAGGAGCACTGCTCTTCTCAGGACTCCTTCAGCACCTCAGTGTCCTCTTTGAAGGGTGGAGCCCCCCACCAGTGCCTAGTACAAGGGACAATCACTGCCCTGCTCCTGCTGGCCACACCCTTGTTGGTGCAGGCCAGGATTCCCAGGAGCCTGGGACACGTTGGCTCATGTCCAGCTGCTGTCATCAGCATTCCCAGGAATTTCTCCAGCCACTCGTCCCTGTAGCTCAGCACGGGGTTCTGACCCACGTGCAGGCACAGCACTGGGCCTTGCTGAACCTCAACTGAGGAAATCTACTAAAATGATTTTACTACAAACACTGAGAGTGCATCAATTACACCTGTTAATAACTTCACTTCTAACCACCGGTCTATCCTGTTACCAGCAGGTCTGCAAGTAACAGGCTACCAAAAACTTCACCAAATTATCGAAAGTACAGTGATATCCACCTGATTTTACTCAAGAACAATAGAACTCAACTAGTCAGCAGTGCTTGCCAGGCAACAGAAACAACAGCTTTTGATGTTCAAACAACTTGAAGAAATCTGGCTCAAACAAAGGTTTCTTCCTTCAAGATGCCCACAAAGAAAGCTTTTCAGTTCTTAAAACAGTAAAACTTAATGTTTTTTTACATTTCCATGCAAACTCTACAGTATTTACACTTCTACTTAATTTTGTTTCTTTCCCTATTGTAATCACCATCCCTACTAACATGGAATATGTTACTATGTACTGTCACAATTATTTCTGGGCAGTTTTCAGCCTGTTATAGATCTAGTCACAAGAGCTTAAATGCTGTCCTGAAGTTACTGGAGTTTATTTTAAAATATCTTTTAAGACAAATACTCTCACTTAATTGATCCCATCATGGGGGATTTAGCAGTAATTTTTGAGATTTATGATGCAGTTTTTTAATCCATGTATGTACAAAAAATTAACACAGTTGCAAAGAAGAATAAAACTCTGAAAAACTTAATTTAGAACACCAAAGCTGTATCTGAAAATTCTTAATTAATTAATCTTCTCCCTCAACAACACAGATACAACTAATTAGGCAACTTACCCAAAAATCAAAGTACTAATGCTATTTTTCTTTATTTTTGCGATCGCTTTGCATCATGAATGTCAGAATCCCAGGTTCTTGAACAAAATTCTCTGTCTTCACTTGGAAAATAGGACTGGACTTCAAGTAATACCAGCCCCAGTGCACCAGCCCCAGGCTAGTTCCCATAACAATCAGAACTTTGTTGTCCTTCCAGAAGGTTTTAAGACTCATTGCAAACTGGCATCTACCTAGGTAAAGATAATTTATTATTTTAAATATATTCTAGAAATCCTTTTTTTTCTTACTCTATAATAACAACACTGAACAGATGAATCTGAATGTTAATACCTTTAATTGCAATGCAGCAGATGACTAAAACACTAAACAAAAAGCCTTACTTTGTGGATCTAAGAAAAAAATAAAAATAACCTCAATTCAGACATTTTGAAATGTTAATTGCTGCATTTGCTTCGAGCTTTGGCATGCTAAATCTTAAACACAACAAAGCAACACAGCTTTATCTAATTAAATGTTAAATATCTGAAGCACAAAAGCAGGTTCAAAATACACCTTCCCCTCTACAGTTAATAAAATTAAACGAGTAGCTGAGCTCCTAAGGGAATACAGAACTTTTAAATCGCAGGAAAAGCAAGGTGTGATGCTTCTGACACCTCTTTACCTTTGTGCAGCTTTGCATGACCACCTTGTGGTATTCAGAACTAGCATCATTACAAAGAGAGTAATAAATTAATCCTTATATAATAAAAAACTGGGAAAAACTACTTTCCATGGGATTTTGCAAGTATACTCAAGTTTTTTGTGAAAATACCGCACTGCTTAGAGCGGCTATGTTATAAACGCATATTATAATATTTGCTTTTTGCAAATATTAAAATAGATGCTGTATGTATCATATTAAAAAGAAATTAGCTATAGATTTTTATTAGACATAGTAGTAAAATAGCTGCTAAAGCTATGCTTGAAGTAATTAAACTGCCTGCTTAGTTAGAATAACATCCAATAGATGTTATAATAAAGACCCCCTACTACTATTAACATCTACCGACTAAAGAAAGTATGGACCAAAGCCCAAGCTGGAGATAATGAGAATAAACTAAAACCACAACCAAAAAACACAGATGCTCTAAAAAAAGCAAACCCAAGAAGAACTATGCAAATGGTTCTTTAAACATATAAACTAGTTTAGAGAAAAGTTTAAATATGCATAACTGTTTATAAATATGCAGTAGGCTAATGCAAAATAAAAAAAGGATGTAAAGAGGGTGTCTCCGAAATAACAATACTCTTAGCTAAATGCTTAACACCCAGCCGCCAACCCCTTATTTTCTTTGCCTCCTAGTGTCCTTTATTAAACCTTTAAATTTTACCAAAAAAATAAACCTCGTTTTCCACAGCTACCAAGCTGTAACGCGGAGAGGAAGTGCTCCAACACCCGCCCGACTCCTTACCACTGGCAGGTGTAACAGCCAACCCTCCATCACGCTATGGAGCCCTCACAACCCACTCATCCTCATCCTTCTCCTTCCCCGCGACCTTGAAGCGCGGGCGGCTGAGGGGCAGCGGCTCCCTCGGGCCCGCACCGCGGGCACGGCGCACCTGAGACTTCTCCCCCGTCCGGGAGGGATGAAAGGAGGAAGGCGCTGCCGAGAAGCCGTCCCGGGGAACCGAGGACTCACCCGCCCCTCACGCGTTCAAACGCGCCCCAGCAGGAAGGAAAAGTGGAAGCCGCACGACCCCGGAGGTGCCGCCCCTCCCCGCCCGCCATTAGCCGAGCGCAGCGTCACTCGCGGCCCGGGCCCGCCTCACCGCTGGCGGCCATTTTGCGTGCGGGCAGCGCGGGGCGGGCGGCGGCGACGGGCGCGGCCATTTTGGGTAGGGCAGAGCGGAGCTGAGCGGAGCGGAGGAGCGGTGAGGGGAGGGGAGGGGGCGGCCGCTCTGTGCTGCCCGGCTCTTGCAGCCCCGCCTGAGCCTCCAGCTCCTTTTTTCTCCTCGGTTAAACCTCCGAGGGGATGCTCGGAGAGCCGGGGCTCTGGGGGCGGCGCGGGTCGGCTCCCTCCGAGCCTCCCTCAGGCACCGCCTCAGCCGCTCTGTCCTGTTCCTCACCCCCTCCTAGCCTGGCCAGCACTGGTCAGGCTTAAACATATATATATCTAATTTTTATTCTGTGCATACCTCCTACTGCAGCCACTTCGTCTTACACCTGTTCCCGGCTGTCTGAGGCTTCCTGTGGGCGGGCTGAAATGCCCTGGTCAAAACAAGTTCAAATAACTTTGTTCCCTGACCTCCGCTTTTCCTTAGCTCTTCTGCTTTCCCGTGTTCACTTTTCCTGTATTCACTCCTGTAAGTACAAGAAGTACTCCTGTGAATACACTAATACTTCTCCTGTGTTCACTCTTCTCTCTACTCCTGCAGTCGCTGTCAGGAGTATCTCGTTTCGTATTCATGTGTTAATGAACGGGTTTGTTTTCAATTTCGTTTATAGTTGCAGAATTTATGACTGTAGCAAAAGACAAGTATCTAATGCCTGATCTCCGTGCAGAAAGGAGTATAATTTTTTTAACTGTATAGTAATTTTTCATTAATTGCATTCAGCTGTTCCACGAAAGTTAAAAATAGTATATGTTTGTGATGGCCCTCTGATGCTCCTCAGAACCTCTCGTCCCTCTAGTTGTAGGCAGTTCTGTGGTGACTGGGTCATGTTTTTGAAACGGAATTGTTGAGCTTTAAAGGTGAATAGACAGTTTATCAATGAGGGAGTGTGAGTAACAACGAGGAGAAAAGGTTCTGGCTGGCTAGGAGAATATTTTTCAAAGGTTAAGTGGAGTAATTGGCAGCAGTGGGAATAGAAATCCTGGATGGCAAATGGGAAGATTGAGGTGTTTTTTCAGCACCAGAGATGCTTTACTGGATGTGTGAGTAGCTGGGCATTGCTCTGCTCATCCCAAGCTTAGGATGTGCTCCCAGAAACTGACAAGTGCTGGATGGGAAAGTTCAGAAAACTCCTCTTTAATGTTGTGATAGTTCATTTCCAACTACAGAAATAGTTAATATCAACTTACCCTACAGAGTGCCTTAATTAGCGTTTGTTTGTTTGTTTCTGCGGTTTTCAGGTACCCCCTCTCCCCACGCGTGGTAAAGGCACCCGGAGATGGGCAGTGGGTGAAGCTTGCTGCTGTATTTCCAAGTGTGTGCCTGGAGTTTTCAGTTCCTCCCGAGCTCTGCACTTCCTCACCACAGGAAGCTGCTTTGCTAAGGTAAGATGCTGTTCATCAGCTGGCAGAGTTTGCTCTCTGGGTGCCTGTTTTCTGGCTTCTCCTGAGTATCCACTGCTCCATGTGACTCAAATTTAGGAAAGAAAGGTATTCTGCCACATTATTTTTTAAGTGTGTCTCATTCTAGCTACAGGCAACCTATGTGTTTGATTCTAAATCTTGTCTTCGTGCACAGGTTGAATCAACGTTTTAGATCTTGGAATATTACATATCCTGTATCAGGGCTTTTTTTAAAAAAAATGTGTATAAAGTCTTGTGAGGAGTTTTTCTGTCATGTTTGCTGATCTTCATATATCCTTACGTAGAGTTTACTTTAGAAGTTTGCAACAGAAAAGGCATTCTATGAGGCAGAATCTTGCTGTTTGGTTTTTGTTTTTTTTTTTTTAACACAGGAAATGACAAAATATTTAGGGGCTAGTTGTTTTTTTGTTGTTTTTTTTTCTTGAACAATTGATGAGTGATTTTCCTCATCTTCTGATCTCTTAGTATTGAGTATTTTTTCACCTGTGTCACTTCAGTGATTTCCCTGATGGTTCATACATAAATATTTTCTTTTTTGTTTTCTGTGGACTTGCTTACATTTTGTCTGTCTGCTGTATTTCCTTTGTCTTATCTGTGTGGTCAGTGCAAAGAATGGGATAGTTGGCAAACTCCCAAAGTCAGCGTACTCCCAGGAAGAGCAGACTGAACCAAAGCTAACTTCTCTTGTACATCCTTTTCCTTTTCATGTTTTTCTTCTATTATTTTGTAAATTGTGTTTGGGGAGGATTTCTGCCTGCCAGCTCTCACATGAGTAGTAGCAGACGTGTTGCAACACTATTATTCTGGAAAGTAAATTGTTACCAGAAAGAAATCAGTGAGGCCAGGATGAGTTCAGCTGAACTTACTACAGGACTGAACTAGGATGTCTCAAGTGGTCCAGAGCTCTATTCCTTGCATTGTGTTTCTCAAAATCGCCATCAGTAAAGTTGACAGGCTTTATTCTGATAAAAGAGAGGAGTTTCCAGGGCTGTTTGGTGCAAGGGAGAATGAAAGCAGCATGGCACAAGGCATGATGGTATTCCAGCTTCTGTGTGCATGACTGTTAAGAGTGTTAAGATTAAAATCATCTGTGCTGTGCTGTGTAGTTGTAAAGTGGGTGTTTATCTTGTTTTGCACTTTTTTTGAAATTAAACAGTGACAATGACTGCCTTTTGAAATGTGTAAGTGTAGTACCTGACAGAAACATGTACCCCACCCTGACTTATGTCCTGAAATTTTGACAGCTCTATTGCAGTACTTAACACTAACTTGAAGTATGCAATGACAAATGTGTACACATTCCACAATTTTTAGTATTTTTCTTTTACCATCTCCTACAAAATTGATCAGATTTGTCCATTTAAAGAGATTAAAATCCTTTAGGAAACTTTAGATTACAAAAGGCAGCTCTATTCTCTGTGCGGTTTCTACTGCATTTTGTTTTTTGCAGACAGCAGCTACTGATTTTCTTTATTTTGAAGCTTGAACTGTATTGTTTGGATACTCTACCTCCTGCCACTTCACTGAGACTCTGCTTCACCTGGTTTTCTGACTAATCCAAGTCTTTGTAGTCTGTTGGCTCTCTTTCTACCCTGTGTGAAAATAGAATGGACCTTAGTTTTTGTATTCCTGTTTTTTGTAGCTACTAATTTGGTACCATAGGGCCTGTTGCATGTCTCTCCTGAATCCCAACGTTGTGGAGTTAGCTGGAAAGACTTTCATGAATTTAATCTGATTTTGTCCTTTTTTGACAAGTTAGTTTTTGGCTCCTATCTGTGTGGAGGATGATGAGGTTCCCAGCTAGCTTCAACCTGTGACTGTAATTGTCACTTTGGAAAAAAACCTTAGCAATTAATTGAGGTTTTTTTCTTGAGCCCAAGGGGGTGTTCAACTTCTAGCACAAATTAACACTTCCTGAGGTACTTGGAATGGTCTGAGGCAGGGTCAGGGGCTGTGCAGCTCAATGTACTTCACTCAGGATCCCAAATTAAGTGATTTAGGTCCTGTTTGGGATAAACAAGAGAGCAGGATGTTCAAAGTTCACTTTACTTTTGTGCAACCTCCATAAGACTTGGGTTATGTTGCCTTATGTGTGTTATATAAAATTTTAAATATACATAATATGTATGGATGGATACCAGGTGAGCCAAAAACGAAAGTTTCTTACTTGAAAGAGTTCTAACTTTGTATTTCCTGTGTTTTTTTGCAAAGTGCCTGGGCAGTTATGAAGTTCATTAAAAGAAACCAACACAGGTAGCCATATAATTTTCCTTTAAATCAGAGTTTTCCTTGTTTTTTTGAAAGCAGAGTGTAGGGTTTGAAGAACAGTAGTCGTGAAGGCATGAGCCCCAGATGTAAAATTCCTTCTTGATTGCTGTAGAGATCTGAGTGTTTCTCCAGTGCTGATCACTTTTAATTGCTATTTTTATAGGACCAGCTTACACTGACCTATTATGGCATCCAACAAATTTGTTATTAAGGTAAGTAGAATATCAAAGCTTAAGAAAAAAAAGTCTGTAATACTGCAATACTACTTAGAATGTGTCTGTTGATACTAAAAGTGCATCTTTCAAGTTTCTGGTCATAGTAGAATATTTTATATGAGCTGTTCTCTCTCTGGAAGCAAACTTGGAATTGCTGCCATATCATGGCAGAGTGTGTCTGGGGTCAGCTGAGGATTAAAATGCTGTAACTAAAAGTGATTAGTTGTGCAGTGAGAATTAGAAACTGCATGAATTCTCAGCAAAACGCTATTTGCCACATGCAATAAAATTTTGGGTGGATTCTTTTCTTACTGTGATCTTGTAATACCATTTATGTGCTTCTCAGCCCTAAGGGTTCCTGGTTTAAGGTGTAGCAATGTTCTTAAACTATTTATCACGCTTTTATTTGTCTCTTCTTTTGCCTCTTTTTCAGTTTTCAGGGATTGATTGTTTCATGTGCAATAAAATGCCATTAAAGTTCATTTTGCAAATAGTTCCAGACTTTTTCTTATGTGCTGAGGAGCAAAGCTTTTCAAAACATTCTGTAGTAAACATAACACTTCATAATTCTACTACTGTAACTATATCAGATAATCAATAAATAAACTTAATTATAATTAGCACAACATGTTATTATCTTGGAAGTGTTTTTTTCCAGGAATTTTCATAACACAGCAGATTTTTCTTCTGTGGGCATGCTTGGAAATTTTTGTAGGGCAGCTACAAAATCTTCCCTGAGTGATGAGGCTGTGGAAGCTGTCAAAGCTTGGTTTTGTGGGTAACCAACCTGTTTAATAAGAAGACCAAGCACTTAATTTTTGTGTGCTATGTGTTCTTTTCCAAGGAAAATTGCTGTCATTTAGTTGTAAGTTTGCTTTATTTTTTTTACTGTTTTAACAGGATTGTAAGCCTTCAGTTAACAGTATCATATTATTCAGTGCTGCTGAGTTGATAGAGGGACTTACAGGAGAAATAGCTCTGAATTTGAGCACATTTTAGTGATTATCCAAGTCTGTTCACCACTGATGTGGATAACGACAGAAGCTGAGGCTGAAAGCATTGCTTTTCTCAGCTGAGAACTCTTGATATCATCAATATTCATGTAGCTGCCCAAGAAAAAATGTGGTGTGAGTTTGTTAAAAAGCCTGAAGACACTTGGTTTCTGACCTGCATCATTACAGCTTCACTATTCAGCAAGGATGTGTTACTGGTATTCAGCATGGACCTTGCAATCACCAAGTTTAGCATCCCTGACTGCCTGAGCAAGGGCTAGGTTCTCATTGAGGATGGCTGTAGGTAAGCAGTATCACAGATAAAGCTTTTGAAAATGCCAATGAAATACAACTTTTTCTTTCTTACAGTATTTGAGAAATGAGAGCAAGTTTTTGCATGTGCCAAATGCTGAGAATTAACTTTACCTTGACCTGATTGAAATTTACTTTGTGTACAGAGTAACATTTTACTTGTTAGGTTGGGGATTTTATATGTCAAGTTTTGCTTCTTTAAATCCACTGGATTTGATGTGAATATTTTCTAAGACTTTTCAGCTTTCACATAAGTTTTGCAAGGAAGCTCCCCATGCAGAAGATTCTCCATTAAAAACTATTACTGCTTGTCTCTGCAGGTGGAGTACGGAAAACACTATATTCTTTATTTTCGATTCCCTGTGTTTAAAATTGATGGGAGCATTTTTACTGAATCTGAAAATGTTCAGGACAGATGTATTGGAGCAAGTCCATGGGAGGGACATGAAGATGACAGAGGGATGGAGCCCCTCTCCTGTGAGGAAAGGCTGAAGGAATCCTCTGCTTTTAAGCTTTTAGATTTTGTGAACCTGTGTGTGTGAATCTTTCTGGTAAGAGAATGAAAAGTGCAAGTTCCCAGTCTGTCAAATCTTAGCCGACTATCAAGTAACTAAGTGGAAAGCCCCTCTAATTTGTTTAATTTCGCTTCTTATTAATGCGAGTTTTATCAGTGGATTTCTGCACCCTGGTGTAATGGTCGGTAATTTCCAGTGGAGGGAGCAATTGGTCTGTTTTTGAGAGGAGATCCTAAACTTGGCTTTATGGGCAATTAAGAGGGATTGAAATAAACTAATTGATGCAGTAAAATAGCTTTAAACCTTAATACAGAAGCTATGCTTAGTTCCTAAACACACTTTCTTCACCTACCAAGCAGCTGGATGATACAGTCTTGTGATTTCTAATAGATAATATTTTATGCAAGTTAATTTGATAATCAATTTTCTATTTTATTCTATATTGATAATTCATAAAGCACTGCATGGTAAAATACCCCCAGCATATGAATTTAATTAATCTTTCTGTGTGTGTTACTAAAATATTTTACTGCTGTTCTGAGAAATAAATCTTAACTTTAATTGGTGAGGCTTAAAGCAAAATCTTGAACTCTATATGGATTTCAAAAATAATATCACTAGGGCCTTGTTTAAAACTTTGGACAAAGTAGAAAGAATTTCTCTTCCAGAATTGTGTAAAATGACTTTATTGATGCCAAGCTGCAGAACTAAATATAGTAATTTTATGGCTGCAATAGAAAAATTTCATTTACTGTTTTCTGCAATTTGTTCATTCGCCAAAGACGGAAGAGTAACTTGTTAGTACATTTCAATAGCTCAGCTCAAAGGGGAGTTTTTTTTCCTTTGTTTCCCACTTGGAGCACTGCTCTGTCTCAGATTTGTAGGCCTTAGATTAAGATAATTGTAGTTTCAGTGTTCCCTCTGGTCATCCAGCTCACTGCAACTGATTTTTTAGCATTGTTGCTCCTTGCTACCAATTTAAATTATTGCATGCTGGACATATATGTAACTTTTTTGATCATTCCTACTAGTTTTTTGCTTGCTTCAAGTGGCAAGCTCATTTGAAACAGCAAGTAGAGCTTTTTGTTTTATATTGGGAACAAAGATGGAAATACTGGATATGATTGGACAGAAAAATGACAGTGGGATTGTAATATGATCAATGTGTGTACTTTGTTTTTTAACATTGATGCATCTTAATGTAATCATTAAGATACTGACTTATAACCAAAGGCATTGCTACCATCTGTCTTTTGACTCTTAGGAGTGCTCCATGAAAGAAAGTGTGTGCAGCAAGAACATTGATTATAGGCTGGAACAGCAGGTAGAAGGGAATGGAAAGCCATGTTCCTGTCAGACAGTGTCCCAGTATGCACTGGCAGCCCTAGCTGGGTCATTTTAGGGTCTGCTTACACACCTGTGGATTGTCCTGGCTGTGGAATAACAAGATGAGAATTTATTTTCAAGTTTCTTTTGATATTTCTGATGTTTTGTTTTTTTAGCTACCAGTTGAAATGTAATACAGTGACAGTACATTGGCAGGGATTTCTCTACCAGTTGTACCAATCTTGATGGTCTTAGATGACATTTCAGAGGGCTTGAGAGATTAAAGTTCACATTTCAGTGAAACGTGTCCATGGAGTTTGCTGATCAGTATTCCTGTAAATATATGGTTAAGCCATAATATTTTTGTGAGAAAGTGAATGTGTTTTCTTCTTCTTGGGAGTTGTTTGGAGAGAAAAAAAACTATGGAGATGAGTAGGTTTTCTTACCTGATTTTTTATTTATTTCTGATCCCATATAGTGAGTGATAAAAGATAATAGATGTGTTTACTGCTATAGCAAGTCCACAGATACATGAGTGCAGTGCTCTCAAGTGGAGAGCAAGGATAAGGAATGCTGTTTTTATTTAAAGTAAATTTTTATACATTGTGACTGCTCAGAGTTATGAGACTGATTCTACAACTGCTTTTTTGTGTACATAATTGTGAGTGTGTTAGCATTCTGAGTTTTGGTTTGAGAATTAGTTTTTTTTTTTAGAGAGTACTTAGTTAAATTGACCAATAAATACAATATTTTTGATGTTAATTTCTTTTCCCCTTCACTGCAAAATGAATCATTTTGTATGTAAAATTCCTGTGGTTGGAGTACTCATGTTTCAATAGAAACATGCTAAGATTAGGTTTCTGTGATTTAAATAGAATTTTCTAAAATATCCTAAATCTAAAACTGAGGTACTGGTGTTTTCCAAACAGATTAAGGGTTGTTGAATTTCACATGTATTGTGTGTTCTTATATTTGCTGTTTGGGCCTTTAAAAATTAGGAAATAGTTATGTTAGCCATTAAATAGTGGTTTTCTAGAGATGGAGCTTTCCTGAAGTGGTATTTCCAGAACAGCTGGAAATACAGGTGATTGAAATTGGTATTATCAAGTAGCATCACACTTTCACTCAGCTGTCATGTTTGTTTCTGTATAAATAGATAAAATAGGATACTTGTCTAAAAGGGCTTAGAAGTCTTAAAGAAGATGATGAAAAAGAGGCAGGAGGGAATGTGATTTAAAATAGGAAGTGCAAACAATAATAATGGCTGGAGGGACATCTATTTAGTTCTTTCTTAATGCTCCATTTAATTCCCAATTTCATGGGACCAGATATGGAATGGCTCAAGTGATGAGTAAATAAGTTCCAGAAGAAACAAAAGAGGAAGTTGGGAGGTAGAAGGGGGAGGAAAATTAAGTGTACAATATAAATCTAAATCTCCTGGAGTCAATAGAAGTTTCCTCACTGACCTCAGAGGATTAATTTTCAAGCCTCGGGAAATGATGAGTGGATGAAGAGTTGAGAGATTAAAGTGTTAGCAGAAGGAGAAAGGAATAGGAAGCCAGAGGGATAAACAACAATAGTGGAAACACTGCTTTCACAGGGATCACTTCAAATAAGGAATAAAAGGATCATTCAACTTGCATTACTTCTTTTGGTAATTCGAATCTGATTAGTTTTTAAAGTACCACTTGTGCATGAAAATCACTTTTTTTGCTAACTGTGAGCACTGTATTGCTGTGGTAGTGATAGGATTCTAAATACCCATCATACTAAGTAATTTTTTTAAAATCTAATTAATTCAAATATGTAAGTTCCATGATACTTGCCGTGTGCTTTATTTCTGACCAGCACTACCAGATTTTACACCTCCACTGTTCTGCTATGTGGAGATCCTGGTGGTGCTGCCTGCTTGACCCCAGAGTCCAGCCCTGAAGGAGAAAAGGATGGGAAACTCAGAAGCAGACTTGAATCTCCCTGAGTCCAGCAAAACATGAGGGCTTAGCAGCGATGCTGCGTGGGGTCACCGAGTGTCTTTAGGTCCTGGGAGAGGCTTCAGCTTATGCTGTAGGTGAAATTCTTCAATTCTTTCCAGTGGGTTCAGATGGAGGTTAGTAGGCTGGGAGGTAAAGGAATCCATGTTTCATGCAGTACCTGGTACAAACAGTTTTGTGATGTGGGGATGCAGATTTTGCTCTTGATGTTATGATAATAAAAATTTCTTATAATGATTTTGATAATTGTTCATGTAGCCTCTCCTTACTTTGGACAAGGTAGATGGATTCTAGTATGTGGGAGCTATCTGAATATTTGATGTAAGAGTGTATTCTGACAGGACTGTGGAGAAAAAGGGAGAAGAGTGACTGAGAACACATTTTTATTCTTTCCTGATGTCTCATCCATGTAGTTCACAACTTCCTTAAAAGGCATCTCTTTTTAATAGCAAAATTATTGCTTAGTTTCAATTCTCAAAGAAAAGCTTCGTTTCTGGCCATTTTGTGTTCCAGTCTGGGGATGTTGTGTGCTCCCTGCAGCACTTACTCAGCCGTGACTTTGCAGTATTTTTCTTGTCAGTAGCCAGCCTTTTCCTTAAATGATGGTAGCACAGCACATGGGCCCCTGTTTCATTGTTGTGCTGCAGTCATGGCTGTGCATGGGCACTGATGACGCTCAGCTATTGTGAAAACCCTTTAAACTGCTGATAAAATGATGACTCATGGTCACCTGATGAAAACAGATTCATTACCATGACTCCAGAAAGTTTAGCTCCCATGGAAGTGTTTCACTTCCCACACTAGTTCTTCTAAAAGAGATGATGCTGCAGTTATTTGCTAAGAGTTGACAGCTGCCCAATTAAGTGTGACAGTGTGGTTGGCAAAAACTTGGGATTCCAGACTTCTTTTAATAATAGTTTAAGGAACTAAGCAGTCACCAACATTCTTCACAGTGTTACTTGAAGTGATTTCTAATCAAATTATACATTTTGGATTTAATTTACCACTACTGAATTAAGTTGTTTTTGCAGTGGAGCTGACCCAAACCTCACTGGAGTCAGTGGGTTTTGGATTAGAGCCTGTAGGAGTATACTAGTAGCATACTGTAGCTTAACTAAGGACATGCTAATTTATTCCATAAGTGGTCTTCCTCAGTCCAGTTTATCTGTGTTTTTCTTGTCTTGTGTTTGTCTATAATGGGAGTGTGCTAAGAAATTAGGTTGGAAAAATATGGAAAAGTAATACAGCCAAATAATGAAATACAAATTTATTTTAATTCCAGTATTAAATGAGTAAAATTAAATCATCTGCTTTGGTGACTTGTGATTCCCCAGGGACTGTGAAAGGATGGGTCAATTAAAATAGAAATATGAAAAGAAAACCCTGTTATATTAGACTTGGATGTGGATCATTTTATGTTATAAGGCAGCAAAAGGTTCTCAACAAGGATTTGAATGTAGGGTAGTGTAGGATGGTTCAGTCACTCTTAAATAATCAGGAGTTTGACTGGTGATTTTTGTCTTAATCTGGTTTCTTTCCTTTAACTGGAAATATTTCTGACACACAATGCTTAAGAAGGTCACCATATTAAATTACTCCATACGTATATGGTTGAAACTTGCTACAATAATGACTAATATAAACAGATGTTGACTAAGTAATACATGCCTTAAAATTTAACATGCAAACTCCTACATTTCTTTTAGTTACATCTTCACTTCTGCTTGGGGTTTTTCCCACTTATTTTCCAACTGACTAATTTTAGACTTAGATGATGAACATCGTGTATTTTGTTCCAAAACCTAGTTTGAAAAAGAATGTTCTCATCAGAATTGAAATTTAGCTTTAGATATGAAAAAAAGGTAGAAGTTAGATTTCTTAGGTGTTTTAATATCAGTCATGCAAACTTTGTCAACAAATTACATATGGAAAGTTATGGCTTGTTTGTGTGGTAGTGGTTGTTTATTCCCTGAATACCTCTCCACCATTTTCATTACCACAAGCAGTGTTGTAATGAGAAGGCAAAGTGTTGCAGATTTAATAAAGAAATTAAGTAATAATGTTAAAAACCCCTTGAAATGCAAGCCCCAAAATGGAGTGAAGAGGTCTCTCGATTGACAGAAGACAACCTTTACTGCAGAACACAACTTTTGTAGAGTGTGTCTGTATTGGGCCCTTCTGCTGTTGTGTGGTGGTGTGTTTTACAGAACCCATCTACTTCTGCCTTTGTGTGATGTTGCTTGGCCAAATGAAAGCAAGAATAACACCTTTCTATATCACACAGGAGTCAGATCAGCTGTGTATATGTTCATTTACTCATACAGAGATGTGCTGAGTGAAGGTGGCTTTTGCCAAGCTGTGGTGTCTGGCCCTTTGCATGTGAAGCTCACCTGATATTTATTTCCCTGCTTCAAGGAGTGCAGTGCTTTCAATTCTTATTATGAGCAGTGTGTGTAACTAACTGAAAGCTTTTCACTTGGGAAAGTGGGAAAAAATAGTTTGTACTCTAGATCATGTGCTGATGTTTTGAACCAAAATCTTCACTTCTGTGATTCCTCTCTTGGGTTTATACCTTTTTGTTTTTGACCTTCACTGAGGGTTCTTTGCTGTTTTTGGTATAGGTATGTTTTACAGACAGATCCTCTTGCAGGAAATCCTGAATCTCCAAGCTTTGGCAAAGCTGAGATTTTATTCCTTTTTCTTGTGTAACTTGCCTTGTACTATGAGATAGCATTCAAGTGGAGAATCATTGTAAAAATGTTGCATCAAAGCTGGTTGGAGAATAGTCAGTTGTTAGTCTCGAGGGAGAGTGAGAACAGAGATAAGGAAGAGTGACACAGTGGTTTCCACCCAAGAAAATGTGTCATAGCCACAGAACATTTTCTCAGCATTTTCACATTGTTGATGACTGAGGTTTGTAAAGTTACTTCAATAATTCTAGCCTCATTTTACTCTAAAAAGTTATGCAATAAGTAAGCCAAACTAAGCTCCATTCTGTGTGCAGAGTCCTCTTTGCATGTCCCTGCTTAGTTTCCAGGAATTAGTACGATGCCTGGCATATCTGACACCACTCAGCTGGTGAAACAGTAGTTTATATAAGGTATAGTTAAATACAGCCTTTCAAGCTTGAGCCAGTATTCTCCTGTTGTAAACTCTGAGGATTGTCTTTGTTCATTTAATATCCCAGTGATTTAATAGCACTCATAATGGACCAAATACACATGGCTGTGGTTTATCCTGCTTTGTATCATACAGATAAAGTCTGAGAGAAGGGCAATGTATAGATCTGAACAGAAAATATTTGCTGAACTTCAGAGTTGGGAAAGAGCTAACTCTTGGGCCATTAAAGAGGATCTGTTCAATGCCAAGATCCTAGGATGTGACAGTTAGAAGGGTCATGCAGAATATAACTTTCCCTTCTTTATTTTGACATTCCTGTTGCATAAAAATAGGAAGGAGAGTCATTGGAGCTGGACCAGAGTGTGCTGCCCTTCCATAATAAGGTAATCTTCAGCAGTGGAAAACAAACCTACAAAGAGTTATTCATTCCCTTTGTGGTATTGTCTGCAAGTCTCTGGTTCTCATTTGCCTGGGTGTTAAACTGACACAGTCACAATCCATGGTTCAGAGAATTTACAAACAACTTGGATGATAGGATTAAGCCTGACACATCAAAAGTTGAAAATGAAACCCATAATTTAAAAAAGCAATCAAACAACAATGTATTCTCATCTCAAACAGTGACTACAGGGTGTTTGGAGCATAACATAAAATAGCTGAAAAGCAGAGAGCAGTGATTAAATCACTGGCTGCCATGGGTGGAATAAAAGAGCAACATTAGTTTATAGATTTCTTCAGAAAATTGATAGAATTTGTCACTAGTTTTAAATGTTTATATGTCAGTTTATGTGTGCTTCAGTAAATGGAATTGAATATTTAATTTTGCTTTTATTGTTTGGTGGTGTGTAGAGATGACCTCAAAGGACAAAAAAATGTTAAGGAAAATGTGTCTTTGTCTATATCCCTTCACCCTGATAATTGGCAGGAATTTTGATTTGTTGAATATTTGGAGAATACAGCTAGGGGTACTTTTTGATTATGAACTGGAAAGAGATTTAATTACAGATGCTCAGCATATTCTACATAGTTCAGAAAACTCTTTGCTAATTTGAAGCCATTTTCTGTAGGGTTATTAGAGATGGTTCATTTGTTGTTGCTATTTTGGAAAGGCCTACATTATTAAGCATGTAGGAACTGTTGAGGTTTAATCTGGTTTTGTAAATTCCTATTTGAACTATGATACAGATTTTGGAAGGGAAAAATCCAGTGATGAAGAATGCAATAAAAAATATTTTAAGTTCAAAAGTGAAATTATGCTCAGCTATTGTTAGAACCTGCCTTCTTTTATCTTTTGCAAGCATCAAGGAATCTCACAGTATTTCAAACTATACACCTACAAAATTACTTAAAGCTTTCTTGCTGGTAGCCAGTGCTGTGACAAGGTGAGGTAACTGTTCTTCATGTACCATTATGAGGCAGCATTCACACTCCAAGCAGAGAAATTTAAGCTGGCCAGATTTGTAAGTGGGCCAGGGTATTTGAGCTGTTACAAAGTGTTAGGTGTACCAGTGATGAGCACAGACTCTTAAAACCTAATAGAATATTTGATCTTCACCGTAGGCTACAAATCTAAAACTACTTTAGAATGAGAGAATACTTCAAAAATTTTATCTGCAGAGATACTGGTGACTTTAACTTGACACGAGTGGTAGTTTCAGAAAAGGGAAAGTAATGGTACTTAGGAATGTAATCTCATTCACCAAGAGCATCTACTCCGTAGTACTGCCCAAATCCAAATTATCTCTGCTGCTGCTGGCTGCCATCATGTTGGTAGTTGCTTTTGAAATACCCCTTCTTTCTCTTTGGGTTGCCACACAGATTTGGTGCTTAGGCCCTGATCAGCAAGTGGCTTGCTCATTTCTCTCGTTTGACCATCTGCAAATCAATTCAGTGACCTCAAGATGTTTAGATTAGTTTGTGTTCTCAGTCGTGCTTTGGATATCCTCAAAATGTCCATGTGCTATTTGTTTAAATGTTAAAATGGTTAGATGTTAGACCAAATCTGTTAAAATATAATTCAGTTTAAATGTTGTATTGCCTATTATGAAAACACTATGAAAATTCCTTTCTGTGAGGGCTCATTCTCAGCAGCAAAGATCTCCCTTGCTGTTATTGTCATATTTACAGCAGCACTGTAAAGAGGCTTAAAAATCAGAACTAGGGAAAGGAGTAAAGTGAAAAGTGGCAGGGTCAGGGAACAGGCTATGGAAGGTCTGTTCTACAGGCTGGGAACAACTGTGGCATAAGCTGTCACCTGTACAACTGCTGTTGAATTGCAGGGGAGTCTATATAACTTTTTAAATTGCAGATAATAGGCATAAAAATGCAAAAAATTGCCATTAACTTCCTGAGGAACAGATTGCAAATGAACAGATGATGGGGTTGGAATGAGTACTCTGCTACCTGAAGAGAAAGGCAATCTGCCACTGAATGCTTGTGTGTTCTGGAGTTCCCCTCTGTGACTTCCACAGGAAGGTTTTGCAGTCTGGCATTGTACAAAATAAATTCTTGGGCCTTCCTTTGTCGTTTGCAGCTGTCCATTAATATTTCTGGACTAGAGCAAAAGCTGAATATTTACAAATAATTCCACGCTGAAAAAATGTTTATCATAATGCTTTATTTACCAAAAAATATGGGTTCCAGCAGCCAGGCTCCAATAGGCAGGCTGACAGGTCAGTGTAACCGTGGACATCCCATAATGCTGCTTGGATCTCCCTCCCTGGGAGTGGAAAGTGGGGATAGTGCACTGCAGTTCTGCCTGGTTACAGAGCCATGCTGCTTCCTCCAGGAAGCTCAGAAGGACCCCTTTCAAGGGTCATTTGCAGTTTGTTTTTGCAGTGAATTACCCTTCATACATATTTCTTTTCTATTGGCTCCTTGATCGTTTCTCTAATTTGGGAAGTGTACTTTTAAAGACTTTTAGTGACATGTTTATTTTTCTTAAATGCTTGTGGAACAGAAACTCAGCCTCATGAGGGATGTGTGTCCCAAATGGAATTAGAATGATCCCACAGTGTTAATTCTGCTCATCCATTATGTTCCTGATTTTTCTCTCTTCTAACTTTAATCCTGAAATTTTAGAGAAGAAACTGTTTTGAAGAACTTTGCTTTCTGTGCACTTATTAAATTATCAAATTATCAATAGGATGTAAACATAGGGAAAACATAATAGGGTATTTCTCCTTCCCCCTTTACCTTCCCACAAATGCAAATGAACAATAGGACCAGAAATCTGTCTCAAACCTTTGGACAGATGCATTCTTGATACAACATTGTACTTTCCATCTTTTTTTTTT
>VXBI01005186.1:936517-950710 GCA_013397375.1 Toxostoma redivivum | reverse complement strand
TTTTTTTTTTTTTTTTCTCCCCCCACTTAAATATCTTGGGAATTTCAGCCATGAGTAGTGAGGTTCACAGACATGCTGGAAGGATGAGTGCCTCTGCTTTCTGTTGCTGGCTGTGGCAAGAAGTGAATTAATGTGAAAAATACTGAGAGTTCTTGCATTGAGTGATTGAAGTAAATATTTTCTGTTTATTCTGCATATTTGCCTTATGAAATTGCTTGTTTGATTGCTAGACATAGGGAGTGGGAAGGTGGGACAGTTTGATTCCTTTTTCCTATTGGCAGTCCTCAGCTGTGTGTGAATGGCAAAGCTACTAATTGGTGTCTCTGTAGTACAGGGAGCTTGCATCTTAATGATTTCACAGTGCTCCCTTTCCTCTGGAAGGCTTTGCTTTTTATTAAAAAGAAAAAAAATGTTACAGTAGATTTTCCCAGTGATTCCTAAGTAAATTAGTAACAGCAATTTGTAGCAAAAATCAGCTAAGAATCAGCAGATTAGAGGTTTAAGACAATTAGGAATTAGAGCTGTTATATATGTTACACTTGCATAAATATTAGAGTAATTTAATACAATTCATGTGATAAGTGAAATTACCATAGTTTCAGAATGTCTCAATTTTTTTGCAATGATGGTGTTTATTATTTTTAATTTCTTGGTTTTTTTTTTTTCCTTTCTAAGCAATGTAAAGGGAAGAAAACTTAGGTTTTGTGAAATATGAATTCTCTGTTTTACTTTTAGAAAAGCTTTGTTTCACTTTTTTTTTTTATTAATTACTTATAGAAAAGGAAGTTAAAACTTTGTACGTCAGTACATGTATGCTGTAATGCTTGTTTCCAGAAATTCAAATCTCAGTGGTTCTAATATTTGCAGTCTGGCATTGGTTGTAAGTATAATAGGTTATTTCATGCTGCTTCTCTTTATATTCATAGTTATGATACTGAAATGTTAAGACCACACACAGACAACAAGATCTCCAGCCACTTATGCATGTAAACAGTCTGGCTTTTTACAAAGTGGAAAAATATTTCTTGTGCAGTATTTTTAACATGATCAGCATGTTAAGGCTTAATCTGCAACTGTGTCAACATTTCTTTGGCTGTAACCATTAATTCTGTAGCCTCTTGATAATATGTAAAATGTGAGACTGGTTTGTTTACTACTGGGATTTGTTAGCAATTACTGTCTGCATTTAGCTTAGTGCTTTCAAATATATAATAGATCAAAGAGTTATTTTGCATCATCACTGTGGTTTTAGTAAAACAAAGGACTTATTTTTCCCCAGCTGGCTTTGGGGCCTTTGAAGGTTCATTGGAGCAATAATTTTCATAAATATTGTATTTATACCTGTTTGATATTGATAGGCACAGGTACAACACATTAAATAACCTTCTGTAGCTACTGTTTGACAGGAATTTAGGTATAGGGACAGGAATGTACATCTGTTTCAGCCTCAGTTACTGTGAGACCTGGCATGGCTTCAGCATAGCTGGGAACTTTTGTTTTGCTTATTTTTGTGTAATTAATGAATGTTTTCAGCATTCTTCTTACCATCAGGAACTACAAGTGCAGTGGTCATGTGCAATATTATCTAAGTGCTATATCATTTTCATCACAAAGAACTGAGCATTCCAAGTTCTGATAGACAAGTTCTTCATATGGATATGTATATATGGAGCTAATTAAGAGTAAGATGGCATAAAAGCATTTTAATGGACAACATATCTGTTCAAGTAATAAATATTTGGGTTTATATAGTGCCTTTATCTCTGTTCTCAAACATAATTTATTAACATGTTTAGGAATTTAGTTTCAATGTATTTTTGAGGTTTTACAAGTAACAAAAAGAACGAACTCCCATACTTATCAGACAAATGTGCAGAACTTTGGTAAGGATTTTTTAGTTAGAAGTAAGCTGTAAAATCAGTTAAACTTACCACTGCTCCTGGGAAGATTGTCATTAATTAATTCTGTGATCTCAGAATAAATACTTGCTTAAAATACTTCACCTGAGCTTTTCCTATGAATTTGTACAATTCTGAAGTGTTTGTTTTTCTATGGGTATTTCATTTAAGTGGAAAAATAATAGCACACCAATCCTAAGACTGACTTTAAAAATCTCAAAATGCAGATACTGCTTTATGGATAAGGGAAATTATTGGGGGAGTTCAGTTTTAGGGATAGTCAGCTGACAGAATAAGCTTTTATATGAAACTCTTAAAGGCAAACCTGCATTTTTAAAGTCAGTATTATAAAGTATTTAATAGATGTGTCAATATTACTGCAGGAGATTAAGAAAGCTTTCAGTTTCTAGATCACTGTATTTTTATTTTTAAGACTTAAATGCTCTCTGCTGCTTAAATTCTGTTGCCATTACTAAGCACCACTCAAATGAGATGTTTTGTTAAAATTTGATTCAATCTCTTGCCCAGTAAAACCCTAAGATACTCTTCTCCTAAACTGCATATGAATAAAGAGAATCTATATGTTTCATCATTCCTGTTCTGCTGTCTGGCCCAGTTTCATTTCCTTTGATGAAAAAAACTGATAAATATAAATTACAAAGTGATGCAGCAAAATGTTATCTCTCAGTTAGTTAAAACTAAATTCTTGATACCAGTTTTGTTTTCCAAGATTTTAAGCATTTAACTTAAATTATGAATTTCATGCTAAGAATTTGTTTAGCAAAATAGTTGAATTTTTTACTTTGCACCCCAGAAGGAGAACCTAAGGCCCCAGAGGTGTCACAGAGTGACAAAATGTTTTCTCCTTCCCCAATACTAATCCAAAATAAGGCTGATGGTTTACTGCATGTTAATTGTATTGATCCAGTCAGGGGAGAGGTCTGTGGGGTTTCCAATCCTGCCCATTTCCCTCTGGGAGTCAATGTGTCACCAGATGGCAGATTTTCCTTAATCAGTTTTCCACCTGCGCTTTCCAAGGTCATATTCAGAGACTGTTTAACTTCATAAATGTACTTGCAGTCATCAAGGAGCACGTGTGGTGTCCTTGGCCTTTTTGGAAGTCTTTCTGTAGAATACTGTGATTGTATTTTATTATAGCACTGCTTCACTCTGTCCATTTTTATACAGTTATATAATACAATTCATATTAAAAGGGTGTATTTCTCATTGCTGCTTCCAAACACTTGTATATTTACCTGAATTTTTTGAGGAATACTTGGTTGATGAAGTTGAAGTTTTGTTGTGGGTTCTTCAATGTTTCTCTGAAAACCTAATGAAGGAAGGTTGAAGGGCATATTGAAAAACTTGAAAGCCAGCAACATTTGGAGCATCTGGCACTCCTACCGTGTTATAATCATTAATATTAATGAATTAAAATGTTTACACATCCTGATCTCTATTGTTCTCTTTGATGTTAATTGCATTGCAGTAGATCACGAGTTCATTCTTATCAGGCAAATAAGGAAATATTTCCTCTTCATTTACCTGTGTCCCTTAGCAACACAGTAGGTCTTTTTCATTGTTGAATAAAACGTGGTTTTGCTGCCTTTGCTATATACAAATGCTTGTCTTTCCATCTTTTTCAAAAGCCCTGAGTGGAACTTTGTTACTAAATTCAAGCAAAAAACAATACAAATATATAAATATACAGCCATAGGTGACAACAAAGCTTAATACTGTTCTTGGATATGTTAAAGCAAAGTATTTTTTTTTTGGTCTTGCTCTTATTAATGTGAATCAGATGAAATGGATGGTGTGATCATTTGTTCCTGTCTCTGTGGTTCCTGACATCCAGGAGCTGTAATCTGTCATGTGCTGTCATCTCTGTTCCTTCATTCCTTCTACCAAAGACAGTTGTGCAGCTAGCACACTATCAATTTTTTAAATTTAAAAATGTACTGTTGCTTTCCAAAGGGTAATTCCCTCTCAATCTGTAACGTAGGTGTGTTTTTTTTGCTTTTTTTCACCTGTTGAAATTCATGGGAAAAAATGTAGGCTTTTAAACTTAATTTATCCAGTGTACTCTTTCCTGTGTGGCTCTTAAAATAGACGCAGACTTGGAGAAGTAAAATCTCAACCATAGCTGTTCTAGCTCTGCAGATATTGTAAAAGTTCCTTAGCTGATGCAGTCTTGTCTTTGGCAGGTGATTTTTGCAGCGTGTGAGGCTTCATCCTTTGGTTTTGATCCTGTGGTTTTCACACTTAAAATTGTATTACAGGGTTGGGTTTTGTAACCAGTGAAATCACATTATATTTGTAGCATCTGCTGTCATGTGTTTTAATATAAAATTCTTGACTTCTGGTAGGCATTGCCTAAGTTCCATCAGAAATGTTACTGCTGTATACAAAGAGGCCTTTTTTCTTGTCAGCCTTTTTTTCTTTTCTTCTCCTGAGCACAATGGATTTCCAGTAGAGTGGGTACAGGTGAGTATTGTACCAGGAAGGAAAGAAACTTTTTGCCCTGTAATATGATCTATCACTTGGAGAAATGCTTCACATATCTGCTGCCTGCACAGGGTAAATCCTATTGCTGCATTGCCTTTAGAAGAAAGGGGAAGTCTATTTCCTACAAACGATCTTGAAATTCATGTCTGAAAGTCTTCAGCAAAATGCAAGTGGATTTTTGCTGTTGAAGCTGATTGCAGAGTTTTTAAGTGTTAGGAGTTGCATATTTTCGGGGATTATTATTAATTTTATTCAACAGTTTGAAAAATTTTATCAAGAATGTAAAACTTCTGCTGGATCTACAAGCTTAAAGATACTGAAGGATATGTTTTGTCCACAAGTACAACAATTGGCTGTCTGTGTGTGTGTCTGTTCTGAAAGTATGCAGAGCTGTTAGAATGGCAGAATTTAACCATGTCTTTTAAAAATCTATTATTTTCTATTGTTTCTACTATTGGTGATAGCCTTTGTTTTAGTGAGATGGATCATTAATGACTTTTTTAATAATAGTTTTTTCTTAAGCATCTGTATCCAGAAGTACATACAGAAATTTTTATTATCTTAAAAGGCACTGTGAAAACAAGGTAATTAATCATAATGCAGCATTATAAAGACAGTCTTAAAATATGGTTCTTTTTTTTATGCCAAATGGATCTTTAGTTCTGCTGTTTTGATATGAGTGAAAGTGCTGTTGGCAGATAAAGTTTACAGCTATAGATTCATGGAGAATTTTCTTCTAAAATTCCCATTCTAACATTCTTTCTTGTAATATTGACCTGTAAGCATATTTAAAGCAGTTACTACTTAATTTCCCATGCATATTATGTGAAAGCACTGTTTGAAAACCCCTGGAAAGCAGACCTAAATACAAATCTTGTACCATCAAAACTTCAGTGGACTCTGGCAGGTTACATTTCTTTCATACTTCTGTATTTCCTTTGAAAGAAAAACTTTCCCAGATGGTCATTGCAGGGTACTGAATGAAACCAATAATTTTATGTAAGCATGTCAGTTCATAGCCCTGACAGAATTCCTTATTTGGGTGCTGAATTCTTTGCAGAGGTTTTTTTCATTTTTATCTCTACACTGTTAAATGAAGGCAAGTTGAGGGTAAGATTATCTGCAAGGTCACAGAGAAACTTAAGGCATGATGGGCAAAAGATCTTTACCGAGTTGGAACTAGAAATAAACACACAAAGGGAAGGATAGGGCCATACTGATAGTTATAAATTAAGTGTCAAGGTCTCAAATCTGGGAAGGGATCATCAGAATTTATAAAGTTCTATTTAAATAGTCCATTCTCCTCACTTCAGACATCTGTTACTGGTTATTGTTTGAGTGACCACCATGTACATTATACAAAAAGGAATGTGTTTTTTGTAAGATCTCTGCTAATGTGGCAGATAAAATCCCAGTGTTTGATAGCAGTGCCAAAGGGCAAAGAGGTGCTGAACAATATTCCTCATCTTTACCATAACTTTCCTTCCTGGAAAAACAGGCTTTGACAGTGGGAAAATGAAGACTGAGATAAGGAGAGGTGGAAAGAGGCTTGGGAACTGAGAGTGATATAGACCAGAACCAGAGCAAGCAAGGAAAAAAGTCTTCTCTTAGGCTGATGCACCAATATTTTCTCTTTTTTTTGGTGATTACAAATAGGAATTATATCTCCATGCTATGGCAATAAATTAAAAGGACTAGCAAGCTAAGGAACAGTTGTTTTTGTTGGCATGGAGTGTAATCTGGGCTTAATTTGTACATTTCTAGCAGCATATTGTCGCTTTGTGTAAAGTAAAACGCACTGGTTTTATTAATGCAAATGCTGCATCAGTCTCAAAATTTCATTTTTCAAAGGAGCAGTATTGGAACTGATGGTAATGATTTGCTTACTCCTCAGGAGAGATGAAGCAGTTGAAAATGATGGTTCTTTTGTTTTTATTGATTATGGGCATTAAGTTTCAGTACAGCAAGCAGGGTAGTTTGTTGCCTTTAAACTCTCTTTCTTCCATCCTTGGACAGCTAAACAGGTGGATACAGATTATGGAAAATTAGGTGTGCTGCAGACATGCTAAGTAATTCAGTTTTAATTTTCCATTTTAACATCTTGCTGGGTAGACATAAACACTGCAATTAAGCAAGATTTAATTCAGCCAGGTGACATCTTAGATACCTGATAATAGATGGCATAGCTGAATTTATTGAGCTGCTTTGTGCTGTCAGTTTTACTGTAGCCTTTGCCTGTTTAGAAGATGCATTAAAGAGGAATTTTGACCTTGGCAGGTGTGGAGAAAGTCTTGACTTTAAATTCAGGAAAAATTTAATGGAAGAATTAGGTGACCTATGGCAGTTTTTGGTGATAGGGTTACAGATGGAGCAGGGAGAAAAAGAACCTGGTGAATGTACAAATATACATATAAATATGTACTTTTTGATAGAAAATGATAAAAATAAGAATTTTAAGGGACTTTTACAGAAGGTGACTTTTTTTCCACCAGTTTGGTACATTACAGGGGGAATCTGGAGGACAAGTGAAGTATAAGCTTTCTGAAGGACAAGGCATTAGCTTAAGCATGAATCTCTGTATTTGCCCTCAACAGCACAGAGTGCTTAGTTGTGTTTGTAGAGTTTTGCTATTTACTAATATGTTAAAAAGCTGACCTTTTTAAAACTCATGCATTAACTTTGGAAACGAATTCGCCACTATCATAATGTTCTCAGCTGCAAAAGAAACAACAGGTATTAATATTGTTTATTAACTTATTTAGTTTTAGTTAATTTGTACTCTGCACTGGAATAAGTATACAGAAAGCCAACTTTTAAAATATGTGTGAAGAATAAACTTCAGCAGATACTGCTCTTGTTAAACTATCCTTGCTCCACGTATGTGAGAGTGCCTTGAGTGATAGGAATAGAAAGCTGTCAGTTCAATGTCTGACATTTTGCTGGGCAAATTAGCACAAACTCCAGTGGGGCAGAATGAATGGATATCAGGATCAGTGTAATATATTGGGAAAAAGTCAAAACACCCATTGTAAACAGAAGTCATGCATCACAGCCTTCTGGCATCTTTACAGGAGTGAGTGAATGTAAGAGCAGGGAAATCTGGTTGCCATAAGCCATGCAGATCCTCCAGAAGTGTTTGACAAGGTGCTTCACCAGAGGCTGCTGAAGTGAGCTGAAAAAGAAGGTCCATGCACAGATTCCCTGGCTGAAGGATGAAGGCAGTACTGGAATATCAGGGAACTCTGGGCAGGTGCTGCATTTGTAAAGGAGCTGAGTTATGAAAGGTTGCAATGCAGTCGTGCAAAAAGTCTCCAAGTACTGAATGACATGAGGATTTGAAATGAACTAGAACATGTGATTCTTAGTGCACGTGTGATTGGATTTGCCACTGGATGTCATGGATGCAAATATTCAAGCAGTTTTATAAATTCTGGGAGAAAACAATCACTGACGACTTCCAAATATAGATGCAGCCTATGAGATATAAAAGCCAGGGTCTCACGGTGACAAAAGTCTAATACATCTGCTGAGAAAAGTATCATTATTTGTTTATCTTTTTAACTTGTTCCTGTAGACTTCTTGTTGGTGTCAAAGCATACGGGTCAGTATGGACCCAATACAATGTTTTACATATTTAATGCCTACATTTTGTTGCATAAAATCAATGCTATTTATAATTTTCAGTGATTTTAATGTTTTCCACATGTATGAGGATTGGTGCTAATTATCACTGGAATTTTTCTAAACATAATTGTGGGAAATATTTCCAACATATTTCCAATTAGTAACATAATCCACGGGAAACTTGGGAAAAAATAATACAAAGGCTTTGAAATGTAAAACTTTTTTTAAAAAGGCATTCCCAAATAGCAGTTGAAATCCTAGGTACTGGTAGTCTTTTTTGACTGTACTAAAATTACGTAATTTTTTCTTTAAGGCAACAGCTTTTTTGGCCCCAGTGAAACAGAGAAATTTTTTTGAGAATAAATCAGTCCTTGCCATTCCACCCCTCTGCATCTGTAAAATGAAGTTTCTCTTAAACCTTGGGAGCATGTTGTTTCTATTATTCTTCATAATAGGTGAAAATGAGCAATGTGTTACCCATGATGTCTGCATATTGTGTTTTTCCAAGTGTTTTTCCTTGGGTTTTCATTATGTGATTGACCACATGTGAATATAACACCTATCAGTGCACTTAGTGTGAAAAAGAATTATAGAAACTGACAAAGTCAGTTAGAGATTATGTAAAATACTGAATTTGTTTCTTTAAATGTTTGTTTTCATGTTAGAAACAATCACACTTTGTTCCTTTCTCCTATTGGAACAGACTGGAGTCAATTAACTGATTTTAATTAATTTTTAGAAGAAAAATGACCAGCACTTCCCAACTTCAGAAACTGAGTTATAGGAAAAGGAGTATTTGCAGAAGGATTCACTTTTATGAACCAGAAATCTTTGGTGTGCCTGCTGGGGACATGTAAATAAATATTGATTAACCTGTGCAATCTAATGCTTGGAGCAGAGTCAGGTGCACTTTTTGAGCTGCATCTGATTTAAGTTAAGGTCTTGTCATCCCCCACGTGCTTCTCATTGCCCTGCTCTCCTCCCAGAGGTTACCACTTAAGTTTGTTAGGAGAGATATATAAATAGTCACTTCCTACTTATTTCTGTCAAACTCTGCAGATTTTAGGATGTGTTTTAAAACAGATGGTGAATCAAAACTGCTTCAGGTAGGGGAGAGTTACACCTGTTCATCTCTGGTTGGTGCTAACCTGTGGGAGATGTAAGATGGAGGCAGTCTGGAGCAAAGACAGATAAATGGGGAAAGAGCTTCCTTAGCAGGTTCTATTCCAGTCCCAGGAGCCTTTCTGGTGGCAAACACTCCACCAGGTACTTTTCACAATCTGTTCCTGCTTTTCACCAACTCCTCAGCATTCAATTATGTTCATATTCTACATATTTTTATAAATAGCTTGTTGCTCCTATTCTTTTTTCTTTTTATTTAAGCATAAAGTCTATTTATTATATATTCTGTTCAATGCCAGCTAAAATAAATTTTTTTTCTTAGACATTAAAAAAAATTATATCCCTTTGCTTGCCAGCTGGTAATTCCTTGAGGTTTTTGCTGATCTTTTTCAAATATGATGTATTCTCCATCATCTGATTCTGCTTTTTCAGCAGTAAGATTTAGAGCATCACTTGTTCATTTGAAAGACTCATCTGTTGTACCTTTGTAGATAAAGCTTTGAATATTTTGTTAAACTTTCCTCTTCTTCTGCCCTGTGTTGACTTAATATGCTCCCACTTAATAGAAGGATTTTGTCCAAAGGGTGTCACTTTGTAATACGCCTTTTTCAGCATGAGTCACTTTTTTCTTATGCTGTTTCTGAAAAAGCTTTCTTGCTGTTCTGAAACTTTCCTGGCTGGGTTTAGACAAATTAGTTAAAACACAGAGTTAAAAGTACTTCTTTTACGTACTTGGAAAATGCAACATTTCAACCATTTCAGTAAATTTAACAATATTAAGGAGTTTGGCTTGCTATACTTTTAGCAAATAAAAATACTTTTGCTTTATATATTTGTCTTACATTGACTGCACATGATCAGATTTTATCTTTAATCTGTTAAATTATTTTGGCATAAAGATTTAGCATCTGCAAATATTTTATATTGAAGCATGGGCTGCAGATGCTGGGTTTGGTTTTGTGTTGCCTCCTGCTTCCCCATTCAGTAGCTGTGTGCTGCGGTAGGTAAAGTTTTCAGGAGAGGCAGGGAAGGAAGGCAATCTCAGAGCAGGTGAGACCTTGTCTCTTAGAATAAAAAGGAATCTGAAATAATTGCAAAGTTGGACACATGGAACAATTTCCTGCATGGGACCTGCCCTACTTCTCTGCTCTGTTTTTGTGAGAGGGAAGTCAGCCCATCCCTGCAGCTGTTGGACAAATAAATCAGAAATATGTTTGTGGGTGCATCATGTGCTGGAGAACTGCTGCTCCTTCATCAATGGGCACGTTACCTCGTGAAACAAACACTGTGATTTGCCTCTGCTTCACCTTACAGGAAGCTTGTAAATTGTGTTTTCATGCTATCTGACATCTGGTTTTATTTCCTCTGATAGAGTTTATATCAGAAGATACTGAGAGTGTTGTCTCCACCTAATTTTTATTGCACTTCATTTTCTGGTATATACAGAAGCACATAAAATCAGATGGTACATTGGTAATTTCCTCAGCCCTCTTGTATAGTGGCTCTTTTCATGCTGAACAAATCCATCAGTAGCTTGCCAATACATACTTGGTGAACTTTTGTTGATGCTTTAAAATCTGGCAGATTAGCATTAAAATACAGCATGTAAAGCATATATGGGAAAACTCGTGAAAATCATTTAACAAGTTGGAAGTCTGAAAAAGGCCCTCAAACTTTTTTATTACTGGCTGTAATTTCTTCAAGAAATTATATTGTCACATTACAGTTGGCAATCTTTAGGAGTTCTGGAAGTTTTAGTAGTCATTGCAGTCGTTTTGATACCTATTGCTGTAGGATCTGATAATTAGAAACCGAATAATTCATCCATGCAGAGTGCTTTGTACAAGGTGTGTATGAGTTCCTTTTTTCTTTACACCTGGGGAAGAAAAAATGTCCCAGCACTGACTTTGTAGAACCTCAAAAAATGTCCCCAACTCCAGTTTAGTACAGCAATGACAAGGCAATTCTTCTCATTAATTATTTTCATAATACCAAACTTTTATCATTATTATTATTGATAGCTTGGGGTAAGGGCTCGATAAGGTAATAATCGTTATCTGCACCCACTTACCAATGATCAGGTGATAGACAATAATATGTTATCCTGTGGCCCTCTGCTGGTGTGGCTAAGCCCTAGGAAATGTCTTTAGAAGTTTACAATTAAGAATTTAATTGCATTTGGGTAGACTGTGAATATTTTCACCTTCCCAGTCAATATGGCCACTCACCTTCCCTGAAGCCTGAAGTGGCATGAAAGCAGGTTATTGCAGATAGGTATTTCATCATCACTTGCTCACAATGATTTAAAAAATGCCATAATTTTTAGAATAATACTTTACAGCAAGAGGGTGAAAGCAGCTTGTTGGAATCTCAAATTATCTTTATTATCTTAAGCAAATACTGTGCTGCTATTTCTGTTTTTCTGGAGCTGTCCTGACACAGGCAGGGACATGGTGTATATCCTTTCAGAATGATGGTGAGATTGCACTGTTACTTGGATACTTAGCCCCAAGGAAAAACTTGCTTTTTTGCAATTGTTTGAGCTCCAACTACATGACTCTTTTCAATATGTGGGCTACAAAACCTCCTACGGAATTGGGATCAGACCAGCACAGATTGACAACCTAAATTAAGCTTAATTCTCTCATGCAATTTAGGCCTCTTTTTCAACATTCTACCTGATAGAGCAGTTCTCCAAGACCATTTCAGATGTTTAGATTAAGTAATTACTGCTTAGCCTGGCTGTGGGTGATGAACTGAAGGCTCTGTTTGCACTGCAGCATTCTTACATTGCTAAAAACATGCAGCTCCTTTACCTCGGCAGGTACTTGGTTTTCTGAAGGAGTTGTCTTCATTAATTTATTTTAATCTGTTGTTTTGGGTGGATCTCTCACAATTATGTGCTTTAACAACAGTGTGTTAGTCCTTAATTTGAAAGTCTCCAGTATCATACACAGCTCCATCAGATCTGAAACTCCTTAATGTTTTTTATGTTTTCCTAAGGGTTGAATCACTCACAAGTATTTGTTTTCTTTTTCCCATCATTTCTTAGGTTTAATATCCTGTCCATCTGCATCTGTTAAGAGTCTAAAATGCTGCCTTGATGTTGCATCCTAGTTTCATGAGTTATCAGGCCACATTTATCAAAGGATTGTTCTAAAGGCTTGTTCTCTGCTTATGCCTCTTTGCTTGCTATGGGAACCTCTCAGTGTGATCTTAATGTGCCTATAGCTTATTAATTGAATTTTCAGATAACTGCTTCATCTCTTCCACTAAAACACCAGAAAATTAAACACTCCTTCTTCCAGGAATTCCTCATACATAAACTATACTTCTAAAAAAAGCAAGCCAACCACTTGTGGAAGATTACTTAGATATAACTCGTATGCAGGTTATAAAAGGGGGAATTTCCTCCCTGCTTTTGGAAAGTCTTTTAACTGCATTTTAGATTGTCCAATTCCTGCTGAATCTGTGTATGATTTAGTACAGCTATCTTTGAGGATAGATCTTCTATTTAGACCCATAGCATTGCCCTTGATCTGCTGCTCCCTTTTTACTCTTGCAGTAAATAGATCTTTGAAAGCAGGGAATTTAAAAGATCTAGGTGATGTTAGCTGATGGCTATAATCCTTCTTTAATAAGAAGGATTTATTTGTTGCAACTCTTCTACAACTTTAGGATATAAATTTATAACAAAGTACAAGCTTTATACAATTTCCAGAACCAAGCAGCTCTTATCCAGAGAAAAGGTCAAAAGTGGAATATGCCCTTTTTCCCCTCTGACATTTGCATCATATTTCTTGAGCATTTTGAAGAGTGTTTGAAGAGTTGTGTCATGATTTTCTAGAGGGATTCTGCTTTTGGCTGCATCTGAAGGCTTCTCTCATCTGTTCTGCTCTGTTTCCCTATCAGCTGTTGGGAAATGTTTCTATAATCCTCAGTTCCTCTTGTTAGATGAGCTCCTGATTAATCTCATGACAGTAAAACCATTCACTGGTGACCTGTTGGTGCCTAAAACCCCCTGAAATGAAGGCTGGAGAAACAGCTTGCTTTGAGCATAAACCAGGGAAGCACTATCTCTGTGCAACTTTGCTGCCTGGTGAAAAAAAATTCTATTATTTTTTTCCCTCTCTCCTCCCTCTGATTTGTTGGTTATTTTTTTGCCGTAGAAGGATGACAACCCCCCCCAAAAAAAAATAAAACAATGAAAAAACTCTGGAGATTCTCGAGTAAAATATGTAGAAAAGTTATACACATATCCAATTGTAACTTTATCTACTTAAAAGAATGAGAAATGTACAGTATTAGCTGTCACTAAAATTCCTTTATCCCCTAATAGCCGTCAGCAGTGGTGGTGCCATAAATACCTCTCCTGACTCCTGTGTTTATACAGGTTGAGGCATTTAAGTACTGGAACAGTGTCCCTATGGTTTGGGAAACTGTGCATTACCTCAAAACATTGTGCTCCTAGACATGCTTGTAAATGAAAGTTAATGTTTTATAATGAGTAATATATCTCTTGCACTGTATGCTCACATAAGGGATTATTTTTGCCTCTTGCTATTGCTGTATAAGAGGAAAAAGTCAAAATATTGTAAATTGTTGGAGCTAATAGTATAAACAATAGGAAAACAATTTTCTTTGGGATCAGAAAGATAAAGGAGGAGAATAAACTTCTAATAAGCCTGGAAAACGTAAATTTTTTCATAATGCAGATGACAGAGTGTGTGGACCAATGATGAATTGGTCATAATTATACTCAGTGCTGTAGATATTAGAACTTGCTTGACTCAGTGCAGAACACTTACTGATTTTCAGAAAGAAGTTAGAGAGGATGGAAAATGTTTAAATTTTCCTGTTTATTTTAAGACAAGATATTTCACATGATCCCATTGACCACTAAAAAAATTTCATTGGAAGCCCTTTCTGGCATTGTGACAAAATTGATAGGACATATCACCAGTCTCGAGAATGCAAAAGCACAGCCAAGAGATTTTGTGGGAAAAACTAAAATAAACCACACATGAGCTTAAGTCTTTTTTTT
>VXBI01005186.1:853814-936493 GCA_013397375.1 Toxostoma redivivum | reverse complement strand
TTTTTTTTTTTTTTTAACTATAGGCATAATCTACGACTGGAATAAAATTCTCACTGTAACAACAGAGTAGCACAGTGCTCAGGGAAGAGGGAACAGTAGAAATAAGTTCATCATGGAGCAGTTTGGAGTTTTGAGTGTGTAAGGGTTGCTGCTTGGCTCCTTCCCACCCATCCCAAAACTCAGCCAGACTCTGAGATGTTTCTGTTCCAACTCAGCTTCAATTAATTCTGACCCTCCAATCCACATCCGTAATCACAGAAATGGGAAACCCTAATATGTGTCTTGGGAGGCTGGTTCTCCACTTGTGTCTGCTTTAATGATACAGCACATTTGGAGTGCTGTAACTGGATACAAACCCATCTCCAGCATCTCTAGGACTTTCTGTTTATAAGGACTGGTTTTATGCTGTTCAAGTGATGCAGTTTAAAGAAACAAGAGTACCCATGTAGGAGTCCTCTGTAAAAATGAGTGTAGCAATAAAAAGTATTTATTTGGGTTTATTTACTCATTGTGGGATTTGCAATAATAGTTTACCATCTAATACGTGCTTCTTTCAAGGTTTCAGCAGGTTATGAGCAGATGACTTTGCTTGCATGACCACTTTGTGTTGGGTTTTGTTGTGTTTATGTTACGTGTCTGGTTATATTTTCAATTTGCAGAGTCTGTGAAGTGTTTGATGTATTTGTATAAACAATTTGATTTCTGAAAAGATGTTCTGAATTAGGTACAACAATACACTAACAACATTCTGAGATCATTTAAAGTCCTTTGTTTAGTAACACAATGAATGTCATTAGACTGTTACAGTAAGAATGTGAGCATTAAAAACAGCTTGTAAAAATGAAGTTTTTGAAATGTAGAATTATGGGGAATATCAAATTGGAGCATCTGCTTCTGTCTTTAATTTTTGAGTGAAATGTTTTCCTATTGATTCTTGACAAATGTGTTTCCCATCAAATCAGGCATTCAAGTTTCAGTTTTGAGAAGCACACCTCAAAAAACAATTTTCAGTGCAAATTTTGAGATGGATGTTGAAATATGAAATTAAAAGTTGCCCGTTTTTTTGTTTGCCTTTCAGTTGCGGTACTTAGGGGTCGCGAGTTTCATCTTGCAGCCACATTGACTGGAAACACTTAATTTCCACTAAAAGAAAAGCTAGTGTTTTCATGGAATTGCATGTCATCAGAATAAAAATTAAAAGAGAAACTTTCATAAGAGCATCAGATCTGCTAATATAAACTGTGTACATTTTTCCTCCACTTGCCTCTGTTCCCTGCAATTATTTGTATTGGCATTTAGTCCTTTGCTTCTGGAGCAGCCAAAGTCGTATTGAGCTGCTCAGTATAAACATCATCCACAGAGCTGTGGAGGCACATGCAGTATAAATACAGGTGTAACTCCACAAGTGTTGTGCAGCTCAGGAAATGACAACCGCCTGCATGGGAGCCTGCATGGGAGCTGTTGCTCATATCATGTACAGGACTTAAGCAAAATAGGAGGTAGTGAGGCTGGGGAAGGTGCTTGTGTTCCCTGACTCCCAGTTTTCCTCTTTGCCTCTGCCAGTTATGCTTCCCTGTGTCCTGTCCCAAAGCTGTTCAGATTGTGTGGCAAAACTGTTGGCTTGTGGCTATTGAAACATTTCCAGGTGTGCTGTCTACAAAGAAGAGTGCTCCAAAGCTCAGAGGGATAGAAATCTTCCATTGGGAAACCGTGACTATTACAGGGATTTATGCACTATTTATATTTATTTGTTTTTTCTTGGAAGCAATACAAATGTTTGGTGTGTTTGTAAAATTTTCATGATAATTTTAATTGTTCCATTGTGTAGTTTTGAATGTGGTCCGTTATTTTCTTTTTTCCACTTGTTTCAAGATTGGCAACTGAGACAAACAGTGCCATTCAGAAGAAAATAATTGCAAATGTTTTGTGTCCTTGAAAAACAGGTCTATACTTTGCATCTGTATCTATATATAAAGTTTTGTAGTCAATAGAAAATGATGCCAGTTAACATGGAGCACTTGATAGTTTGAATTTTCTTGATGTATCAACTACTTGTTTGTTGTTATTAGTGCTGAACCATGAATAATTTACTGGCTTTCACTTTATAATCTGCAGCGTCTGCTAACTTTGAAGTTCAGTAGTCAATTTAAAGTTTGCTGGAGCTGACTAATGATTCACCAGAGATTTTTGTGAGATATTTTGTCATCCATTTAAAGCTTGGAAAGGTTTGCTGTTGCAGCCATCTGGCAATTCTTGGTTCTCTGGAGGAAAGAGAAGCCTTTTGATACAATAGATCAAAGCATTCTGCTCTTTAAGTGACTGATACCTATAAGTAACTTAGAAGTTTCTCAAAATGATTTCACAATGCCTGTCTCTTTTGCCAAACTTTTGCATTCTAACTACAATACAACATTGGGCATGAATTACATCTTAATTATATTTGAATCATAATCTAGAAACTTCTGTTTGCAGTTGATTTACAGATCCAAGTATTCTATAAACCAAGAGGTTTTAAATTTACCAGATAAGTTGTTATGATTAATAAAATTGATGCTAAATCTTGTTGCTCTTAGTGCTAGTGGTGTAGGTAAGGGTACTCTCAACAACTGTATTTGTGCTACACCATAAGCCTGAGATCCAGGTGTACCCCTTAGACTGTAGGTGATGTAAAACCAGAGTCCAAAACCACATATAAAATTATTTCTAGAACTAACTCTGTAAGCAGTTGGAATTCTGAGGTTGGGCTTTGCAGATGTTTGGCAGTGAGGATCAAATACAGAGAGAGTTGAGTGAGAACAGGAAGTGAGCACTACAACATCCCTTGAAAGGAGCCCAATGTCACTCTGGATGGTCCATGCACATGTGAGGTTTGTCTGGGATCAGGATGTTGTTTCTGTTCCATCAGACATTCCGGATGTGCAGTCGCCATGACCGCACATGTGCAGCCTTCTCACGGAGCGACTTCATTGCATCACGAGTGTGCCACAAGCAGCCAAGCCAGAATGATGAAATTGGCTTTTTACCTTGTACACTGCTTAGTTAAAGGTGTCTGAGTGAGATTTGGTGCTGGGTTACAGCAGAAAAAAGGGAACCCCATACCTCTGTGCAGGACAGCAGGCAGGAGTGAATTAGTGCCCAGTGAAGTGGCATGTGTTCATGCCATTCACTCTTCCTTGTGTTAGTTCATTATAATGATTGATGTAACAATGAAATAAAACAACCATTGTATGCCACACTGTCCTCCATCATAATCCATCAAGCAATTTCAGACATAGCTGATGTGTCTTGAGATGTAGCCTCTATCATCCTAATAACTGTATATAGTCTTTAGTAATATGTAAGCCTTATTATTTAACCATTCAAAGTACAGATGACAGATGTGATAACTATCAAATATCCACTGACAAGTCCTTCAGACTTGCTGTTCTTTACATTAGGTATCTTGGAGAGAGGAAAAGACTTCTAAGATGCTGAATTTTTAAGTACTTAATAAATTTAAAACACCAACTAGATAATTGATATGGTACCAAATTTTCAGAAAATAGAATGATATGAATTTGGTGAAGGAATAGCTTATTTTTCATACACTAAAATTTTCTTGAACTCAGATTTACAAGTGACATTTAGATAGCAGAAAAAAATTCCACACGCTTGCGCATGTCACATAAACATTTCAGTGAGCTATCCAGGATAGGTCTGGTGCTCTTGTTCCTTGTTAAGTCCACAAACAATGATAAATTTGTAATTCTGTACTTCATAAACTTCCACAATTTAATGTTCTGCCTGCTGTAACTCTGAATCAGATGCATGTGCTTACCTGATTGTTTATCTCCCTGTCTGCTCGACATGTGCTTCCTAGCAGCTACAGTTCAACATGTTTTNTTTTTTTTTCTTCCTCCAGTGTGGGAACTTTGCTGTCTTGGTGGATGTTCATATTTTGCCTCAAGGTTCCAGTAAAGACACCAGCTGGTTTTCAGATCATGAGAAAGAGGTACAACAAATATCAATCCTACTTCAAAAGCATATGGCTGCAGGGAAAATGTTGGATTGCCTTGAACTGTTCATGATTTTCCAGTGTTAGAATATTGTTAGTTATACCTAACCATCAGTGGTTGCCAAGGGACCCCTAAGTCAACCATATGTGTTTTCTGGGTCACTAATGACCACTTTAAATCTCCTTTTTAATTTTTAAACTCTGTGTGTGTGCACATTCATGTATGCATGTATGCTGTGTGGCTTCTTCTGACTTATCTTTTAATTCAAAAATATGTTTCTCATAAATGCTTGTAGATTATCCTGAGTGATATAAACCAGATTGTGGCAGGTATCATTTTGCTGGTGAAATATCTTCCTAATAATTTCTTTTTTCTCATTTTGAGAAGTGTAAGAAAACATAAACGTGCATGACAAACCATAGCAGTGCTGTTGCATCTTATGAAAAGAAACTTCCATTATCTTCAAGTGTGCCGTGTGTATATCCTGATGAAATTGTGGAAAATCAGTACATCAGTGAGCAGCAAAATTCTGCCTGTAATTTTCATCAGCTTGTAGAGGAATCACACAGGATCTTGTGCTGAGTTCCTGGCGGGAGCTTTCCCCTCTGTGTGGGAACTTGAGAAGCTCCCTATTGAAAACGAAGGCAGGACATGTTTGGGATGCCTGTGGACTTTCCCGCAAGTCTCTGTTACGGTAATTTTCAGCAGATAGCTTCCCTAATAATGCCATCATTAACTTGTCACTGCACAGCGTCCCCAGACATCTCAGAGTCATACATTTAAATGAAATTAAAAGAAATAATACATTAATATCCTGAGGGAGCAAAAGCAGAGTATTTAGCAGCAGATGTGGTTCGTCTGATTTGTGCTTTATTAAGCAGAGAAATAAGAAAATAGGGAAAATCTTTCAGATTTCTTTTTAGGACTAAATGAATGTTCATTACCTTTTCTGTTTATAAGCAGTTTTACTCTCCTGGTTATCTGAGTTTTAAATGTTTTCAAAATGTATTTTGTAACTCTGCCAAAACAAAAGAGATGAATTTCAGGAAATTAGCTCATGATTGATTTAATAAAGAGGCATGACAGAACAGCATTCAGTGCATTTCTATGACTGCATGTTTCAAGAGAAGTACAAAGGTTGCATATTTTGAACAACTGAGAAGTGTGAGTCCAATAGCTTTGAAATTGTGAGGGAAGAAAATATCCTAAAGAAAGATTATTCCAACAGATTTTTATGCTTTTACATGTTCATTACAAGTGGTATTCTGCATTTTTGTTGTTTCCAAACTCTGGAAAATGCTTGTGGTGGTGCAGCCCTCTCCTCCTGTCTGTGGGAAATGTGGATGCCTCTGTAACAAACACAATTCCTGCTGATCCCCTGCTTACCCTGGATGAAAGTCATTGGCTTGAGCTCAAGGATCCTGGTGATGCTGTCCCAGTGGCCTTTTGGCTGTTGGCTCCTCCTTGGAGCACATGCCATGGAGGGCAGGATGGAACTTACACCACTGCCCAAAGCAGGGAAGCACAGCTGGGTGTTGGAATGACCACCGTGGCACACTGCTGTGACCAGCTGGATGTAGAGTATTCTTGGGATTGCTGTGGGATGCTGCAGTTTTTCCCCTCCTTCTGCCCTTCTCATTTCCCTGCCCTTTCTTTCATACCCCTTTTCCCCTGGAATGGCAAAGTCAAAGATTTATCTTTGCACTCTGAGGTCTGTATGGTTCTTTGTGGAGAGCCATTTAAATAATATTTCCGTGAGCCTAACAAGTAAAATATGTTCCATGTAAATGAAGGAAGTGCATGGTAATGTTTATTGCTGTAGAAGGAACCAAAGACACACCATGTTTCTGCTGCTTTCAAGACCTTTTCATTCTAACCTGAACACAGGCCCATGAAGGAATGTGTAATGGGAGCACTTTAATGAGTTAAACAGAAGAATGAGCAAATACAGTAATTTATAATTGTGCTCTATAAGCAGAAAGGAAAATGTATTTCTTACTGTAAAGAGAAAATACTGGTTGTGATTGACTAATGTATATGCCCTGCTTTCATTTAGAGCAGTGCATTAAAAATGTGTTGTTCTGAGTACTTTCTACATTAATCAAAAGGAAATCTCATGGCAAGACAGTTTAGATACTACTTACATAATTTTATCTATTACCCTAACACATTATAGAGGTAAAATTATATTTTTCTGTGCCACAAAGTATCATTGCTGTGAGCACATAGTTATGAACAAAGGAAAATGCAACTACTGAGGGAAAAGTCTCAAATAAGTGTGTGTGTATTAAGCTTAAAACTTATTCTGGTATTCAAGAGATGAATTTTTGGTTTTTAGTCCAAGTATTTTTTTTTCTGTGTAATTCTGGCAGAAGGTTTTGTTCTTCCTGAGTTGTATGTGGTTTTATTGTGCTTTGTTGAAGAAAGTATGAAAGATACGAACAGTTATGTTTAGGAGCAGAAAAATCTAAATTAATTAGAGCAATTAAGTTGCTGTGACCTAATTTGCTCAGCCTTACCCACCCCCCACCCCCCCCAAATTACTCAGAATTGGAGCAAAATATCTGTTGTGGTTTATAAGGATTCTTGCAGAGAAATAGTGTGTTTGACAATTCCTGAGAGGATTTTTACTGAAATTTTGCTTAAATACCTAACGTTGTGATATATTTTTAACATGTATTTTTTTCCTCCTTTGCATGCATATGCAACTAATTTCGGATTAAAAAAAAGTTAATATTGTAATATAATGTATTTGATCTGCCAAGTAATAATTTCATAATGTGTTTCCTCTCTTGTTCTGTAGAAAAATGGTTTGATTCCCTTCCTTGTTCCCATTCATTTCCTAATCCGTGTGCTTCTCCTCTCAGTGTTTTTCCTTTTAATTGGAGAGGGGGTAATTATGTATTGATTTCTGCTGTGTGCCTGTGGGCATTTCTGTAAATTCAGATCAAACCAGGCTAGTGGTTTCTCTTTCAGGAGGTCTGCAAGCTGCTAGAAGAAGTTGTTGCTTCAAGGGTCAAACATTACTTGGAGGCACCTAAACAACGTGGCCAGTGGAAACCCATGGAACATGGATCAGCTGGGCCTTTGTTTCTTACTGGTAAAAGAAGTTATTTAACTTAGTGTGAAATAAAGTGTAGTGGAAAATACTGCTCCTTATTTCTTTCTGTGAGAAATTTGCCATCAGGAAGGCCTGAAATAGTTGATGTTTTGGTCTGGAATTACTTCAGCTATGTAAGTGAAAAAATTAAGTGGATTTTAATTTTTCTGTGTTGCTTAAAAGTGAACGTAATGCTGCTACTTTTAATCCGAAGCCTTTCATTAGAACTAAAAAAAAAAAAACAAACAAAACTTATTCAACTCTTGGTCCTGCAAAATTGATTGAAATCTTGCTGGTCAATTAAGTCTCCTTTCCACACACACATTTAGTTTAGAATTTCTAAATACAGAAACAATATCTTTACTTCTCTTTTTACTTTTGGCAATCTGTTCAATCTTAAAAAGTTGGTGAAATGTGATAAATTACATTTGTCATTTCACCAGTGCTACTGCAGGCCTGGCAGCAGCACCCACGACCTTGGAAATGCAGAAGAGAACAGGATTAAGAGCCTTCACCTGTTTGGAACTCGTTTTTTGTGTGTGTGAGGGTGTTGAGGGCAGTGGTGCCATTTTAGTAGATCCACATTTTGAATTAAAGATCATGATCACTGTAGCTTGGGCCTTACTGTTAGACCAGCTTTGGGGCTAAATTGCTGTTTTTGTTTAATACAGTTTCCTTGTTAGCATAATGGTGGGGTTTACAGTTGATAGGCTTATCTGTTGGTCTGATATCATACCAGCAATTTATCTTTAAACAGCTCTTAGGCAAAAAATTACTGGTGTTTGTTACTAGCCTGGAGCGGGTTATAAACTTGTCACAGAAAAGAAGGGCTGCAGTAGTAAAGCTCTGTGCTGGCCATGCTTTGTCACATTTCCTCAAATACATTGAAAGATCTCTACTGGAGTATGACTTTTGCAATGCATGTGATTACATACTTATATCATTACTATACTCATACATTTTAGAATTCAACATATATTATATGAGCAATTGCAATTGGGAAACAAGTTCTTTGCCTCTAAAAATGTTTTCCATTATTGGAAAGGTATATTCCTATAGAATGCTGGTTGATGCATTTACAGCTTTACATGCTGTTGTCAATAATAATGATAAAACACAGGTTATATGCTGTATGGTTGGCTTATTATTGCAAAATTTTAGGCATATATGGGAGCCAGATTCTTCTGGCATGACGTGAGCTTTTTCCCACCCCTCAAGAACACAATACCACATAAGCAAGAGGAGTTTCAGGCCACTAAAGGATTTCCAAACCCTTTTCTTCCTTGCAAGTTCTAACTACATTTTATCCCTTTAAAATATTCTTATTGTTTGTCAAGCACATGAACTTTCAGACCCCTGTACTTTTCTGATTGTGAGTGGACATTACAGATGGTGGGATCAGAATTTCTAAGATTTGTTGGGGTTTTCCTGTGTTTTCTTTTATCAAGGGATGTTTTTTTATTATTTAAGTTTCCTGCCTCAGTAAAAGGTAGGTTTTGGAAAAATGATGATTTTATAAGGTAAGACTGCCAGACATAATAGCTGTTTTTATATATGTGGGTAGATGCAACGCTAATTTGAGGGTGTTTGTGAGAATATAGGGTCTTCTATTTCCTTTCTTATCATGATCTTTTCAGTAAAAATACTGGTGTGTTGTCCTGGGGTTGGGAACTGATCTTCTGCTTGACTCTTCCCCTTGTTTCCTGAAAATTAAAAACTTAGGGATATGCATTTGAGGAGGTCATCAGCAATATCAGTGACAGTTTTAGATTAAAGGATATTTATTTTGGATGAGGCAGAATGACTGTTCCATCAGTTTTCTGCAGTTAATCTCACCGTCATTAATTAACAATAAAGAACTAAAGGAAGAAAACAGGCTGTGATAACGAACATTCATGTTAAGCTTCATTTCCAAAGCCAACTCATTCTTTTTCTCTCAGCCTGCTTTGCTCAAGGCTGTAATTTGTAAGAAAGGAGTGCTTTGTTCAAGTCCAAGAATCAAGTTTCTTCAAGTTCCATTCAAGTCTGTTCTTACCTGGGAAGGAAATAACAGAATAGGTGGGTGTTCACTGGGCCCTTGACCCTTTGAGGTGAACCACAGGTCCAGGAGGCTTTACCAGTTACCTCTTGTGTTCTGCCCTCCTCTCTAGGATCACAGGTTCTGTTTGTAGGCTGCAGGGAGACTGGTTTTTCACACAAATGGAGTGCCACATTCCATGCCAGTGCTTGGCTGGCAGTGTTTTGTACCACACAAAGGAATGCTCAAGCCTGGTACCTGCTCCACAGAAGTGCTGCTGGGAAAAGGCTTCAGCTGCAGCTCTGGTTGCATTTGGAGCTTATGAAGAGTTTGAGTTCTTCAAGCTCCGCGTGGTTTCTTTTGCTCCAAGTTACCCAAGTCTGTGTGGAGTTTGACTGCTGTAAACCTCCTGCTCTTGTAGGGAGCTGTTTCTACAGAGGGATCCTTTACATGATTATTAACTGCTTACCTACTATTTCCAGTGTCCCAGGTCAGCATGTCCCTGGTTGTAGTTTCATCTTTTCAAGTCAATTTTAACTAGTTTGCTCTACACACTGCAGGATTTATTCAAAATTACTTGAACACAGAATTATTAGACCAGTATTAATAAGATTTTAGAGTACCTTTAATGTCAAGGCATATTCTATTAAGTTTTATTTCAGAACTAGAAGCCAAGCTACCTTAAGTCTTCGACTTCCTTACTATTACTATTTTGAAGAGAAAATTTTCACCTATCACAGCTGCTTTTCAGTATTAAACATTATATTATGTTTAATATTAATATTATTTGACACTACTTTTCATTTTTGTGGCACTTAATGTAAATATCCATGCAAGTTACTTGTTAATTTAAGTTTCTTTTTCATTTGAGTTACACCCACACTGCAGTGTGTGGTGGGTCGCATACCAGCTCATTAGGAAATCTGTGGGTGTTACACACAGGAGAAGAAAGAAAGAAGGAAAGAATGGAAAAATGAGAGAAAGTAGCCAAGACAAGCAAGTTCTTCCTATTCTTCCTTCTGTCTGAACAATTTCCACACCCTTCCCAAATGGCCAGTATGAACAATTTGCCAAAGTAAGCTTTAATTTAGTCTTTGGACACAGGCTTTGGTATAAACCCTCTGTTTCTCATGTTTAATTAATCTCCAAATGTGTTTGACTTTGGTTTATTTTATTTTTTTAAAGATAAATTTTAAATGGGGTGGATTTTCAAAGCTTGAATTTTGTCTGCATCCAATCTGCATGGCCAAAATCATGCTAGAAGAGCATTGGTCAGGTATGGCTTGTGATTGCAGTATTTGGAGTTTCATCTTCCACAGAAAGTGTCTGGTTTTGATCAAGAGCAGTAAGAATTAAGAGCAGACTACAGAGGTCTGAGTTAGATATATGAAATAGAGGAGAAATGGGAAAGGGAAGAACTGAAACAATAAGGAAGAAGGTAAGGTTTACATGGCCACAGAGGAAGCAATAAGGAGAAATGAAAAAAAAATATGGCTGATGGAAATGTCAGTGTCAGTAATGGAAGGAAGGAAGAAGGTACATTGTAAACTGACCTTCTTCCCCTTCTTGAGAGAGGAAAAAGTTAACTGTTTTTCCAACAAGTAGTTTTCAGATCTACTCTCATTCCTTCCCTAGCATCCTTGCTGTTTTTGTTGGCTTGAGGGTGGGACATTTTTCTTCTGATTTCAGATCTTTTTATTGTACAGTCTCTTCTACAGTGAAAATAATTAGAGAGCATGCTGTCACATGGCACACTGAGCTCCCAGCTTGATTTTATCTGCTTTCCCTGGGATTCTGTGTATTTTCTTAATATATTTTTAACTTTCTTCTCTCATGAAATGGGGCTTACTGTGATCATGGTTCCTGAGTCCATCTTTTCACCCAGTTGCTTTTTGCAAATGTAGCTGTACTTTATTAACAGGTAGAAGTCTTAGACTTTAAGTTCCCAGACATTAACTTCTGACAAGCTTACTAAAATGAGAAACTGGAAGAGGTACAAGAGCTGTTATGAGTAGTGCAGCCTTACAAAGATCTGAAGTCAAAGTTCATATCTTATTTAGTATAAAGAAAAATGCATAAGATGCAATTTCAGAAGAAAATACATTTCTTTTGCTTATGAAACTATTTTTTTGGCTCCTGCAAACACACAAAAAATATACAATAAATCATGATGGTAAATATTCCAAACTCTTTTGGCCTTGCATTTTAATTTGAACATTATGATGTTTTTAAGAGAACCACCCTTTTCAGACTGCCCCAGTTTGCTTTAGGAGTGTTTGCTATTGCTGTAGGACATGAATTGTGTGAAATGCTTGTAGGGTATGTCCCACGTTATAATCCTGTAACAGCAAAACTGATTTATTCCCACCCTCCCAGCTGTTAACTCATGCTCCTCTGCTGTGAAGCTATTCAGTTTGAACTAGAATCTTTTCACTTACCTCGCTTAAACAGCAACTCTACAACACTTTGATGGGTGCAGCTAGAGGGAGGGTAAGCTCCCATAGGGGTCTGAGGAGGAGTCTTTCCAGTGAACTTTGATATTTGGAGTTGCATATTGTAATATCTGTCTCTGAAAAGAATTACATTGCAGCTTCCCTACAATGGACTCATTTATGATTTTAGGCCAAGTCCTGCAGATCTGTGTGAACTTTAAACTTACATTCATCTGTCTGTGACAACAGAGCTCCCTGAAGTATGCAGTAACTTATGCAATAACTTATGAAAAATGTTTTGATTAGTATCTTGTACTTAATATTTCCTGGTTTTGNGGGGAATAAGGGCATCTTTAAAAGAAGCATTTTTCTTCTAGAAGATCAAGGTTATATATCTGAACTCCTTTTTTTGTAATTTTCTTCTTTTTTCAGGGTAATGGATATTTGACAAGAGCTAAAGAAATGTCCGTACTTACACACTCCTCTTGGGGTGTTTTCTCTTTTTGTGATTTTTTTTCTATCTTACCTTAGATTATAATACAGTAGAATTGGGAAAAATGCCAGGAAGGGCAACTGAGGTGATCTGGCAGAGGCCTCAGCAATGGCTGTCCCTGTCTCACATGGGAAACTTGCAGCTTCAGCACCAGCTGGGTTCAATGTGCTCTCCCTATTTTACTTCTTCCCTGGTAGCAGCTACCCATGAAATTATTTATGGTCTTGGGTAAGGAATGAAATCTTGTACTTTAAAGATGTCCTTATTAAAGTGTTTTATATAGATAGTTTGGATTGAAAAAAAGAACAGGACAGTTGTTTAATATGGTGTATTTTTGTCTAAAGAAAGAATTTGGTGTCGGTTTTGAAAAGTCTCGACCTGTAGCATTAAAATATTCTCTGCCTTAATGCATTGTGTGGCCTTCTCTTCCTTTCATCTTATTTCCATTTTTTTGTCTCTTCTTCCCATATGATATTTTTTTCATTTTATGAAAAAAATAGTATGAAAATGACTCCTAGTTGTGTGTGTGCAAAAAAAAAAGTGCATGCACAAACAGCTACTCTCTTACGTATCTATGTGAGCTATAAAGGTCTTTCTTTATCATCCAAATATTTCTGCAGAGTGATTTTGCTGTTAGTACTTCAGTTCATGCAATGACACATATATTTATGCAAATTCAGAGTTTATCTTTGGAGTGTTCTTTCTATAGTTAGGCAAAAAAAAAATCAGCATCCATTAATCATGTGTCTTTACAAAGTGGTGTGGTGTGTTTCAGTTTCTCAAAGTTGGCTGCAAGTTAATAAGTAATTTATCTCTATCAGTTAAAAATGAAGTTTGGGGTACCAGTTTGATGCAGGTGTTTCAAGTTAGGCAAGATTAACCCCACCTTTAATTTCTGATTTGATACTCACCTGAGAATATCAAAGTGACTCTCATCTAGGCCAGGGAGCATACCTTTGGAAAGAGCCCTTGGCATGCTTGTTCCAAGTGGGAATTCAGCATTTTTGGAGGGCACATGAAGCAAATTTGAAAATCTGTCCCTAAGCACTATTCCTTACTTGACTGCCTTACTCTTCTTTGCAACATCCTTTCCTCTTGGAGGTGCTCTTCATGTGTGCTCTCTGTAGGTTTTACAGCTTCTCCAGTCCCTTGGAATCAGGAATACAGAGGATGGATTCTCAGTGTCCAGCTCATGGACCTGTTCTACCACTACACACAGCTGGAAGAGGTGGCAGATAGGTTTGGGGGTTTTTTGAGTGCTCACTGTTTTGGTGGAAATGTTTTGATTCTAAAAAATAATAAATTTAATAGCTTCTTTTGCCTTTAGTTCAACTGTAGATTAAATGAGATTTAAAAAAAAAAAAAGGATTGATTCTTACTTTGAAGTTACCTATTGAGTTATTTTTAAAAAAAGTGCTCTTTATTAAATATTTATAGAGAGCAATATTGTTTTGGTTAAAATGTAAGCAAGAAAGAATAGGGATTTGAAATAAAACCTAAAAGAAATGTGATTTCCCTAGAAATGTTCAGAGGAATTTACTTAATTGCAACCAGAAGTTTGACCTGGAAGTGTAACGCTTTGACCTTTTAGCTGTCTGGCTTCCTAAATGTGTTGTTTTGCTCTCTTTAAACTGTGAGAAAATCTCTTTTATACATCTTTAACCCTTGCCTTCCCTTAAACTCTAAGTAAAAGTCTGCAAACAATCACCAGCAAAAGAAAAATCATCATGATTTTTTTAAGGAAAAAAAATATTGTTGCAGCTATGTATTGAGCATTGAAGTCCATTTTATTTTCATTTTAACTGGAAGTAATTGGGGGTATAATTCCACTGTTAAATATGAATAGGAATTTCTTTTAAACTTTCCATGCTACCATATTACACAATAATACTCTCCTTTGTTCTTAAGTTTCATTATCATATGACCAAGGTAGAAATTACAGCTTTTAAAATTGCAAACATTTTTGTGGGTTTATTCATATTTAGAAAATTTTTATAAGTCTTTGTGGGAATCTGTCCAGATAGAGATGGAAGGCCAATTCCTGAAAAAAAAAAAAATGCCTCTTTTCTCTATGTTAGTGGTTTAGTGAGAGCAATTCTGGGTATTTGATTCACTGCTGAGTACCAGGTATGTTGTGGTTATTACACACAAAGTATTTCTGTGGACTACAAAGGCACAGTGGCAGACCACAAACAAAACTAACCCAACAAAGTTTGCCTTAATTCGGTAAAAAAAGAGATAATGAAATAAAAATTTAGTAGTGTAGCAAATAATAAAGGCTTCTACTTGAAAATGAGAGGAAAAAAGTTCAGTGTAATCTTGACTGTGTTGTGAACTTAGAACTTGATGTACTATCAACTTCAGACAGATCAGAGATGTTCTAATGCACAGTAAATTACACATATTCAGGGAGAAACATTCCATATTCACTGTACAAATCCATGTTTAAATGCCAAAACTTGCTTTAGAGAGAGTAGATGATGGCAGTTTTTTATTTCTTTACTGAGTATCTTTCTCTTATTCCTTTAATTAAGATATTTAGTTTGGTTTTTTATGGGTCATAGAATGTAGGCAATGCCTGTCTTTTGTCTGCTGTTTTCTTGCCATGGCAGAAGACAGGATTGTGAAGTTTGGTCTTTTGCATAAAAGACCTTAAATTTGCTATTTAGTTTTGAGGAAGAGGATGTTCTGTGTACTTTTTTTTGCACTTGGGATCTCTTAAGCTGATGTCAGAAATGGAGGCTGCTGGGCTGTGCTGTTCAGGTGATCCCTTATAAAACCATGTTCTTGAGTGAGCTAAAATGATGGTTTTATACAAACCATTTTACAGTCAGTCTCCACCTCTCTGCACCAGAACCAGAGCTGAGCTGGTGGCAGTGGGCAGATGATCACAATCATGGTTGTTCTTGGTCTTTTTTGGTGGTATCCTCTTTGCATCAGAGCTTGTGAGAGCTGAAGGACATAGAGGTTTTTTTGGAAATAGAGCCTTTCAGCAGCTGACTTAATTAAGGACTGTTTGCCAGCATTTAAAAAGAGAAAATACAGAAGGCTCTATTGTGGTACTTTCCACCTATTTGCTATGCCCCAGAATTTCCTTCTATTCTGAGTTGTTGCAAATCTAACAAGAGTCTGTTGTGTGAAAAGACAAAAACCTGTGAACCTCTGGCACTACTTGCTTTATTCAGACAACAGCATGAAACTGCAGGTTCTAGTCCACACATGTCTCTTAGAACTCATGTTCTTTTGAAGTGTCCTCTAGATGTTAGGGTAGAAAAAAAGTTGGGACCATCAACATCTACCTCTTAGCTCCACTGGAATATCCTAACAGGAATCCTCAAAAAAAAATTAAATTAATATTTCTTGCTATATATCAAGATCACCTTTGAAGAAACTATGTTTTCATATTTAAGCCACTTTTAAAAATTTCTGCTGAATATACCTGCTCCTGGTTGCTCTTTCCCTCTCATTCTCTCCCATCATGTCTCCAGTGGCAGTGTTGGGCTTTTTCACCAAGCCCAGAGGTGTTGTAGCCCTGTTATACAATATATTCCTGACATTTGTAGTGACCCTTGCCTAGAGACCTTGTTATTGGTGGAAGATTAAAGTCTTGGCAGCTGTGGGAGATTTAGGGTTCAAACCCTTTCCTCTTGGGGGTGAAAGTTTTGCAGAAGTTATTTCCTATTGGCAGGGAAAAAAATAGAGCCTGGAGACCTGTGAAAGGTTTGATTGACTTCATTTGAAAATGTTTCAGCATCATAATATTGGCACCAGTGATTTTGCTGTTCTAATGAACAGTAATGGGAACCAGTCATGTCTGATAAATTCCAAGAGGCTCATTTCTACATTTTGATTGAGTTTTTCTATTTTGATTGAGTGAGTCTTCACACTTAAAATACAAAATCTTCCATTTCAAGTACTTCATAGCATCAAAAATTCTCTTGCACCTCATGGACTTAAAGGAAAAACCACAGAGACAGACTGAAAGGATATCTTTTGTGAAAGAGGCATGTGCTGTTTTATGAATTGCCTAGCGTGCTGTGAGTCAAACTTGAGTCCATGTGGTCATAGACTGAAATTTCTCTTTTTTTATACTATGGAGAAGAGACTCTTGTTTCCCTATAACACATAAAGAAATTATGGGGTGGAATGAATGTTCAAACTGGAAATATGAGCAGAGGCATTGGTGTTAAAGTAAACAAATATTGAAATTGCTGTGATCCACTAAGTTTGAATAGTGAGAAGACCCCTGCTGCTCCCCAGGGAAGAAGAAGAAAAATCTCTCTTTTCAAAGATGAAATGAGCTTTTGTTTGAACTATTATAATCCTCAAAGTGTGCCTCATAAGTTGATATGGTCCTCATGAATGGTTATGGAAAAACTGTTAACTGAGGAAGAGATTTTTACATAGTGATCACATCTCCATTCTTCCCATCAGCTGATCATTGTAACATCAAGGCCATGAGAAAACTGTTTCTTGTGGAGAAATCTCCACAGGCTGAAAAGGAAAGTCTCCTCTCTGAAGTAAATTAGCAAAACACTATTTTAAATATGGTAAACTGACTGAGTTATTTTCTGAACATTTTCAGTGTGAAAGAAAAAGGTGTGTAGGGGAAGGAAAAGTAGTCTAAAGTTTTATTCTGAGGTTTATTTTTTTTCTTATAGTTTCTAGTAATTAAGTTTCTCTTTGCACCATTTAAACTTGAGCCTATTTTGCATTCCTCCTAATCCTGTCTCACAACAGGAAAATTTTGAATTGGCAAACCAAAACCACTACAGTCCATCAGTGTCTGTATCTCATTTGAGCCAGGATCTGCCTTCCTTTTATCACTGTGAGGAGTTGAGTGATGTGAGTGATTGGTCCATTTGGGTGGAGCTGTGTCTGGCCAGTTTGTGGGATGTACTCTTCCTGATGTGCAAAAGTGGCACCAGACAGTTCAACTGAACTCCACTGCAGCACAGACACTTTGGAGATGCTTCAGCTTCTCCTGGGCTGCTGACTTGTCAGACAGTGTTTACCACAGGGTTTGTTTGCCAGCTCTCTCTGGTAGCAACAGATGCCTTTCTCCTGGTTGTTGTGCTCATTCCAGTGGTTAAAGAAGTCCAGGCACGTGGCTTTCTCTGGAATAAAGTTTTGATGTTCAAAACAGAGAGCATTCCTAAATAGCTTTCATTTCATGCCCATCACGTGCAATTTATAATGTGGTTATTGAGTCTGAGATCAAAAGGGTGAAATGAAATCTCATGTCCTGTTAGAAAACAGTTGTCTGTGGTAAAGGTGCACTGACCATCAAATCTATTGCTCAGCATTTATCTGCTTGAATGCCTTGGCAGGTGCTGCTGGCTGTTACTGCTCATACATTATGAATGGGTATGGATTTTCCAGGAATGGATCAACCTTTCTCTCCATCCTTAAGTATTAGTGAGGGGACGATGGTCTTTTTCCTTCAGAGCTGGTGTGTTCCCAGGACCTCCATCAGAGGCATTAATCATCTTGCAGCCAGATGGGCTCAGATGTGCTTTTCTTCATTATTTCCTCCAGAACAGCATTAACAGCCAGCCTAAGAAGTGCCTTATCCTGGATCCAGTTTGGCCAGGATAGTTCTGATTTTTCAGTGAATTCCACACCTCTCCTGCTAGAGGAGAGCCCTACAACCCTACTGTAGGATTTTACAAAATGGTTGAGTCCAGTTTTGCAGTTTGTGGCTTATACTCTGGATGGTTTAGACAGTGCACTGTGTCTAGTCTATTGAGGTTCTGATAGCAGGGAGGATCTTCTAGGCCTATCCCTTCCTCTCTTGATCACACTCCTTGAAAGGTTAATGTTTTTCTTCCAGTCAGGGACCCTCTTCCTAGATAAGAACTCAATCTTGTCCCCAGGTCTTTGGTGGGAAGGATTTCTCACCTATTTGTGTTGGCAACTGGCCTGTGTTCAGAAGATTCAGCAGATAGAAGTGCAGCAGTGTGCTAAAAACCAGTGAAAGAGTAAGGTGAAAAAAAATCAGCAATCTGGTTTTGTCTGTAAATTTGTCAGCAATTTGGTTTAAGCTACTGTTTAAGGAAAAAGACAAAGGCAAATTCCATTCCTGAATTTATTTGCAGGTACAAGAGTTGGCAAGGTCAGCTGCAGCAATACTCACTCAATACTACACTCAAGTATTTTTTTGTCCATTCTTCAAGTATATCAACTTAATGGCTTGAATGCTTTTCCTTGGGTATTAAACTTTTCTTAAAAAGCTTATAGGCTTGATGTTATGTTCATCAGCACACATTTTCCTGTATACTTGCTTAGAGTAATCAACTTATTTGTGGACAGAAGGCAGACTGTATGGAAGAAATGGATGCCATCCTGACATGTTTCAGTTGTTTTGAAGCTCATTCTTTGCTGTATAAAACTTTGAACTGGGCAAAGATGCTCCTTGTTTAAAAAATATCAAGTGGCTTCCAGAAAAGGCTTTGGAAATCTCAGCAGCTTTTTGTATGTGATGTTGTGCATCTGCTGTCCCTATCTTATACTTGGCTTTAAATTTAAATGTCAATATTTTATTTGAATCTCTACTAAATTGGAAATGGCAGCCTACTCTGTAGCACATGGTGTGGAGTTGGACATTTTTGGGAAGAAAAGCTGCACAATTAACAGTAGATTTAGAATGAAATATTTCTTTTTTTGTTTTGTTTACAAACAGTCAGGACTTTTGATTCTGTGGTGAATAATTTTAAGTGGAGAAATACAAGTCCTAAAAAGCAATGTAATAATATGTCTGTAGAGCACTTTGAAGATGAAAAGCTCTATATACTGTAAACATTATTACTAGTATAGCCTAATCTGTGTGGAAAAATTAATCCAGCATGAGCTAAGTGTAGATTTTTTTTTTTAATGTACAGTTTAGTGTTTCAGAAGGTCTAATGCACCCTTGTATTTACTTTCACATTGTAACATTAAAAATTTATCCTTATATTTTTAATATGTGTATTGCAATGATTTACTTTGTTGTTACTTTCAAAAGTAGAGTCAGTGCTAATCCACAGTGCTAACGTGAAGTGTCTAGGCTGGGAAGGAAAAACAGGTATGATATAAAAATACTGTGTGATGAGAAATAGGTGCCTGTCAGATATGGCAGTGTTTTGGGGGCAGTTGGCCTTAGGCTTGTGCTGTGGCTTTGGACAAGAGTGGAGTGAAGCAGGGAGGCAGGCAGGTGCCAGATCGTGCTGGGGAGTGAACACCTGCCAGGCTGCTCCAGATAAGTCAGCAGCTCAGAGGCATTTTCCCAGGCTCCAAGCTGAATGGTCCATAATAGCCGTGGGAGAGGGCTTCCCACTGCTCCTCTCTGCACCACAGCCGCCTCTTGGCAGCCCTCTGCAAGCTCAAGTCAGCCTGGCTGTGTCTCCTTTGGAAAACAAGTGTTGCTGGATAGTCTTACAGGAGAGTTGGTGTCTGATACTTCCTCTCCGTGTCGTGGGACTCTGAAATGCAGCAAGCAGGGCAAATTGCTCTTCCCTTAAAAGGCAGCAGTCTCTGGTGCCTATTTCAGCTGAAACTGAACTGTGGCTTTCCTAGAACCACTTCTATGCAGTCTCCTTTTGGGTTTCAGGGTCTGTTTGTTTCCTTGAGGTTGATTTCTTTGTTTGGTTTGTTTTTCTTGTTTATTTTTGGACCCTGGATCTGATGATTTAGAGTGCCCAGTTTTGAAACAAGAAAAACAAAACTTCAGGTCACTAAATACAATTTTATTTCTGCCTGTGTGCTGGTAATCCACAAAGGGAGCTTTGTCTGTGTTGCATGGTGAAGAGGAAATTGAAGATGGGACTAGGTTTGCTGAGCCCAGGATGTGTGAACTTTCTACATTACTGGAAGAAAAATTGTCTATAGCTTCAAACTTCGAGGTTGAGCTTAAAAGAAGTTAGTGATGGAGCATTTGGTACATATCAGATCATGAACAGATTTAAACTCATGCTGGGTAACTGTGTAGAAAGTTTAAAAAGCTGTGAGTCACATGGAGTTCTTGGATAAGAAGGTTTTCTTGCGGGTCTTATTTTTAAGTTTATTTTTTCATGAAGCAGAATAGTTAATTGGATAATATGTTTCCCCAGAAGGAAGCTGAAAGAGGATATCAACATTTTTATAGTTCTGCAGTAACTTTCACAGCCTTAAAACTGATGGACTTTTTCAAACTCCAGCTAACTACAGAGTAGATCATATGTCACGTACAAGAGGGTTTCAAAACATTTGAGTGTTAGCTGTGTGATACTTTCAAAATGCAGGTATCTTAAATGTAGTACATCTTAATATTTTCTCAGGCTTAGCAACAAGTTACAGCAGATTATCTGTTCAGGCCTTTTCAGCAAAGTAGTAAATAATCATGGAAATTAAAATGATTTTTTTAGTGATAGTCCCCCCCTCCTGACTGAGCTTACTAGCTCAGGTGCAATTCCCTGTGAAGGCTTTATAAGACTTTCAGACTTGAGCTGATGCTGCAAAAATAGTTTGTAGAGGTGTCTTGATTTCTTACATAATTATTATTTATTTTGTCAGATCTGAGGTAGGTATTCTTTTCCAAAGAACAGTAGCTGGCTGAATCAAGGGCCTCTAAGGAGAATTTGAAACTTTGTTCAGTCAATCACACACGATTAAACACTTAACCTCTCAGAGAATACCAGGACAGCAAAAAAAAATAAACAGATATAGATGTTACTGATCTATAAATGAATTTCAAGAACAAAGCATCGTGCCTTTCCTGTGAAAAAAACAAGATTCACACTTTTTCATTTTAGATTCCTTTAAAAAAAACCCCAAAACATGTGGAATATCACCGACAAATGGAGGTGGAAAGGAAAACTTTTAATATTTACTGTCTGAAGATTTGTTTTCCAAGTTGTACTTTTAGGAATGCTACTTTCTCAGCTTTCCAAGGTCACACTGGTGTGTGTTGTTATCACACTAATAAGTTATTTATATACAGGGCAAATTCTTTGATTTGACTAAGCCTACTAGCAGTGATAAAGAATTGTAGGTGCCAAACTGGAAATAGCTAAAAGTAATTTTCCTTAATTGTTCTTTTAAGTAAACACTTAATAAAGCTGGTGGATTACATCCAAATTTTTCTCTAGTGCTCATCATTTTTCAGGGATGGTTCAACTTGTCACATCTTGACTCCATCTCTAAAAGGAAGTCAAATTTTGGGTGTCTTCCTGAGGGGAAGGAAAAAAGATGGCTGATAAATTTCAAAGGGATTGATTGTGATTGATAACTGAAGTTCTTAATGAGAGCTGAGGCTCAACAGCACTCGATGGTGAGCTCCAGAAGGTCTTGGAGAAATGGGAGAGCGGGGGACCCTTCAGCAGGATGTGCATTTAGCTTAGAAATAAGGCCTTGGAACTATCTCAGTAGGGATTGAGACTGGAACAAACCAGCTTTCCTTCTTTTTAAATGGTTAGATTATAAAAACAGCAGTGGCACTTAATATTCTAACTTATCTGTGCTAATTGCACCTAGGGTAGCTGACTGTTTTCAAAGCATCAATAATTTAAGTCTTGCAAACCCCATCGAATTTAGGGGAAATATCGCCAGCCCTCTTTCACACTTTGATTTCAGTGAGGTGCCCAGGGAGACTGGGGAGGATGAGTCACAGATGTCAGTTTTTTGCATTTTCAGTGGGAGTCAGGTTGCTAAATACCTTCATGAACGAAGTGCTAACTGGTTTACCAGGGTCATTTGGGAATTTAAGAACAGAAGAATAAGCTGATTTCCTTGGTCTAATACTCTCTCAGCCATAAAATGTAATATTTTCTGTCCATTTCCTACACTGCTGATGCACAAGGATTTCTGTCATTCTTGGGAACAGAAACTGAAAAAGCCTCTGGAGGTTACAGCTACCTGCTGAGTCAGCCAGGCCAGCTCGGGCTGCTGTACCTACTGGGGAGTTCCAATGTGGGCATTTCTCACCTCATTCAGTGGAACTATAGAATTAATTGTGAATTAAGCCTTTTCATGTTTGGGTTGCTGTGTAGTTATCTTTTTTTGTTGCTTTTTTTCTTACCTTCCTCCAGAAGGCAGTTAAGTAAATGGATCTCTGTAGTGTTCTTGTAGAATGTGTATGAAAACATGACACTACACTATTAAGTGACCATGACACCACACTATTAAGCAAAGGACACCTCTGATCAATTAATTAATTTAATTTCTGTGGTTGAATTCCAGAACTTGGTGGTTATTAATTTTTGTAGATTTTTGCCATGTTCCAGGCACTTAATTTCTTGATATTTCAGTATGAGAATTCAGCAGGTTTTTTTGAAAAATATTCCATTAAAGCTACTTTTTCCTTTGTATTGTTGAGCTGCTGCTGCTTTCTCTAAATCCAGTCTTAGCAGATGTGCAACACTTTGAGACCAAAATGCCCAAAACACCCTTACACCTAATATTATCCTTTTGTTTTATGTTGCAGCCAACAGTTTGCACATTACTGCCTACTTTATGAAGAGATGGGTTAATCTCCGTTGTGCTCTAGGGAAACATTATCGTGGTAAGAAATCAGTTTCTTACAGAGTTACTTAGAAGAGGAAGCAAGGGAACATAACTAAGATTTTGTCAGATTTTGGTCTGCTTAAATCAAAATTTCCTTCAGAGCTTGGGTTTTGTTTTGGTGGGGTTTTTTTGGTTTGTTTTTTACAAAGAAGATTTCCTCAAAACAAAAGCAAAAAAAAAAAAAGAGAAGTGTTTCTTGAGATAAGATTTTTTTTTTAAACTTAATTTTAAATTTGTGTATGCCTTGCCCCAGGGTAATCAGCTAAGCCTCACCAAATTCTGTAAGCATGATGAGACTCAGCATTTTCCTGAGTCTCTGCAGGGTGAATCAAGCAGAGGTTGCAGCATGAATCACTTCATTATTGCTTGAGTGTCTTGTGACATCAACATGCACTACAAGTGTATGCAGGAAAGGCTTTCATTCACCTCACAGCTATAAAATCTTGTCGTAGGTGATGTCATTGGACCAGGTCTTTTCTTCATGTTTTCTCAAGCCAGGATGCTCTGGAAGGAAGTGAGATCAATCCTCTCCTGCCAACAGCAATGCAAAGGAGCTGTAATGATCACTGCCCTCTTGGCTGCATTAAACAAAAAAAAAATAGCAAAATCATAAAAAATACTGAATAATTGAATTGATATTTTTAAATAATTTATTGTTTTTTTATAGGAATTCATGATATTAATAAATGTTTAAATCTGTCTTCAAATGCCAGCTGGTTGTTTTCTGAGACCATATTGGCTGAAGAGATCAGTGTTGACTTTAAATATTTCATCAAACTTGTCCTTTTAGAATAGAATTTCAGAGTGTCTACATTGAAACCTCAGCATTGTTTGCTGTCTATTAAATTTGAACTGTTCTAAAGCATCAATAAATACCTAAAGATACTTGCATTTTGCTAACCAGCACATGAGATTGTTAAAAAATGCAACAATAAAAAGATGTTACTGGAAGCAACTTGCCCTACTCTTCAATTCTACAAAAAAATTATCTGTGAGATCAACCTCATAGATTTTTTTTTTTCTGCAAGCCTTGTCTCTTTCTTGTCCCACAAAAATAGAGTGTTGGGGCTTTGTTGTGTAATATAACAGACTTTAAAAATTATTAATTCTCTTTTTATAAAAACAAAACCCAGCAACAAAAAAAGATCAGAGCTGAAATATGAAGATACTGATCTGGAAATAATTCCATATATAAACAAGAAAATATCCAGCTGTGCTCTTCCCATAGCATTGCCAGGTATTGAATAAAGCTTTGTCTCATCTGTTCTAATCTGAGAACCCTTCAATTTTTAATCCTTTGTAAACAGAAACTTTGTTGTGTTCATAACAAACCATGTGATCTTGAGTAAAATGTGTAATTCAGTAGTAGTTAACCAATTTGTTTAATGACTTCAAAAATCTCTGTAGTCAGAGTGTGAAACACTCTGCCCTGGCCTTATGCTGAGGTTTGATGCCAAGTCCTGATTGAATGCTGTTCTGGGTTACAAACCTAATTTACAGCTTTTGTGATGAAAAGACTCATCAGCAGAATAGCACAAAAGAAATCCTTGTTATGTGGTTTGTCTGTTGGTTCTTTCTGCTCTTCCCATCCAGGGGTGCAGGTGGACTAATTTGCAGCCATGACCTTCCTCTTGGGAACTCAATTTATTCTACTTATTGATTTTTTGGAATGCATTATAAAAACAAAACAAAAGGAGGAGTGGCATGTTGACTAGAGTAGGTGAGAAGCTAGAGGGGTGCATGAGAAGAGTTAGCGTGCAGTTAAAAAAATAAGTAGTTTTGTGTACTAAAATAATATGTATATTGTTATTATGAGTAATTTGGAAAGTGGTTATGATTTGTGTAATCCTCTTCTAAATTCTTTTTTGTGTAGAGCTCCGTGTGTTTCCAGAGAAATTTATCGTTTGTGTCAGTAAACTTGACTTTGATCCAAGTGCTTGGACATGTGACAATGGTGGATTGGTAGGTACAAAACTGTTCTATAAATTTTTGGGGGTTTTTAATAGAAATAAGGTGAATGTTTTTATATATAGATGTAGTTATTCAAGTATTTGTTACTGTAATCTTGGCAGCAGAAAGGCACATGAACAATTGGGCCAAAGTATTCAAAAGGGCATCCTGAAATGAGCCTAAGGCAGGCAAAAATGGGAATTTTGGAAGCTCAGCATTTTCTGAGCCTTCTAAGTCTTGAAGAAAAAGACCATGTGTTTAGAAAGCAGGGTATGATTACAGTACCTTGATTTAAGGATCTTTTTTCCCTTTATATTTTGACCTTGTAACATTTTACTTTTCAAAATTATAGCGTAGCTGTTTGCACTGTCCATGGGTTCCTTGTATGTTTTCTTAGCACTTGTTCTGCACAGCAACTCAAGCGGATCAGTGCTGGCCCTGCTGGGAAAAAAAATCCCCAAACATTTATGGAGGAAAAGGCACTGGTGTGTGGTTAAATACCATAAGCAATTCTCCTTAAATATTTCATCCTGAAGGCTTCATCAGGGTCAAAGGCTTCTGAATTTTATCCTGCAGTTAGGTGCTGATTGTCTCAGGAGTGCTCGCATGGGCCCAGGTGCCGCTCTGTGGCTCACACTGAGGGTCGCAATTACACCCTGAGGTCTGGGTGGATTTTAAGAGTTGATCTTACATGTATTAAAGTGTATTTGACCTTTGAAAAAACATGTTTTCTTTTACTCCTTCAACTCTTTTTTTTTTTTTTTTTTTTCCCTTTACTCTTTTTTTTTTTTTTTTTTTTTTTTTAATACCAGGCAGGGTGTTCATATTTATAATGCTAAATGCAGATTTTCTAGTTTCGATTCCTAGCTTGGTACGTACCCTTACGTGTCAAAGAATCAAGCAAATGTTTTTTGCACTCTCAGAAAAAATGATCTCCCTGTTCTAGAAGTACTTTGCTCTTTTGAAAATTATTGCTTTTTCAGTATTGTCTTGAAAACTACTTTGTGCTTGAAGTAGAAAATGCTATCTCTGCATTTTGACTGAGAAATAATTATGGGATCTTTTCTTGCTGAATTAACTCTTATGAGATATCAAATTCCCTCATTTGGTATTTTTAATCTTTCCATAAAATAAGAGCTGAGAAGTTTTCCTTAGTTTTTCTTGTGATTTTGTGTGGGAAGGAGAAGGCAAATTTAAAAATTCGATGTTAGGGACTTTAGCTTTACTATTTCAAAATTGGATCTTGATCTGTCGAAACTCTTTGTTGTTTAAACACTTTTATATTTAAAAAGAAAATATCTCTTAGTGAGCTGATAAGCTAATCAATAAGAAAGTCTTGGGAGTTTGCTTTGCTTACAGATGCAATGCATGTGCACAGAGCTGGCTGGGATGCTCAGTGTAGAGTGTTGGTAGGAAGGAGTAAGAGAAAGTTATCCCTAAGCATCTTCCCTGATTTGAAGAACTTGGCAAGATGGGAGCAGACCCTCAACAAATATTCTGGAGCATCTGTTTAATTCTTACCACTCTCACTTAAAGGGTCCACTCCAGACTGTTTTGTTGTTCTGGGATTCCTACAGCACATTAGGAGCAGATTTGTCATATCCTCCAGTTGAGTACTTTGCCAAACTGGGGGAGTGTTTGATTGCCACTGAGAGTTTTTCAAGTTTTTGGCACTCCAGAAGAAAGGCAAAGAATCTGCACTTTGTGTGTGTGTCTGCTTTTCTCCATGCAGTTGAGCCATGAGTAGGCTGGAATTCTAAACTCTGCCCTACAAAAGACCACCCAGAAGACCTTTCTGTTGATACACTCTGCAGATTCTGTCATGGGCTGAAAATGAGGCTGTGTTTTGTTTTCTTCTGTATGTTGTTTGGGTTTGAATAATGCCACAGTGTTGGATGCAAGTTGTTTTAAACCTTTAATCAGCTCACACCCTTGGATTTGAGGGCCTGCTTGTGTTTTACAAAAGCAGTTACCTATACATTAATGGAGACTTTGTCACTTTCCTGTGTTGCTGTGACTCTGATTGACTTAGTCAAGACTTAGTGATTATGTATTTTTTTAACTGTTTTTTATGCTGGTTTATGATCTGGGTCAAGCTTTCATTCCTAAGCTCTTTCAAGACAAATCAGGCTTAGTGTTCTCCTTTCCCATTATTGGAACAAGTTTTATGTCAGCCTGGTGCACATTTCCTTCACTGACCACAACTCTCTTCTTTCACTTGTCTCCAGCCCTTTACTCTTTGCCTTTTCACTGCTTTTTAGGCTGTTCTGTGTAGCTCTGAAATAGGCTGTGCTTAAACCACGAATTTCAAGGGATGTAGCCAGCTATGAAATGAAATTTTTATGTCCTGCATCTTAGGAAAGATTGTAATTAGATTGCTTATGAGATATTCACAAGCACAAACCTCAGCATCAGTTGCTGGGAGAACCAATTTAAATCCTTCTGTGATGCCTCATGTTAGACTAAGGTTAGTGTGGATTAGACAGTCTCTGTCAAATTAGCTTTAAGCATAAACTAATAAAATATTTGAGAGTACCTCTAAGGAGCAGACATGAAATAAAATAGAAGAAAATCTATCAATATATAATTTTCTAGGATGTATTCATAAATGGGTGTGTCTGTGGTTATGTTTAAAACTCAGGCTGCAGGCAATAATAAGCACTTTGGAAGAAGGGAAATGTCTAGTAAAAAAACAATATAGCAAGTTATTGAAATTACATAAGCAAATTGGAAGTCTTACGGAAAAGATGGAAGAATAGGCTGAGTTATTAATGCTGAGTTGAACATAAAACCATTGTTTCCTGTTTCACCAAACTATGTTTGTAATCTTGAATAGTTTTATCTTGAAAAAGAAGACAGTTTTGGGAACATGGCAAAAGAGGAAACCCAAGGAAATATATAAGAGCTCTGGAGAGATTAGTCACCTTTGTCAATGACAACATTTTCTCGATTATTATTATGCGGAGAGCTAAAATGGAAAATTGGAAATGGGTTATCTGGAGAAACAGTGGAAATGGGTGGAAGGCTTATGAGCATTTGAAAATGTGCAAACAATGGAGTATTCATTGATAACCACATGGCTTTATACCAGAATCTATGAGAGGAAGCACTTCTAGGAAAAGGATGAAGGAGGTTAAGCTAAAGATGATATTAAAGTGGAAATTTGAAATTACTCTTTGAATAAAATCAGAAAAGAAAGCAGGGAGTAGGAGATCCTGTTTTGATTCAAAAGGTCTTGGAGTTTCCACTGAACCTTGTTAAATTACAGAGAATATTATATAAAAATAAAGATTCTTTTCCAGCAGAATATTACTCTTTAAAAACCAAAGCAAACAAACAAAAACAAACAAAAACAATCCCTCATAGGTACACATGGAGGAAAAAAGTGCTAAAGATGTGCCCAATGCTTTTTAAATCCCCAGCAGGGAAATAAGCTATTTCATCTTCTTCACACATGTCTGATTTATAAATTGTGTCACTGTAATACTCTTCAGGAGCATTAGAGAATTGTCATTCTTAAAACTCTTAAGAGCCTTAGTGGATTTTGATTATGCTGGGAAGAGGCTTCTGGTTTTTTCATGCAAACATGAAACTTAGTTGTAATTAACAGATCTGTCCCACTGGAGTGCCCTGCTGAAATAGTGTGTCTATTGGAACGTAGAATAAAAACTTCAGATAGCAGCAATTTGTAAAGATTAGCACAAGACTTTATGTGGAATTTAGTTATCTTAAATGCTTGAAAGACTTATTGTAAGTGATATCAGATTGGGTAGGGGAAGAAGGAAATGCTGTGAAATAGAATTGCACAATTCACACTGTAAGTACAAACCTTGGCATGTGTGTATATCTATATATGTGTATAAAATATTGCAGTGAAACTGCTGTGCTGGTGGGCTGCTACTGGAAAGGTCACTCTACTTCCCCTCTACAGCCAGCCACATATTCCCTTCCTTTCTGGTTACAATGGACCAAGTGATTCTTCAGCTGAGAATGAATTATTTCATTGACTTGATCTGGCAGAAAATTATTTATTTGTGAAGTTTCTCTGTTTTTCATTGGAGGATTAGTTTTCCATCATGTCAGTTCACTGAACCAACTCATCCTGTACCCGCACACTTGCCAATTGTGATGCAAAAAAAATGTTGCAGGAGCACATGCCAGGATTTGGATGAATGGAGCTGAAACAACCTTTAGGTAGCAGCTGAGAATTACCTGAGTTTGAAAGTAACATCCACAACACGTTAATGTTACATTTCTTGTAATATTTGTCTTGGTTTTTTTAGGTCACTATCCTTTTTTAATATTTATAAAATCTAGTTTTGTGGGATTTTAGATAATGTGCTGAATTCTTTTCCATCATTATAGGAAATAGGAGAAAAAAACATTAAGCTGTAGTTGCTAAATATGAACAGGGTTCACTACTTCTTTCAAAAAGGTAAAGAAGGGAAACTGGAGACTAATGAACTTTATCCAAATACCACATTAGTGGAACAGGCAAAGAATTGCTTGGGTGAGTTTTCACTTTTGACACCTCAGGCTTCTGTCACTTTTTTTTTTACTCATCCTTTATGTTCTGTGCTCCTCCTGCCTTCGCTTGCCTGGGCATTCTTGTCTTCAGTGTTTGTCAGTGCTGGGGTCATTCAGTGATCTGTCTGAAAACAAGAGGTGTTTTTGTTGTGGTTTCTTGTTGTTTGTGTGGTTCACTTTCAGCCAGATCCCTTCAGTGTTGATCCTTGGCAGGACCAAGTGTTGGGTAAGGGTGAGACTTCCCTTTCATTGTTTAAATTAGCTTGAATCATTAGGCTGCTGTCTTTGAGAAACAGCATCTCAGAGTACAGATCTGAAGTCTTTGACTCGGTCATAAAAAGAAAGCTACAGCAGCTTTACAATATTCCCTTTTGTCCAGGCTGTCTGCCTCTTCTCCTTGGAGATTACCACTCCTGCAGTTTGCCAAAAGGGCTGTGTGCCTGCATCTCATCTTTCTGTGTATCACAGCCTTGTGGATTCATGCACACCGAGCTTCCTTGGATTTTCAGCTCTGCACTGAGTTGTGGCTGGGAGCAGCTGGGGCATGTGTGTGTGCTCCCTTCTGCCAGCTCTGAGTGGGGCAGGAACCTCCTGCAAAAGGGGAGGGAGGAGACCTGAGAGCGGCGATGCTGAGAATTGCCTCAGTGAGATTTGTCTGAACTTGTCGGAGTTTCTTCTTATAGCTTACAAACTGATTTATTTTCTGCATGGCAAAAGTCTCACAGCTGTCTGCTGCATTAACTATCCAGAGAAATGGACAAATGATGAAATGAAAACTGACACAATTATTTCAATTAGTCAAGACCAGAGAAGGCTTTGGAGAATTTCAGAGGAGCCTCCCAGAGCTGGGTAGAGAGGCACACGGGCTGTAAATGGAAATCATCTGTTGATAAATGCACAGTATTTTTACTGAAAAGAGCAATTGCTGTGCTCATGCAAACTGCTGAGCGAATTAACTGTGTGGTCACTGGAAAAAGGCCAAGATATTGCTGCAAGGAATTGATTGGAAAAGCTTTGTCCTGTAGCATTATTTATCTGAAAAGCAGGCAGAATATTAGAGTGTGTATGGAATGAAATGAAACGTAATTTTTATTGCCTTAAAGCCAACAAGTAAGTGGACTACATCTTCAATAAAAGTGTACCTCATAATGCAAAATCAGGTGAAGCAGAGCAGAAATATAGATAGTCCTGTAGCTGCAGTATAAATGATTAAGGTTGTAAAATAATCTCCATATGAAGCAATCCTCAAAAAGTAGGGACAAATTGAGTAATCTTTTACTCATTTTGGTAGTTGCTTCTTAAAGGAGTGCTCCAGTTGATTTAAATCTAACTACTTAGCAGCGTTCACAAGATCTCATTTGTCAAAGTCTTGTGGTTATTTAAGATATTATCATCTGTCATCATCCTTTCACCTCCCTCATTTTCCTCTCCCCCCTCACTGTTGCTGTCACAGCTTATGCTGGTGGTTCATGTGGATTTGAGCTGATTCTCTGCTCTTTCCTTTGCAGACTTGGAGAGGACAGGCACCCCTGGCAGAGGGGCAAGGGGAAGGCTGGCAGGGTTCATGTTAAAACTGCAGGGAGCTAAAGATTTTATTTAGCTGTGCTGCATCTGCGAGATTTTGATGGCTCTAGGATTTGAAAAGGTTTAACTTACTTAAGGTTTTGACAATAGTTCTTGATATTCCAGTTAGGCAAAGGATTTTTAAAGATTGTTTTAAAGAGTAATCTGTTCCTCAGTCTTCAGCAGAAATCTCTTAGAACTAATAGGAAGTTCATAACTTGACTGAATAGGAAACTGAAATATATGATGGTAAAGTTCACAGCAGGATTTTTGAACAATTTGTAATGATTTGAAATTATTTGGAGGGAGAGATCTCCAATGTGGGCTCAGAAGTCTTGGGGGTTTTTGGGGTGGTGGTACTGGTGTTGCTTTTGGAAACCAAGCTGTAACATTAAATTGTTCAACAGTAATTATTTCCTGAGCTGTGAAGTTCTTGTTTTACATATTTTGGTCTTGTATAACTGATGAAATCAAGACTATTAGTTATTCTTTATAAGATCTCCTCCAGGTGTTACTGCATCTTGTAATTGCATAAAAAGAACAAAAGAGCATAAAATTGATGGATTTTTTTCCCAGATTTTTTTTTACTGTAAGTATCAAAGTATTGGGCCTCTGAATCACACTGTACACATCATGTACTCTAAGGAGTATTCTCTTATGTCATATGACCCATGCTATGTCTGGAAGGACAAATGCAAAGTTTGCTTCAGTGTTGCTGGTGGGTGATGCTGAGGGACATCTGCACTGGCTGCCCCTGATCCCCAGTGAGGTTTGGTAGGCACACAGAGGATCCTCATGCCAGGCTGGGAAAAGCTGTAGTACTGGATCACAGGAGGGCCTGTCTCAGATATTCTCTTTTGATTTATAAACAGGAGAAAGTGGTCAAGCACCACATAAAATTGCTATTCCTTTATTTTATAAAAATCTCTTTCAAATATGAAATGTGTATCTTGCATGCATGTCCTCTTTCATAATTACTGGAGTCAGAAACCTAAAAATTGATGGAAATGGCTGGCTGAAGATGCATGCTTATAAGACATTGGTTTCCTTTTAAAAGATAAAAAATCACTGCTATTATGCTTTAGATTTTTCTTCAGTGTCATTGAGAGAAGTTATTTTGGTTGAAAAGCTGTTGTCTACTCCTCCATTTCTTATCAGTGGACACTTTCTCTGAAGATAGAATCTGAGTCTTGTAGCATCAGTATATAAAATCAGAATGATTAATAGCTCAATTACTTAACATTAATTTTAGCAGTTCTTGCCTTCAAGCAAATGCACACAGCCTGTGTCACGTGCTGCTCAGTATGTAAATAAATCAGTTGTTTCAGGAGCACTTCTGTGCCTTTAGAAAGTGTGATGGGGTGTTTGCTCTCTGTGTTACACACAGGTCTGAATTTATAAAAAGGCTCCCCTGCAGCTCTAAGACTTAGGAAGAATCACATTTCATTGTTCTCTGCCATTTACAGCAGGGATTCTTCTGTTTTCTCTTCTTTAGTGGATGTTCAAATGCAAATCTAGAGAGCTCTGAATTTCTTACACTCAGAACAGTCTGGGATTCCTCCTATATGTGAAATACAGTTAAAATTTGAACCAAATACTTCAAAAAGAAGAAGGCATTTTCCTCATAGAAGTCATATGCTTTAAGCTAATCTGGTGATGCCTGGGGGACCTTTGGAATGTTTGTGATCGCCAGGACTTATGTATTGAGTGAGAAACTTGGTTTCACACCTTGTGTTTTGAGAAAGTGGAATGTGTATCACAGGGGCCTGTAATAGATTGGGCCAGTGCTTGGACTGAGCAGTACAGACCATAGGGTCTCCTGACAAGCAAAACTGAAGATCCATGATGTCAAATTCAAAAGAATTTTGGTGGTAGATAATGAAGACTTTCCTGATCCAGGAGTTTGATTTTGCTTTCTGTGCTAGGTCATGGGAAGGTTGAACAGTTCTGCTCCTCCTAGACAGATGCAGTTTGCCCTGGTTGTTGCATTCTTTTCAAGATTGAAATTGGAGTGTTTTTGAAAACCACCAGCATTCCTTAAAAATACCTATTTCAAAGGCAACCACCAGTATTCCAGTGTAATGTGAAATGATCCTTAATGTTTTTTACTGGAATTTACTGACTTCTAGAGCAGGACAGTCAGCTTTAAATGTAGAGCAATAGTCCACAAATCTGATCAAGGAACTGTATTTCAGGATGAGAATAATATCCATTTCTGTACTTGGAAAACTTCTGCAAGTGTTTTATGATGTGGTAGGAGTTCATAAGTAGAACTGCCAGGACTGATGCATCACTACATTGGAAATGCAAAAGAATTTGCATCTTGAAACTGTGGAAAGCTTTTCCTTCATGTGGGTTGGGAGAGGGCAGGAGACAAGACCCAAAGTCTTGTCTGTGTCACTTTTTTATCAGTTAGACTGTAATATCTGATTCACCCTTTCCTCAGAAGCCTCTTCACTTGCTTTAAGGAGCCCTTTTTGTTTATCAGATTGGCAGGAGTCCTGTCTGACCTCTCTGATCTGTCAGTCATCTATTAGGACACTTCTGAAACCTAAAGGTTATCTTTGATGGTTGAGCTCAGGATACAGCTTAGAATGACAGTAAGAGAAATCATGCAATTGCAAGCTTACATAAAGCTCCTCTAAAAAGTGTTTCTGTCTTCTTCATTTTACTAATTCTAGTTTTATTGTATGTGTCTGGGATAATAGTTTAGTTCATAGCTTTGCCTGTATTATTACCTTTATAGTCCCCTCCCATTTGCCACCGTGATATAAAAATTGATTTCTTGAACCCGTTGATGTATTCTATTAAGTATTTTTTGATGAGCCACATTGATAAATGCATTTTAAAAACAGTGTGTTTTTTATTATGGGGCTGGGAACCAGACTTGAAATTTAATTATCTCTTAGTCTTACTTTATTGATACATAAGCTTGTGGCACTGAGAAGAGTAAGAGAGAACTAGAAAGCATGACACCAGAGAGGCAGGAAAGGGGGGCAGCAGCGTTCACTTTGAAAATTTTCTTTCAACCCAGTATTAGACTGGAAGAAAAAAAGAAAATAATACTTGTATGAGTATATTGTGATGCTGGAAAGGCCAAAGCTTTCACTCTGCTTCAGGGTAATGAGTTGAAAGGGTTCCTTGCAAGTGCCCATCCATGAGTAGTTCTTTAACAGATATTTAATGCTGTACTGATGAGTTCAGCTCTCCTGGAGAGAGATGGAGATGGCAGTGACTGCTAGTTTTACAGTTTTGAGAGTTTCTTTTTCAGCTTGAGCAAGTAGTAGAGTGGATTAAGATAGCAAAAAAAAGAAAAAAAAAAGAATCTTGAATTTGATAAACCTTACAGGAAGTATATTGTGTGCCTGATGTTTCTCTGTAGGTTTTGATAGAGATTTTTCTTCACCTAGATATCTGTTTGGATAAGTATTAAGGATCTTAAAATCAGATTGGAGAGGCCAGTGTCATGAGCAGGTAGGCTGGTTAGACTTTGTAAACTTCACTTCTTAGAGCCCTTCTCAGCAGTTTCAGTGACAAAAAGGACTGAGCTTACCCTGGGATTTTAAGAGCACATATTTCTAATAGAACTTGGCAGTTCAAGAGCTAGAGAAGCATTTTAATCTTTTGTGCCCACCCAGTCTCTATACAAATGTAAATATGTCTGTCTTTAACAATTTGCCAAGAAATGTGGTTTTAATTTGTTAGCAGCAATCCCACTCCCTGCAGCTCTTTCAGAGTCGAGTTGCAAGTCTGGCGGTGCTTTGACGTTTTTCTCTGTCATGGTGTCATTGTTTATATGATGTCTGCTTCTGCTGTCCTCCCTTTTATGCCTGGAATATTTTTCTTTAATTATTTCACTGCCTAAAAGGAATCTGGGATTACTAGACAGGATGAGAGCAGATTAGCTTTTTTTCTTTCTTTAACAAGTCCTGAAGTTCCCATAGGAAATAAATAGTATTCCCAAAACAGACAGTGTGTTTTGTTTTTTTTTTAATTAACTAAAATTATTAAGTCTAATAAAGAAAATAAAGGAAGTATCACCAATAATGGCTGTGTGTCTTAGTAGTATATGGAGTGCCCACTGTTGTTATTTATGACTCTCTCTGCCTTCTATTGTGGACTTATTCCAGCCTTAGGGAGTTTACATCACTACTAATAGCAAAAGGCTCTCTGGTTCCCACAGAGTCTTTCAAAGCCTGACTCATATGCCTTATGTTAATTGTTCAGCTCTCAAAATACAGCACTTACAGGGTGTGGTTCCGAGGGGAAAATCTACTGTACTTAGAGGGCATGTTCAGAAGTGTTTCACATATAAATCATTTCGATTTTTACTTTTTTTGATGCCTTAACCCTTTCTGTCACTGCTTTGTGTGATAAGTTATTTGAAAGCTAAACAAAAGGTTGATGACAATGCAGTGAGGGAATGTGTTAGCCCTGCAACTTGGGTTCATTAGCTCCAGCCTGACTCAACTCACAAGTGCCTAGACTTCATCATCCTTGCCTCTCTGCAGGATCTGCTCCTCGCAGCCTGGTGGGACCATCCCAGTCCTGCAGGGTCTGGAGTCAGATGCAAGTTAGAACTGGGGTTTATTCCTTATCTGCAATAGGGTGTACGTGGGGACAGGAACTATCCCCAGTCCTCCCCTGGATTTTGTACCAATGGCTCCTTCCCATGCATTGCTTACCACCGTGACAAGAGTTGCTTTAGTGGGCTGCTGGTCCTGGCCTGGTCAGCACGTTGGGGAGTGGAGATTTAACAGAATTAACCTTACCCATTTCCACCCAGCAGGAACTCAGATGGGCTCAGCTCTCTGGCCAAGTGCGAGCACTCTACAGCTGCTTTGATGCAGGGTGATTGTGCAAGACCCTTCAGCCTCCAAGTTGTGTGACTGTTACTGGAAATCAAAATAGTTTCTACAGACTTTGCAGTCTCTGCCTACTTTTAAAATTAGCAGAATGCTCGAGTGTCTTAATAGTATTTCTGTCTTTAATAGCTTACAAAGTATGAAAATATATTTAGTCAAATTAGGGGAATCTACCTCCAACAAGAATAGAAGCAGCAATTAATCCCTCAGATTAAACTAGTTAAGCTTGATTTCTGAGGTTGGGATCACATTGTCTGTGTGCTCCCTGTGCTTTCTGCCTGCTGTAAACACACTCATTGCACCATGAGTGGACAGAACTTCATGCATCTCTCAGTGCACACATTTGTGTAACTTGTCTCTGAAAGGAAGGCTCAGAACAGCTGTAGTTTTTTTAAGTGCCAAAATGGCATTACTTCTTTGCCTAACTACACTTCTTCTGCTTGCAAAATAGGAAGCTGTTTTCACTGGCTATTTCTCTGGAAAGAGCATGGAAGTCCCCCCCACCCTCTCCTTTAGAACAGAAATAAAAATGGGCAGGGCTTAATCTCGCCTAAGTGACAGGTTTCTGAGGGGTGTTCCGGGCAGGGGTCATGTGCAGGCTTTGGCCTTGTGCCTCTGCTGGCTTTCCCTGTGTCCCTCAGTTCTTCCATACCACTTGGTTCCAGTGCCCTCACATTACCAAGGACTGGGCTAAAGCAGCAATCCCTGTGTTTGGGGAGCCCCTGTCAGAGGCTGCATCACAGAGGCTGAGGGAGAATGCACAAAGCCTCTTCTTTTCTTGACTTCACCAATTTTTGCTCTCCTCTGTAGCCTTGGAGATAATACTTTCTTGGAGTATGCAGTAGTTAATGGTGAAATCAGCAAATGGCCCTTCTCAGATTGTTTCATTGTGAAAGGAAGTTCTCACAGCTTGAAGAAAAAGAGCATTTTCCTTCCCTCACACTCGCCTCAACCTCACATTATATAAAAGGATAGTGCTGCTGTTAGCTGAGACCAGAAAGAATTCCCCTGTTGTCCTGTAGTAGCCAGCCTCTACGAGCTGGGAGCGTTTAAATGCTAGAATTAAGTTTTAACCCTTGCCTTGTTCAATGAGCAAATAGCACTGTGTGTGTTTTTTGGTAAGTAGGGAAAATCATGGGAATTCCTCTGAGAGTAAGTGTATAGACCACTGCGCCAGTCAGTCTCTTCAGAAAAAAAACTGACAAGCATGCTCCTGTCTACAAGAGAGATTCCTGGCATTTGTCACAGTTTGAGCCACAAAGATGTCAAATATTTGCCAGCAGTTTCCTCAGATGGTTTGGAAAGCTACATCCTTTACATTGCAGTCTTGTTTGTTTGCGGTGTATTTTAGCATACGAAATATGTTCCTTGGGAGTCAAGGGGAGGGAACTGACTAGACTCCCAAATATTAAAAGATTTAAAATAATTGTTTCTTTTAGACTGCTCAGATCAAAATAATAAAGAACAGCTGTAAATCTTAGTATTAGAAATGGAGCTTTCTGTTGAATAATCATAGCTTGATGTGTCATGTTTTAAACCTGTATTTTCTTTTGGAGCAGAAAGAAGAACTTTCCAATGGGACGTCTGAATATTTTACTGAATCTTCTGAGAACAAGAAGCTTAAGATTAGCCTGAGTGAACAAATAAAGCGAGACATCCTGAGGAAAATGTATGCCACTATTCTTTCTAAGCTTTTGAATTTATAATTGGTAAAATTTGATTTGGTAGAATCTAGCTTATGTAATAAAATTTTAAATAATATAGACTACTTTAAAAAGGATTGCTTTAAATTACTGAAAGATTACTACTGTAGTGTGGATAAGCACATAAAATGATGTTGTTTTTTACAGCATGGAGAAAGTTATTACAACCCACATAGATATCACACATAGCACTAGGCAGAGTCAAAACAGGCTGTTTTTCCTTGAATGAAGCTCTGAGCCAAAATAAATATGTGATGCTTGAATCGGGTGAGAAACACTTCACAAATATATTTTTTTGTTCCTTTTGAGACTCTGGATCAATAGTCACAATTAGAGAGTATCCCTGGTGGCGTGGATGGGGAGGGTGAGCTGATCAGCTGAATCTGTCACTGCTCCATGTGGTACCAGGACTCCATCCCAACTTGTGCTAGCTGCCAGCAGCCCCAAATCACCTGTGAAATCAGGGATTTGCTGTGAACCCTGGAAACTTTTCTTTTTACCACTGTTGTCTCATCTGTGTTGTCTTTAGAAGTGAGATTAGCTCTGGAGGCATGCCAGCTCTACCTGTTTTGGATGAGCCTTCTTTGAGAAGAATTAGATGTACTGTCCTGGGAACTGCTCAGCAGCAGCAGGGCAGCAAAACGTGGTCTCAGCTTGGGGCCATCTCTAGTAACGTGTTTAGACTCAAAATGCAGCTTCAGGACTTGGGCATAAAGTTCATCTTATGGGCTGTGTGAAATCCAGATCCATAGGTAACACACTGCTGAGGAGTGTTTATGTACTGACACTCCATCAGGTCCCTTGTGCTCCCATTTCCATTTTCCTTTTAGAATATCATCTACTTGCATTACCTAAGTCCTTGCCAGATGAATGGGCTTGATACTAGATGAGTAGTGGTTAACTTTAAAGCAATGCTTTGAAATGTCCTGGGAAAAATTCCAGAGGAACATTCTAAAATCGAGATTAGGAGCTCTCACACAGAGACGAACTCACTGCCTCTCCCTGCCTGCCCCCTCTGTCCTGTAGATATGCATTATGCATGTGGGTATATGGGAATGGTTTGCAATCATTTAGGCACTTAGGAAATGCTGTTTTATCTAGCCAGTTCAGAAAGGAATTCAATATACTTCTGCTCTGTTGACCTTTAACATCTGTAATGAATCCAGTTCTGCCTCTTGGAAAAGAGTGTGAACTCACTCCTTCATGGCTTAGTCATTAATAAATTGGGTTCTTCCCTAGTGCAGTGGAAAATCAGATGGATAACGCTTGATATTATCCACACTAGACAAACATTGCTGCATGTCAAGATGATATACAGGGATTTTTTCCGTGTTCAGAAAGAGGGTGGCCCAAGTGGCGTTTCAGAGTTGGAAAAACAGTAAATGGAGTCAGTAAAGGTTCTTTTTTAATTTAAAAAACAAAATTCCTTTTTATTGCAGTGTCAAGAGGACAAAAACAAGGAGAAGTAGTGCAAGCAAACCTCAGATCAGCAAGGGCTCCAAGAAAGTGTCTCTTGGCTCGGCGCACTCGCAGACAGAGAACAGAATGAACGGCTGTCAGACTTCTCTCAGTGCTCGGCCTGATGGGAAACGGAGGAGCCCAGGCCTGCTGAAGGACTGCACAAACACAGCTGAGAGCAGCTTGGAGCTTCCTGTATTAGAGCAGAGAAATGATGTTAATCAGAGACAGCCAGATGATGTTCACAGCCAGCAAAAACCTCACCCTCTGCAGTGGTTGGAGGCAAGTATTAGAAGTGAGAACCCTCCTTGCAGCTCTGAGTCAGCGCTGCCGGCTCCAAAACAAAGTCAGAGAGTGACCAAAACACAGGCTCAGCTAAAGACCTGTGCTTCAGAGGAAAAGCTGAAGCATTTCACAGAAATGTCCTCTGAAGGGACTCCTTTAACTTCTGTCAGTACAGAAATGAGTAAGTGTGATGATAATTGCTTGGAGGAGAAGACACTCCTGAATTCTAGGCTGTTTTCAAAGCAAGACATGACAAAGACTGTGGTTGACAAGAAATCATTGACTTTGAGAAAAGAACCCTCCTGGTCTCTTTCTGTGAGCAACAGTGGAGTGCAGACAAGCCAAAATGAGCCAAGCACAGCCACTGAAGAACTGCCTGCAGTGCCAAAATCATGTCTAGAACTGCACCCCATGTCTTCAGAGAAGCTGTCCCAAAAAAGAAAAAAAGAAGTGGAAAATGGTCTTGGGAAGTTAAAACTGCGAAGGCTTAAGAAGTCAAAATCTGAAATACTGCCTTGATATCATGGGTGGTCAGCCAAGGTTGTGCATAAGCAAAGAATAGGAGGCAATTCAAAATGATGGACAATAATAAAAATACAAAATCAAAATTGGAGAACACATTTTAAGAAAATTTAGTTAATGAAGGACCTTAGTCATTTGGGACTGTAATAAAGGTAATCCTTTTAAGTCTTTAGGAATTAGTCATTATTATTGCACAAGTCAGCATCATATTTATGGAAAGAAAAATCTCTTATAAAATGATATCTACTAAGCAATATTTTAGATTTATACATATTCAGTGCTATTAAAAGTCATATCAGCTGATGACAGCAAAAGTTAAAAGCCCTTGTGTTATCTGTTAGCAGCTGCAATTATTTGGTATCTTGCTTGTTTCTGACCATGTAGTTAATTTCAGTAAAATTTGACCCTTTCACTATATCAGAAAGTTCATGGTTTACTCGCATGAGCTGTACAACAATAAAGCAAATTAAGTTTATTTCAAATAAATCTTTAACCAGGATTAATAGCTGATGATATGAGGCCCACTTTTTCAGAGAAGTTTCAAATTAACTATAGTTTCTGCTTATTTAGTTTTGATCTGAGCATGTAATTCTAGCCCATGTTGTGGATACAAGTCATCATGGATTCAGTCTTGGGGACAAATGAAGCTTGTTTTTATATATTTACACCTGGATGTGCAAACATCTTTCTTGGGTGAAGTTCATATATAAACATGTATACACATCTTCATGGATATGTGTTTCAAAATCAGGCCTTGTTTGTGTGCAAGGGCAACACACTGGTTTTCATGTGGTAGTAATACCAGAGTTAAATCTTATTTTAAGATAAATTTTAATTTCACAGTGCTTGTTCATACTACTTCTTAAATTTAAATGCTAATGAGCTAAGGGAATGTACCTTTTTTATTTCATGCTTATCTTTTTTAAATGTGTAAAATAAATTTATAAGCTGTTTTCTTTCATCTTTCTTAAGATCAGTGAGACCACAGATACTGAGTCAGCAGTGCCCTGGCAGTCAGGAGGGCCAGCTGGGCACAGGAGGGGATTTTCCTGCTCTGCTCTGACCTGGGCTGGCCTCTCCTCGAGAACTGGGGACAGTTTTGGGCACTACAATTAAAAAAAGATATAAAGGTATTAGAGAACATCCAGAGGAGTGCATGAGGATGATGAAGGGCCTTGAGGGGAAGCTGTGTGAGGAGTGGCTGAGGTCACTTGGTCTGTTCAGCCTGGAGAAGAAGAGACTGAGGGGAGACCTTACTGCAGCTACAACTTCCTTGTGAGTAGAACAGGGGGGACAGACACTGATCTCTTCTCCCTGGGAGCCAGTGATGAGATCTGAGGGTCAGGGCAGGTTGAGGTTGGATATCAGGAAGAGGTTTTTCACCCAGAACGTGGCTGGGCACTGAACAGGCTCCCCAGGGAAGTGGTCACTGCACCAAGCCTGGCAGAAGCATTTGAAAAAAAATGCATTTGAACATCAAATGCATCAAGAAGCATTTGAACAACACTCCCACACACTGGGTGAGATCGTTGGGGTGTCCTGTGCAGGGCCAGCAGCTGGACTTTGATGATCCTTGTGAGTCCCTTCCAGCTCAGCATATTCTGTGCTCTATGATTTTATATGAAGTAATTTAGAAAAACTTCAGTGACATTAACTTACGACTGTAGATCTCCTCATTGAGGTTGAGGAGATGATTCACATCCAGGAGCATTAGAGTTGGTGGTGTAACCCAGGTCCTGATGAGAGTTAGCAGCTCTGCAGCTGACAAGACACTGCTGATTGTACAGCTGGAAAGGATTTCTGCTCTTGCTGCAAATGAAGAAGAGTGCATGGTCTGGAGGACATGTTCTCTTTTTTCTTTCAGCTGTTTGGGTGATGTTTCTCAGTGCTTTGCAGTCAGGTTGCAAATCCTCACCCAGCTCCAGGCTCTGCTAAAAGGTCTTTCCCAGTACCCACAAAACCAAGGCTGCAAAGAACCTGGTTTGGAGGAAGAAGAGCCTGAGGTATGTTCACTGTTGTCTTTTTTATGCACTGGAGATACTGGGCCAGGAAGGGAGTAAAAGGCACCTTTTTGATGGTAGATTTAATTAAGCATTTATCAGAAAAATGAGAATAGTTAGAATAATTTAATCATTTATATTAAAGTCTTAGCATACATAATTCAAATATCAGAAACCAGAGGGCAACCACTTACAGTTTTTTATCATCTCATACTGTTATTATGTGTGTATATATATATCTATAAACCTTATAATTACAATTTAGTTTTAATCTTAACTGAATAACATACCTGCCTGCACCCTTTCAAATGAAGGCCATATATTTAGAGGGGGCTTAGGTAGATTAAACTGTTGTCTGTGTAGCTAAGAACACTTGATTTTTCCTTAGGATATTTTGTTACGTTACTTAAAATGCTGTTTTCATCTCTTCTCTGATGCCTGGGAACATCTCTCTTTCAAAGCAGTGGTCATGTAACAGTGAGAGATGTCAGGTGATTGAGGGTGTTAGAGGCTGCAGAGTCAGGACAAAGGCAGGTGGGCTTTCTCACAAGTCCACAGTGGCATCATTCCTTTTGTCCTCACTCTCTTAAAAAGTTCTAGGTTCTTTGGAGCTGTGCATTTTTGAGCTTTGTTACTATCAAAAGTTGTGTCCTGGATCCTCTCAGAAATGCAGCTATTTAGGGGAAAGGCTTTGAATTCATAGTAATTTCTGGATTTTATATGGTGTTGCTGCTCATGTGCTTTCTTTTGTCTGTGCAGCAGGACTCCTGGTGATGCTTTAGGGGTGCTGGGACACACAGGCTGTTTTCTTGTCTCTCTCCTTTCTCTCCCTCAAGCCCATGGTCATCTCCCCAGACTTTTCTTTTTTCTTTATCACCCATCCACCTGCACCCAGAGGACTGGCAGAGGTGTGGTCTGACATGCTCTTGAACCACAAACCTGATTTCCTAAATCAGGTTTAAGGGGAAAAAAGGGAACCCAAAACTGAGCTGGAGCAAAATTAGCAGTTTGCAAGTCTTGGCTTTTTATTACCAATTTGCTTTTGAGCAGCATTAACACACGTCTCTGTTAGAGTAATGAGTATTTAAGGCTCTGTTCTCTTCTGAAACTGCCATTGAAGCACAGAAACAATATCTTTGGTTCATTTTTTATCCTAAACCAGCCAGCTTTGGTGGGTTATTGTTCTGAATGAATCATCTGGTTCATTTGGTCTGTGCTATTTGCTGATAATGAAACAGTTGTTTCCTAGTGAAACACTTTGTAATGTGTGCAGATGATAGTTTTCATTATTCTTTACATCAAAGCAGTTAAAAATATTTGTTTAGTGCACTTTTATGGTTAAACACATATCAAATCTAGACCAGCCTTTTACATAATCATTTATAAAGAGGAAGCAGCTCATGTGAAATCTCCCTTGCCTAGTGTTGGTTGGTAGGAAGGTTTTAAATATCCCAGGATCTTGTGGGTACTAAGCTTTGTGCTGGGTCTGGTGTTACCTGCCAGGTAAGCACATAGACATGTCTTCCCACAGAAGGTTTTGACCTAGTGAGGTGTTAAGTAGCTTCTGAAGGCATTTCTTTGGTCAGTGTGAACTTCCTTCCCTCTCACTGCTCAGCATGTGGATTGCATTGGATGAGTTTTAACTGGCATTTTATATCATCTCATTGGCTTTTGACTGGAAAATGGCTTCTTCCTAAAGAAAAAAAAATGGAAGAAATGCTTTTCTGTTTGCAATTGGAATAAGGAAGATGTGAAATACAGACTCTCCCAGATTGCATGCAATGAGTAGTTATCTCCTTGGTTTTATCAGTACCCAGGGAAAGGTTCTGTATTCAAACAGGCTGCAGCAAACAGAGGCAATAACACTGAGCCTTTTTGCCAGCAGTGGGAAGTGTGGGTTGGCCTCAGAAATTAGCTTTAATAAAAGGCACTCCTCACTTCTTTACTTTGTGCTTTTTTCTCCTTTAATAAACATTAACTCGCTTCCAGTAACCCGGGTGAAGATGTGGGCTGAGGGAACCGCTGCGCACGGAGCCTTTCATCAGAGGGATATCAAAGCACTCGGCAGCTGAACCTGGAGGGAGCTGGAAGTGCTTCTTCTGACAGCTGGGGCAGCACTGAGGGAAGCACTGCTTCCAAGGTAAAGCAAACTGGTTAAGGAGCAGCAAATACTTTCATCAACTCACACAAGTCCTTTTGTCCACCTGTTTCCCCCAGATAATTAAAATGGATCCTAGTAGTGCATGACCTTGTCCTTTCCATGGTGGCAATAAGGTGACATTTTTAGGTAGGGACTTTTTGTTTGGTGTTGCCTTATGCTGAGAAATCCTAAAAATTGTGGAAGTGATGGAGTGTCACAAGGCATTTCAGTTGTAACCTGGAATTTGTTCAGGAAATTAGCCACAACTGTCCTACCTTCTTTACTATCCACTTCAATTATTCCAGAGCTGGGAAACTGTTCCTGTGAGAGCTGACCATGCACCTTTTGTAAAGGAGAATTTCAGTGATTTGCTCTCATTCTGTCCAAGCTAAATCTTTTAGTACAGCAGTAGGAATTGGCACTCTAGCTCCATAACTGCCTTACTTGCTGGCATAATAATTATCTTTTTTATATATGCATCAGATCTTTAAAGAAAAGTATCTGGAGCTCTAATTCTAGAGCTGGGCATGCCCCTTTTTAATATTAATATGATCTCATAGTGCTAGAATGAAAGGAATAGAGATTTATTTCTCCACCCTGTAGGGAAACTGGTTGAAACAATTTGCACATCACAGAAGGCGCTCGCTGGCAGATCTGGGCTGGGACTCCAGTCTGACGCCGTCTGATCCCACATGGCTCTGCTGCTGCTGCCCCAGTGCCAGGGAAGCAGCTGCTGAGCCATCCAGAGCCTGCACCCCTCTTCTCCATCCCAGAAACTCAAGTTAATCCTTGCACTGCTTTTTTACTGGGTTTTCCCTCTACTAGGGGAAATCACTGACCTTTGCAAGCAAACTCAGTGTGCACTGGCAAACAGTAACCACGATGGCCATTGCTGTCAACGCTGAAAAAAGAGGAAGCAAAAAAATTCTTAAATATACTCAAATATTCTTGCTTCCCTTAGAAGAGGAGGAGGAGGTTATGCAATCACTTCCATCTTATGGGGAGGAAAAGGCTGCATTTGGTACTTCCCTTGTCAGAACTTCTCATCTTTGCAGGCACTCCTAAAAACCATGAAAGATCTGCCTTGTGACTCCACAGATGGCAGGGCAGCACCCTGGACCTGGGGTAGCTGGGAGGCAGGGCTGGATTCAGCCCGAGGGCTGGCTGATAAGGAGCAGAAGCAGGCAGTCTTCAAGGAGCAGCAGGGAGCATAACCTTGTACATTTTAGCTTGGCAGGGAGATGATTCATAGCATTAACTCTTACTGTGCAGGTGTCAGCCCCTGTCAGAACTGGAGGTGTGTCTGTGCAAGGGAAAATGGTTTCACCAGGACGTGGCTGGAGATGCAGTCGCACGTTTGGGCCCCAACCTGGTTCAGGTCCCCCTGGCCTCAGGGGCTTCAGATCCCAGAGATCCCAGCTGCCCTTGGCTCCTGTCAGCAATGCAGAGGGAGCTGTTCCCAAGGCTGGCATTCCCAGTGACATGAATATATTGGTGTGAAGGCTGATGTAACCTGCATCATCAGCACCTTTCCCAGGTACCTCTACGTAAGATGGGCCCTTTCCATGCGGAGGTGCAGAGCTTTGATGTGGCTGTGTTCAGCCCAGGCTCAACCAAACCCAGATTTGGCAGGTTCAATTAGCTGTAGGTAGAGCAAAGCTCAGAGTGCTAAGGGGAGATACTTCATTTCATTTCATTTTGTATTTCATTTAATTTCATAGTTCTCATATGCTTAAATGGCAGCTCAGGAAGCACGCATTTTTCAATTCTTAGATGAAGAAGGATCCAAAGAACAAACCTCCACTAGCAGTGGGAAACTTCTCCTGATTAAACAGAATGCATCTTCCCTGAGTAGTAAAAGTGTGAGCTGGCAAAGTATGATTTCCACAAAAATAAATGTGCCTTGGTATTCTAAGGGGGAAGCCCTAAACTTCATGTTTCTATTTATTTTCATGGCAACGGAAACCACTTCATAGACCAGCCCCCAGCCTGGTGGTGGATCTGGGCTTTGGGGGACTGTTCTTGGGTTACAGTCACCAGTGTAAGTTTTGGAGTTACCACTGAGATAGGAGGATTAATTAAAAATACCATTATGGCAACTATGTCGAATTTTCTGACTGCCTCCTGTACAAACTGTATGATTCTAAATTTCTAACACCATGAGATAGTGACGAAGTGAGGAAAATCCATGGGGAAATGTGGAAAAGCAAGGTGTATAGGGAGGAGCTCTGTAGTAACAAAACCTCTGCATGGAGCACAGGAAAGGCTGGAAGTAAATAAACGAACCCTGAGCTCAAGGCTTTGACACATTTTGAAGCTTGAGGAACCCAGGTTTTGCTTTCACTGAGTCTTCAGAGACCTAAACAGCTTTGTCACTACATGTACATGTAGTTAAATGATGAAGTCTGTAAATAGGAATGGCCACAGTAAGTTTTAAAGAAGCCTGACAACTCTATGTTCCCAGAAATATCAAATGCCCTATTTTCTTTCAATTATTTTTTGATTAATAGAAGGCAGACTTACAAATTCCTACAAATTCAGGTATGTGAGCCCTTGAAGAGGTAGGTGGTTCCTGTATCCTTGAATTTGAGACCCATGTGAACAGTAGACAGCAGGAAGTTGGTTAATTCAACATTAAAAGTACAGGAAAGCAGTCAGGGAATAGCCCAGCTTTGCCCTTTGGAGGCAGGTGGAAGATTCTGTTATCTTTAAGTAGCTTTTTTGGACATGACGTGTTTGCTTTATTGCAGATTTAGATGTCAGGGAACAAAGGGAAATAAATACTCATGGGATTTGTTTGATGAGGAATTATTGAAGTGGTCAGCTGAAGCTAATCTTGTTCACTTCCCCTTCAGGAGGCAGTAAACTAAACAGGCTCCAGTGCTTGCCCTGTGTGGTGTGTGAGAGTGAAGAGTAAAAGCAGCAGCCAGCCAAAGTAGAGTAGCTACGATGGAAATCTTCTTAAGTTGAAAATAAAAAAATAACACTAATTAGATTTTATACATTTTTTTTTGACAGCTGTAAAAAAAGTACAGAAGAAAGTATTTCTCACTCTCAGGTTTTGTTAGCATTCAGTGTATTCATATCGCAGCAATCTGTATATAAAATACTTGTTTATTTACTACAAACAAATACAGATGCAAAGGCCTAACTTTGCAGCAGGTTGGTTTAACTATTTTTCAATGAACTTGTTACACAGTAATTTGTTCCTTCAGCTTTGCAGTGCCCCTTAGCAGAACAATTTTGCAGCTTCATCAGAACCAGTGGTAAAACCAGAGCAGACCCTGAGCCAGCCAGCCCCTGCACAAAGGTGGGAGGGGCAGCATTAGTTCAGCATTCAAAGCCATGGTGTTGAATAGTTTCAGAGTTTATTTTATGCTTTACAAAGCGCTTTTTGCCCATTAGAAATCAGCATCATCTATGGATCCCTTCCCATCCAGGTCAGCACTTTGGATCTTGCCTAGCTACTTAGATTTGGTTCCTATCTGGGGGCAGCTCATTGGCCCGTGCAGGGCAAACTCGTTGCACAAGCACAGCCACACCAGCCTCTCTCAGAACACCGAGGGACATTGGCCAAGAGGCAGTGAGAACAAGGGACACGCTGCTTTCAAACCTCCTCAGCCCCACTGGGAGCCAGAGGGGAACATGTAATCATCTAACAAAAAACTGACTCCACCAAAGGCAGGGGCAGGTCCTGGAAACCTCCAGCAGCACCTGCCCCTGCTTTTGCACAACTGACTGGCCGGGAGCGCCTCCAAGCTCAATAATCTCCACGCTCTTTTATGTTTTCATACAAAAAATTTAATAAATATTACTTTTCAAGATTTATTGCCAGGAACAACACATCAAAGATGCATTTTCATATAACACTAATATCACAATACAAGGTATCTTCATGATCTCAATGGTTAACCACTGAGATGACTATGTTTATAAGCCTTTTGATCTTAAACATTGTAATAGCACTTTGATTTCCTCACTTGTTAAGGCGGGCAGTGTAATCTATGGCAAACCTACACAGTGATCTTACTGGACATTCTACTGTTCAAGTATTCAACAACTAGCTTATTAGAATACTCCCTAAATGCAGTAGATTACAAAAAAAGTCAAATCTACAAGTGGTTCAGTATTACATATTCATGGTGAGAAAAAAAATAATTAGAATTTACAAAATAAGATTGCTGTGTTTCCAACTTCACACGCTAATTTGATATTTTTAATTACATGCAACCACTCACATTTCATCTACATAAAGTAATAGCTCAGTTTTGTTCCCTTAAACTGCTTCTTAGCAGATTATCTGCCTGTCACTCGGTTTTCAAGTCTAAAGCAGCAAAAAAATTTTCTAGTCTAATTCTCTAAACTGCCTCAGTCAGTACTTACAAATAGTCTTAAAGTGATACTATGGAAGGTGTTTCAAACATTTGACATTGTACAAAAACCAGCATCAAGGCATGAAAGCCCATCCTATTAAAAATAAACTATTTCAGAACACCTTAGTTTTGGCATATAGGCAACATGTAACAAGAAAATAAATTCAAAATAGAGAAGCCACGAGCTTACAATGCTATCAAAAACCTTCAACTCTAAACACATACATATAAATAAAAAGGAATGATATTTTAAGGCTCTTGATTATTAAGTTAATAAATCAAATATACACAGTGATTAATAAAAAAAGAATTATTTACATATCTATACAAACTTCTATTTTTGACACATTTTCCTCTTTAAATTCTTCATTTACCAGCAACTGCTGACAAGTTCCCCCCACCCGCCCCCAACAAAAATACAATAAAAAAATAAATAATAAACTTATTTTTGATAGTTGCTGTGGTTCCGAGCTGCAAAGGCACTTTCAAATACAGAACTAGTTGTACGTCACCATAAAACCAATATACAAAAAACTCAAATTCAATAAATATAAATAAAATGTATTATTCTAAAGAAACTGTATAAATCGGAACATCTGGCAGAAGAAAAANAAAAAAAAAAAAAAAGAACACTAAGGAAGAGTAATAAGGCTATGTAATACCTTATGGAACGTTTCCGTGATGGATCAGCTGCAGCTGAATTTACATGAGGGCACTTTTGACTAGTTTTGCATAGATGTGAAATGCAGCACTTGGTATTCCAGCCAACCACAGCAACTATCATTGCCAGTGTAAGCCAGCTTGTCCAAACTTAAATTAACACAGGGATTCTAAGTAAATAATAGCCTTAGACTCAAATATTACACAACAGTTTAAGAACTACAAGCTCTTGAGTGCCTTTATAATGATACTCAAAGGCCCTGCATGGCAGCACCCCACCGTCTGCTATACGATGTACTCCATCCGATTTAGGCTTTGTGCACTTTCCAAGTCTCTGTTGTCCTGTTTATTTGTCCAGTTTGGGTGTTTTGTAGGGGTGCTGTTGGGGGGCTTTTCATCTCTGTCTACCAAAGTGTAGGCTGGCTGCTTGGCAAATCGGGCCTTCTGCTGGTGCTTGTCCATGTCGTCCTCCTCCACCTCGGAGTTGTGTGTCCTTATTTTGGCGATTTTAGAGTTTTTGTTTTCATAGTCTTTAATGGGGACAGTATTTGCTCCATGTTTCTCAATGGGGTTTTTGATCTGGTTCAGCTGCTCCCTTACGTTGTTGGTGGTGTTGTCGTCAGAGGCTGTGTGGGTGTGGCTGCTCTGCTTCCGGCGCTTTCGGATGCACCAGTAAAACACGGTGACCAGGCAACAGATCCAGGCTACTGTTAGGACCGAGCTCAGCAAGGGCACCAGGAAATCTGCAAGAGGCAGGAGAGAGTTAGTCCTGCTGCAAAGCACAAGGGGACACTTTGGGATGTCTCAGGGAAAACAAATCTCAGTTCTTATCCCGTGTTACTTCCCTTATTTCTCCATGAGAGGAGCATGGAAAGGTAGCAGCCCTACTGCCAGGTTAGGCCACTGGTTTAGCCAACTTTCACAAAGTGTTTTTAGAAATAAAAAGACTTTGGGTGCAAAGCCTCTGCATTGCTCCTGATGAACAGGGACTTGCTAAAAGTCTCCCCAACGAGAGAAGGAGGTGTTGCACACATTGCTGAACACCTTGGAAGGGGTGTTGCAGCCAGGGGGAGGTACAGGAGCTGGGGGCCAAGCTGCAGCTCACCTGTTTTGTTCTTGGTCGGCCGCCGCTGCACCCTGACTTCGGCGACAGCAGCGATGAGCGTGTTGTTCCCGTCGCGCTTACTGACGAGGTCGATGATCTTATCTGTGATGTCTTTGATGGGGTTTTCATCTTCCCCAATGTCTTCTGCAGACTGCAGGAGGAGGCACACAATTAGCACCAAGCACCACATCAGATGCACTGCTATTTATAAACCTTCACAGGCAGTGAAGGCTCTTGCTTCTTTTAATATATAATGAAAGAGAAACAAAGCAAAATAGCCTGCCATGGGCAGAAACTAATGACTCAGAATTCTTGTCCTCATCCTTAAAAAACAAACCAAAACCCCCCAAGAGCAAGAGTGTAACAGAAAAATGTTTTACTCCCCCTATTACAGTTGCCCCCAAATGGCAGCTTTCAGGTACACACATGTAACCAGAATTCCTTTCCTGTTCCTAAAGGGAATCAGGATGGAAACTAAACCACAAGAAGTGCTGACAAAGCCAGGAATTAAGATTTTTATGAAATCCACATGTTGCACATGTATCCAAGCAATTAACTACTAAGACATTTAAAAATATTCCAGGAATACTTACAATAGCAACATGGATTTCATTATTTGCCAAGTGGGAAGGCTCACAGGTAATATAGATGGAATATTCAACAGAAACATTCTTCAGAATATTCAGATTCCTCAATTCACTGCAAACATGCTCTGTGGTAAGGCCCTGGAGGATACAAAAATGATGTTTGCTTTCTTAAATACATATGCACATGAACACACAAATACAAGATTTGTTAAGGAGTTTTTTTTTCCTGAAGTAAGGGTTCTGAAGGAAAAAGGAGGTGGAATTCCCTCCAACCTAGCTTTTCTTCTCTAGTCACAAAAGCATTTAGGCTGCAAGGCTATATTAGCCCTTCTCTGCTTTTTATTTTCTTTGATAATGAGGCAGTGTCAGCTTTTGCTGCACTTTTCCCTATGGAAATAACTCCCTGCTCTGGGAAAGAGTCTATGGGTGCCGCAGTCCATTGAGCTGCTGTTACTTACCGGGGCCATCATTTCTTTGTTAAAGGTGAAGGTGATGTTGGCACAGTTGTCCTGATAGTAAGAATCTGAGTTGCATTTGGTCCTCACAGGCTGCTGGTTGGAGGGCCAGCATTCCCCCACGGCGGCACACGGGTGGGTGAAGCAGTGGTCATCCCGCACAGGGACACAAGCGTGGCCAGCGGGGCACTCGCTGGGGCCTTTGCCATGCAGGACACAAGGCCGAGGGCCACACCAAACCTAGGAGAGGATGAACACTGGTGAGAATCCACTGGTTAGAGGACAGAAAATGGTGTAAACCAAACCACAGCACAGCTGTACCTTAGAACAGGTGACTTTTCCATTCAGACACTGACAGGTATTGCAGTCGTCATCCCACTTAGTCCCATCTGGCATTACTCGAACACTGGTAATGCAAGGCCTTCCTGTAACTGAAGAGAGATTGAACAGAATTATAAGCTAAAAATAGGAAACAAATGCCTTTTCTAAGTTCATCTAAACTTCTCACTAAGTTGCTTCTTCCATAAAGATACTTGCTTTAAAAAACAACAGATAGTACACCCAAAAACCAATCCCATACAACCACAAACCCACCAATGTGCAATTATACAGATTTTGCTAAAAGTGCTAGGATCAGTTCTGGCATCTGAAATACCTTCTTGGCATCCTGGACCACTGCGACCTGGGGGGCAAATGCAACGGTACCCGTTAATTTCATCTACGCATGTGGCTCCAAAGGCACAGGGCGAGGACTGGCATTCATTGATATCTGTGATGGGAAGGAGAGGAAACAGAATAGTTACTGCATAGTGTCCTTTTGTTTTGTCAGGAAAAAAGCAAACATAGGATGGAATTACCTACTGGAGCTTTATGTTCATTTTCTAGCGTCTACTGGGACATAGATTCCTGCTTGCAGCACCAGTATAACCTCAGAAAAGTCCTTTGACATTTCTGCTGTGTGGCACTAACAAAGATCAAAACCTGACCCCTGTGGCTACTTGAGCTTTCCAGGGCAAGGACACATTCCTTCCTACAAAGACACACTTCCTCTCCTCTGATGTGCTCCAGTTTTGTCCCCCACTAGATTCTTCAACTGATGTCAATGCTAAGCCCTTCCCAGCTCTATTGCTGCTGTGAGACTTCTATTCCATGGCTGTCATTAAAAAAAAGTGTCCTCCTACCTGTAATTATTATTAAATTACAGGGAAGTGCATACATCACCTCAGGGCTTGGAGGTGGATTATTAATTGACAAGGTTTTTGGCTGGCACACTTTCATCTCAAGCAGAAGCCTGGGCCACACAAATACAAGACAAGACTGTCTCAAAGGGCATTTGCCCACTAGACTGAACCAAGAGGTTTCAGGTCCAGCTGAATGACTTTAAATCTCTTTCATTTTCAGCGTGATTCCTGCCTTCTCCAAATCTGCCACAGATCCAGGTATGGGCAGAGATGACACAAGACATCTATCACTCATCTGATCTACCACTTAACTCAATTAAGATGATTGTCTTGCAACAAGATTCGAGCGAGACAAAAGCTGAGGCAGAGAGCCATTGAAACACTCACTGATCCTGCAGTCAGGCCCGGCAAAGCCTGGAGCACACTCACAGCGGTACCAGTTCTCTCCATCCACGCAAGTGCCACTGTTGTAACTGTGGAGAAAAGCATTGGCACAGACATTAAAAACTGCTACACATAAAAGGAACCCAGAATTCTAAAATAACAAAAAAAAAAAAGCAAAGGATAAACATAGCAAACTTACCAAGGATGAGGACTGCAGTCATTTGTGTCTGCAAAGCAAAGATAGACAGCGTTAAACATGCAGACTTTGGCTAATACAGCTCTACTGGCAGTAAAGAATGATCAAACTTCCCTTAATGCCCAAGTTATACTTAGCTCAACTTTTACAAAAATATGCTGAAATTCTCTACTAAATTGATTCCAGCCTTGTACCACAAAATTTGTTAACTTCATTGTGGAACACATGTACAGAGGAAGAGATCCTTGTAAAGAATCTAAGGGGGGGAAAAAAGTGGAAGCAGACAGAGCTGCTCCTAGAAAAAGAATGCAGGAGAAAACAAGACAACATCTGTCTCCACTTAGCTCATTTGCAACTTTCTCATGCCCAGGTCAAGGCTCTATCACATAAAGTCATTAAAAACAAAGATTCAGGTGATGCTAAAGCCTACATCAAACAAGCTTTTCCTTCTGGTTTCAATCTCGACTCCAAGGGCGACAGGATGAGCTCATGTTCTCATCATGCAACACTCTGGAAGAGTTCAAGCAGAGCTGACTTACTCTGGGTACACGTGGGCCCTTCCCAGCCCTCCTTGCAGACACAAGTGAAGGAGTCTCCACTGACCACACAGGTACCACCGTTGTGGCAGGGGTTTGGCAGGCAGCTGCTGTTCCTCGCTGTAACACAAACAACATTTGCCGCTCAGTTGTTAGAAAGCTGTCAAGTCTGAGCCAAGAGGAACAGCTGAGGTCAGAGCTGCAGCCCTGCATCTGCTTCCTGGCGATTATGCAGGGTATTTACCTATGTTACAAGTGGCTCCTTCCCATCCTGCAGGACACATGCACTTGAAAGTGTCCCCCTCGTCATAGCACGTCCCCCCGTTGTTGCACGTCGCCTCATCGCACTGGCTGTCACCTGTGGAAAACCCAAACTATCCTTAATGCTGGAGCTCTCTTAGGCCAACAAGTTCAAGCAGCCTGTCAGAGCACATCTGTTATGTTTTGGAAGTGCTGAACTTACGGGAGTGGCAAGTTTTTCCTTTCCACCCGTTTTTACATTCACAGAAGAAGTCATTGACCAAGTCTCGGCAAGTTCCTCCATTGTGGCAAGGGTTTTTACTGCAGTCATTAATATCTGGATATGTTAAAGAGAGAAAACAGCCTCAGTGGTGTTTATAGAACTGACAAACACAATGCTTGAAAGGAGCATAACCCATCCCTAATTGTTGCCTGTGTTTCAATTGTGGATTAAATGCTTAAGTCAGTATTTGAAAGCTTTAAGCACTGTCACATAGATGAAGACTGTTTCACCACATTCCTCCAGTTTGTTTTCATTTTGTTTGTAATCTCATTTCAGTAAAAAAGCAGTGAAAAGGTATATTACATAAACTACCCTGTTAGTCAGGGGAAGGGAGCAGAGCACTCCTCTTCTGTTCCTGAGATTGACAAAATGCAAGTATGATATGCAGACAGGCCATAAAGTGGCACCTATTAAAGCAAAGCGTTTCTTCCTGGAACTTCTCCAAAGAACAGAGCAGGAAACTCAGCAGTGAGAGAGCCAGGTTCTAATCCCAGTCCAACTCTGTAACTTGGGCTTAGTTCCAATACAAAAGATTGGGACTTGGTGGGAGGACCTGGTCCTCCATGGCCTTTGAAGCAGAGTTTATTGATGTAGGTCACTGTCATCTTAAAGACAGTACCAGCCACTCCTTTCCAATGTTTTCCCAAGAGATCTTTCTGTGTGCTGCAGGATGGAGAACTTACTTGTTTCACAATATGTTCCTTCCCATCCATCGCTACAAATACATTTGTAGGAGTTGATGCCATCGATGCAAGTGCCACCGTTTTTACAGGGGTTGCTTTCGCAGTCATTGATATCTGCAGCAGTTGGGAAGAAAGAAGAGAATTAAAAAAAGAGGGGAAAAAAAGTCAAATTACAAGTACAGCTACTAGGAGTCATTATCTTATTGCAGACTGTTTGATGCTACTTCTAATTTCTAATAATACCCTTTGGAAAGGAAGGGTTATAAGCAAGATGAAACATGGGTTAAAAACTACACAAGGGTGATGAACCTGTCACTACTAAAAAAAAAAAAAAATTCAGGACTCCGTAAGATCCACGTTAAACCCCACTATTAACTCCCTCAGACCTTGTATACATAAGGTTTTTAAAAACATACAATTCAAGGCCAGAGGGTTCATTGCTGTGAACTTTCCCCAAGGCCTAGCAAATTCCACTCTGCCTCACCCAAGAGGGATATGAAAACTTACAGCAGTTCCAAGGTTCACTGAGTTACAACGAAGAAACCTTAAAGGGGTCTGGGAGGGAAGGATGGAATCTTTTTCCAGTAGGACTGGAGGACAATAGAATACATTCTCTTTTTTGCTCTTACTCTCATGACAGTAGGTGCCAGTGAATCCTTTGTTGCATTCACAGGTGAATTTTCCACCTGCTTGGCTCTTGCACTTCCCATGAGGACCACAAACATTGGAAGAGATGTAGCGAACCCCTTCGGGTGTGCTGTTGGAAGCCACTGCCACGGTGCAGCTGTCAATTACTGCAGAAAAGCAGACCAGCATGAGAATTACCCATGCAACCTGATTCCTTAAGAGCAACATTTTCACTTCCAGCCATGGATGTTTAGAAGACACTCGTGCTATTGAATCATTTAGGTTGGAAAAGACCTTTAAAACCATTGAGTGAAACCATAAATATATGACTGCAAATACGTTTGGAGTCAATAAACTCTGCCAGCTGTGCATAATATAATCACAGCATCTTATCTGATGATTGCTGGAACACTTCCATGCCCTGGAATAAATGCATCAGTCTATTTGCTACCTGTGCTTTCTGTCCACATTGACATAATGCTATCTTTCAATAGCTGATACTTACAAGTATCACTCATCTTTTCAGAGAGAGGCCTAAGGCAGAGGGCAAAAATCAGCCTCTTTATATGAGAGCTACTCCAGCGACTCCCCTGCTGCCCTGCATTAGGGCTCCAGCGAGGGGAGGGGCAGGAACCATTGCCAGACATTACAAGACAACACAAACCTTCACAAGGAGTCGTGCGGCAGTGATCCTTCAGGTGAGAGCAGTTCTTCCCTTCGTAATCCTCAGGGCAGTTACAGAAATAGTCCATGGCAAGATTGAAGCACTGGGCGCCGTTCTGGCACGGATTTGGCTCGCAATAATCTATGTCCAGCTGTAAGTAGTGCACAGAGAGGGAAGGGAGATAGGAAGGAGGGGGAAGGGAGTGAGGGAAAGCTGAGTGAAAGAGGTTTATCATGGCTTTCCCTCAAGATGACAGGCTGACATTGTGGAATCTGACCTTTTTATCTGCTGCCTCAAAGAATCATTCATAGCACACAGTTTAGTCCCACTCGCCACTCGCAGACAACTCTCGATATTAAAGTGCCAAAGTTAACAGTTAGAGCTCCACAAAGCCTGACGTGCAAACCCTGCAGACTGCTTAACAAAGAGTATCCTCCACAGCCTGTCAGGGGTTTATTGGTTTCTTTCCCCCCCAATATATATTAATCAAGCACTTTCTTGGCAGACTGACAGCGATATCAAGTACAACTTTATACTATGCTTCAGTGGATGCAAGGCATTCCGTGCTCAGATCCGGAGCGTTGGAACAAACGGCACTGGCTGAGGGCCTGCCTTTCACCCAGCCTTCTTACCTGACAGAGGTTTCCTGAGAAACCAGCGGGACACAGACATTGGAATCCATTGATTTCATCCTGGCAATGACCCCCATTCATGCAAGGGTTACTTGCACATTCATTGATGTCTTTCTCACAGTGATCTCCTGCATAGCCAGGTGAACAGATACACCGATAACCATTAACCAAGTCCTGGGAAAGAACAAAAAAAAAAGTTTTAGAGTTAACGTTGTTCCTTCCCTTGATATATTCTTATTAAGAAAAAAAATAATTTAGAAAGTTAAAAATCTTCTTCCTATGTCTAAAATATTTAGAGGAGAAAAAAACAAACACACACACACAGACCCAGTCCCAGCTTACATTCTTAATTTCAAGGCAGTATACATTAATCCACAGGTTGAAGGGAAGTGCCTACATTTCCAGTAGGTAGTTTGCACAACCAGCAGCCCATTCACTGGTGACACTGGCAGTGAAAATGAGTCATTTATTGAAGTTATATGTTTTTGCCCTTACTTTCTACAGACCTATCTCAACATGCTGTAGCATGACATAGGCCTTCCCCCAACTTAAAGAAATGACCATTTGTACCAGCTTTTTGCTATTTTTCAAAGTATTTATTCTTAGACTCAAATGTTTTAGTTACTGTTTCAAGCCTCGGGGAAACCAAAGTAAAACAAGGGCTTACCCGACAGGATCCTCCATTCTGACATTGTCCACGACAGTCGTTAATATCTGCAATAAAATTAGCACGGTTAGAAGGCAAAAATATATTTACACTAGATAGAGAGTTCAGGTCTCTCTAAAACTGCAGCTAGATAAACCTTTTGTCAGGTTTCCTGCATGCCTTCCTTGAGATAAGGTTATTATAATGGGTGGGAAACCTTTTGCGATTCTTCTAGGAGAGGCAGTAAAACTTCACATCATTGTTTTAGTCCCTTTATCAGAATATAGCTATGGTACAGGCTAATGACTTTGATAAAATTGTGTATTTTCATTCCGCACCAACTACTCCCTTTCTAAAAACATCAACTGCTGGGGCTCTGCCCAGTGTTTAAATTGAGCTTAGAACTCAGTGGCACACGCACATGTACCCAAAAAACCCAAAGGTATGGACACTTACTTATATCACAGTTGTGGCCAGACCAGCCGGTAATGCAGTCACAGTAGTAGCTGCCAATCAGGTTCCTGCAGGAGTTGGCATTGACACAGGGCTTGCCCTCACATTCATTCGCATCTGAAAAACCAAGGAGAACATTCAGGGGGGAAAGGAGAAGCCCACGCCCCAGCAATAACCAGCAGTTCCTCCAGAGCTAAGAGGAACTTGCAGTGTACAGCATGGATTAGCGTGACTTGGACAAACAAAAGTCAATCATCATCAGCCTCTTTTCAGTTTCTTTGCAATTAGAACATACAGGCTACGCTAATTATTTCACAATTACCCAGCCACTCATTAAGAGCAACTTGCCCCCACACACGCATCTCAGCTGAGTGTTCTGAAGGAGGAATGCTGCAGCCTGGGCATTGGGATGAGTATGTTGTGTAAAGAATGCAGCCAGCTCATTCTCCGTGAGATCATCCCCATTTTGGAACCCAGCTGTGAACTCCTGGGTCTGGAGGAGTTGACATGGTTGAAGAGATACAGCAACTTTCTCACAGGGTAAAGGGAGAAACACATGTGGGGGCAGGACTGGGAGGCACAACATGCACCCTCCTCCCCACTTCAGGGCTGTCCTGGCTTGAAGGATGTCTCTGGTTAACTATTTCCTTCAAGTGCCAGCATGCAGAAGCAAGGTGATGGAAGCCACACTACTCCTGGACATATCCAAGACCCTAGTCCTGCAAACAGACACTGCATGTCTTCGATGTGCCAAAATACATCCACAGGCTTCAGAAACATGACCGTGACTAATGCAGGACCATGATCCCTTTTGCATTTATCTTTGCCAGCTCTGAAACACTGGATGAAGAGAAAGCAGTTCTTACCTAGCTGGCATGTTTTGCCAGTCCACTGAGGTGGGCAAATACACTTAAATCCATCAACTAGATCTTGGCAAGTTCCTCCATGACCACAGGGATTTGGAGTACAATCATCAATATCTGGAATACAGAGTAAGGACAGGCTTAGCTCCACTACCAGATTGGCAATGGCAGTAACTGACAAGTCTGATAAATGGTTGCTGCTACTCAGGTTTTCCCTGAGGAACAGAAGAACAACAGGACTTCTATTTGGAATTTCTAGGTTATCTTTGATTTCAGCAAAAGCCTCCTTTAAAGAGAGGAGTAATGTGAAAGGGGGTTTCAATGCACTGGGGGAAAAGTTTGGCCTTTTTGCAAGTGGAAGTCCTATTTGGATCCAGCAAGTCCCTCAAAACAGCATTTTTAACAACATGCCAGAATGCTACAAAAGTTCAGCATTCTGCTTCTTTCAAGATGATTCTGGCTATTCTTTCCCCTGCTAGTTGACAAAAACCTTGGTACAAGCAAAGGGGAAGAGAGTGCACAGGGGTGTAAATGGCTGCCAGGCTGGGAAAGGTTAAGTAGTCTGTCCTGTGAGTTTGTGAGGGATTAGAAAGACTGATCAAAACCAGCAAACTGGCACATTTTTAATAAACACCGAAAAGGACTCACTGTCAGTGCAGGTTGGTCCAGCCCAGCCAGGAGCACAAACACATTCAAATCCTGTGGATGTCTCGAGGCAGCTTCCCCCGTTGTGACAAGGGTCGGAGAGGCAGGCATGCTCCGCTGCACAGGGACAGAAGGACATCATGGCAGAGGCTACAGCAATGCCACCACAAGCCACCCCTGCTCCCTCCACATGCTTCTGCTCTGGGCACACCATCATTACTGGTGCTGCACTGTGCTCCTGCAAGAACCAGGAATTCCCTGGCTCGCAGGAAGTCTCCTCCCATGCTAACCTCATCAGCACACCAACTGGCACCTGCTGGAGCCACAGCCAGACAGGGCAGCTCAGAGTGACCTCCCCAGTGAGCAGAAGGCTGATGTTCAGAGACAACAAATGTTCATGATAAAGCATGAATAGGAAAGGCTGGATCTTTGTAACCAGCCCTGATTGGGTACACTACAAATTGAGTTCTGCTGCATCTCATGAAGTGCATCCAAAACCAGCCACCAAAAGCTGGCAAGAATTAACTGTCAGATGGCAGCTCAGCAGCTCCATCCAACACTTACCAATTTCACAGTTCTGTCCTGAGTAGCCCTCAGGGCAGGAACATTGGTATTTGTCAGGGCCAGTGTTGCTGCAGGTACCACCATTCAAGCAGGGCGGGTGGGTTCCACAGTAGTTCAGATCTGCAAGAGGGGAGGAGCATTTAAGCCAGGCTGGAAAGTTACAGGAACATCACCACGTGCTTTGTTCTGTTATCCCAGAGCCTTTACAGAATGCATCCTCACACTGGAGTGGGACAGGACAGGGACAAGCTAAGGACAGATGCCAGAAGAGCAGTGGGGACAAGGCCAAGCAGCTGAGGGCCAGCACGCTCCCAGCACGTTTCAGGAGCTCGCTAAGCCCCTTGGTGCAAAGGCTGCCAGCGCTGACATTCAAGTGTAACACGGCCCCCTGGGATTAGCATACCTTTGTCACAGAGCTGACCACCCCAGTTGGTTTCACAGAGGCACTGCCATGGTTCAATGCAAGTGCCATGGACACATCCCGGGTGTGGAATGCACTTATCACAGTACTGGCCTTGCCATCCATACTGACACCTTCAGTTGAAGAGAAAAAAAAAAAAAAGGAAATAAAAATAAGAACAGGGAAACAAACCCAAACCCATCATAATTGCTGTGTGTAGATATTAGTGTGCAACTGCAAAGCTTGAAGAAAGGCTGGGGAAGTGGGGGAGAAGGGCAGGATGAGGGAAGGGGAGAAGCTATTCAGGGATTGTTTGATGGTTTCTTGTAAACAAACATTTTGGTAGTTTTGCCAAGGTCTCTGTAGCTGGCCTCCTGACAAAAGAATAACTGTTCTGAGAAAACCAGCATGAGGCCATTCAGCACAATAATACTCTTTTGGAGCCTCATATAAATGTGGCAGAGAGGGTGGGTGTGCACTACAAATCAATCTCTGGACTTTGACAGGGCGCTTTATAAATTGAGGGGGGAAGAAAAAGTCAGTGGAAACAATAGTTATCCAGAGATCCTCATGAATATAAGGTTCCAGGCATTGCAGCCATGCTGCATTTGCAGGAAGACAAACAAAACCATAACCACCAACTCTGAGCCCCTGGCAAGGCAGTAACAAAACATGAGGAGTTCCCTGCTCTATCAGAAGCCACCCTTATTCTGAATAGAGACACACACAAACACAGAGCCACTGGGCCACAGTCAGGGATGGAAGAAAGCAGCACGGCAGGATTTTACACATGTTCAAAGATCAGCCATTGGTGTGTTTCTGAGTTTGATTTATGCTAATAACCTCTTTTCAGGAAATAACTAAATTATATGCAATTCTGAGAAACACTAATGTCTGAAGAATTTACTACTATTTGAATTCTTTATTGAATTCTAACCATCAGTGAGCTACCTGAATTCTCTACTTAAAAGGAAGATGTTCTTTTAAAATAAAGCTCCCTTAAGGGAAAGCTTATTTTGGCTTTCATTTTGTTCTCACTAGAAAGAAAGAAAGACCAAGAGTCCTTCAAATTAAAGTGGATCTATAGATAGAAACAAGCAAAACAAGTTGAAAATGAAAAGCAAGGTCTTTTTTTCGAGGTACTGTATTTCATTAACAGGCTCTGAGAGTAATTGATCAGCAGCAATTATGCACTAAGCTGTCACTAAATTATGAAAACAAACCTCAGCTCTACAGAAGTCAGCTAAGCTTTCTATTTGTAAAACCCCCCACCATTCTTCTGCTGGCAATTTCTTCTCATGGGAAAAAGCCAGAAGGATCTATCCAATGGATAAGCACACACAGCCAGTGGTAAGTCCGACTTCCCTTCGAAAAATCTCAGGTGACAAACTGCATCCTAATTAACTTTTTTCTTTAATAGCTATCACAATAGCAGTGTTTTCAAAGTCAATGGGAAATTCTTATTAGTTTGTGTGTTAAAAAAAGCCAGTCAGTGCAAAGAACATGAAAAAAAACCCTGATAAGGCAAAAAAACCTCCCTCAAGTAGCTCTTGGAAAATCCTTCTGTATAGGGCATATAAGGAAAATGCACAAAGATCAAAATTTAGGACCAGACCCTTTTAATTTGTATTGCATTCAAAGCAACTTGCCAGTGAGCTTGCACACAATCCAAACTAAGGGACCTCACCTGCAAAAGCAGGTATCCAAACTGAGGATTTCACTCCTGTCAAATCACAGTGATGGTGGATTTTGTTTTCTTCAGAACAAGTGTCAAGAAAGCAGAATAATTAAAAAACCCCACACCACACATGAAAAAAAATTCATGAGCTTTAGAGCCAAAGGTACTACTTCAAACATCAGCTTCAAACCATAACAAAATTGGGTAAGGCTATGGGCATTTAGGGGAAAAAAAATAGGATATCAATTCCAGAAAAAGAGTCACAGTAATAACTCGTGTTTAATAATATGTATGCAGCAGTTTCTCGTGAGAAATTTAAAGTTAAGTTTCCTTGTATAGTGATTCATGAGTAAAAATGGTTTAGTTGGCTGGCCTGCATTGAAGAAAGTGACTGGCAGTGAAAGGGAAAAGGATATTTTAAGAACGTTTGCAAGTTGTCTGTTGTACCAGAACACAGAGCAATTTCTGCTCGGATGTTATTTTTAAACCCTGTTGCATTTGTAGCATACAGGCTATATGACTCATCAAAACTTAAAAGAAAATAAAATCTTGTTTCTGTGTTCACTTTAAAGATAGTGGTCTAACTTGGCAAGCAGAAGTTATCTGAAAGCACCAGAAGGACAGCATTGTTTCAAGACTATGCAAATCAAGTGTGGGAAAGTTGCACCTTAAGTAAATAAGAGCACTAGTGCATGTCTGGGCAGTGAGTGGGAGGCAACAGACTTAGAAAGAGAAAGGGAAGAAAAAAAAAATCTGGAAACAAAGCCTGTTGTTCTGACTAGGAGACAGCAACCCCTACAAGGCATGTTTATTCTGATGACAGCAGCACAAATCACTGGTAGCCCTGACTGATATGCTCCTCTCACCATCTGGCCCCCTGATACTTCCTACTACTTGTTAGTCTTTTTTTTTTTTAATTAAAAAAAGATTTAGATTTGGTGTTCTGAGGGTTAACCAGCTTATATCTGTGCTGCTAAACATTAAAATCACAGGACAAGTGACAACAGTTCATCCCCTGGCTGGACTTTCACTTTGCCATGGCACTATGAGGATGAAAGTTTACTTCTCACCTCACTGTCAGATGGTTCCTTGGTATTTTTTTTTTGTTTTGAAGCATGAATTACCGAAGCAGAGAAAATGAATGAGCCACTATGGCTATTTAGGCTGAATTCTTACAGAATAGTCTGTCAGACACTCCAGATTCAGTTCCTGTAAGAACTCTAGCTCATCAAGCAGTCCACTTCATGCAAAGGTTTCTAGCAACAGAGAATCCACCAATATGCTTGTTAGGCAGAAAAACTACTTTCTATTCGGTCAAACTTCTGAGTCTTAAGCAGGAATACTCAAACTTCACTTTTAACCCTTCCTACACAGGACCAATATCAACATTTTTGTAACCTCAGAAGCTCTCAGTTGTAAACAGAAATGATAAAGGGTTACATGCAGCAACTTGGAACCTGTCTGTTGATAAAGAGTTCCCACATTTAATATCCACTACCCCTCTAAGGGTAAGGGACAAGACTTCCCTGTGCTGTAAATATATGCTGCATATTTTAAAGCATTCCAGATATTTAATTGTTGGGTTGTGGATAAAATCTGCTTTCCATTGTCTCCTTGCCAGGACAGAAGGGACTTCAAAGCACGGCAACAAAATTCGGCATTCATCAGAGCCCACTGACAAGATTTCATCCCAGCCATTAACCTCTCAGCACTCAGAGCCAGGCTCACAATGGGAAAGGGACCCAGAGATTCAACTAATCCCATTCTAAAGAATGCTTGACTTTTGCCTACTGATGGAAGAAACCAGGGGGTGGGAGGGAAGAAGGGGGGAAACACTAAAAGGGAGAAGAAGACAGAAAAGCCACACTGTACTTCAAGCTTGGAATTGAAAAACCTATTAATCAGGCTGTTGGAAAAAACATAGCCACCAAACATTTGCACTATTTATGCAGAAACAATTAGTTAGTGCTCATTAGGCAGCATTCACGCGATTTATCCCATACCCCCCTCTCCCTCAGTGCCACCATTTCACAAACCAAAAGCTTCTTAAAATTACCAGTGCATTAAAAGCCTGCTCCCCCCTTATTCTGGGCAAGTCAGCATGAATAATGTGTCTTGCTCAAAACCACAACTTCCAAAACGCCCTCCTCCCTCCCCAGTCCCATTGTGTTTAGCATCACTTGTTTAATTAGTTGGGGAGGGGTGGGGGGAAAGCAAGGAGGGATAGGAAGCATTTACCTGCACTCTCCTGGAATTGTGCAAGAACCATGCTTGGGGCTACATCCCTGACGACAAATTGCTGTTAAAACAACAAAAAAGAAGAGTATCAGCACGCTGCTCGATTCCGGCACCTTCACACTTGTGGGAATGTTTTAATCTGTAACCAGCATCGTAATTCTGCTGAATCCAAGGTTTTAACAAGTGGCTCCTATCAAGTCTACCGGAATGAAAACCAAGGTAGGTGTCTCCCTGGGACAGGAAATCTGTTCCTCTGACTTTGCAGAGGAATTGCTCCTAGTGTTGTTCAAAGAGCTGTTTTATGTGGGAGAAACCATCTTGCCTTGCAGAGCTCAGGTCACTTGCAGTCTACAGATTTCCTTTCTCTGTCTTTTGCAGGTGATCTGGGCCACGCTCTCTGGCTTTACACCTAATTCAAAGCAGCTTTTAACTACTCTGGATTTAGTTTTGGCTGTATCTCTGAACAGACAGGATATCAAGATGAGCAACAATTCAAATTGCAGGTAAGCTCAGTCATTAAGACAGGCTAATATTCTGTTCCTAAGTCCTGCTTTCTCCTTCCCCAATTACTTAGGTAGCAGCCATTCCCTTATAAACATGTTGAACATGATCTCAGGTGGAACAAACAAGCCTGGGACTTTTCAAACACCAAAGCTTTACACTTGCCAGGTCAGCTTTAAAACAAGTCTCTCCTTCCTGCTTGTCTTGAAGTTCTGCACCAAAGGGGAAATCCATTTTGAAGTCAGCAGCAGAACTCCCATTGAAGTCAGTGGGCTGGGTTTTCTTCCCAAGGGCAAAGATGTGGATAATCAGAGAAAGAACACATCTGCTAAGTGCCCAGTACTCTCTCCAAGACTTTAACATAAGGCAGAAACTACTCTTCTCCTGCTCCCTGTTCTCTGTGTAGAGCTGGTCACTGTCCCATCAGTCCTCAGCCCCCTGTCTGCACAATCTCACCACTGAATGCATCCTGGATTCAACGCCCTCAAATCCCTCCCAGTCCCACTGGTGTGCAGGCTGAGCATTTGTCACAAACCTTTGTTGCACTCTGGTCCCATCCAGCCTTCCAAGCAGGTCTTGTTGCCGTTCTGGTCACAGGTGTGGTGAGTGAAGAAGTCATCTCTGGGCCGGCAGAACTTGTTGCAGCCGAAGCCGTAGTAATGTTCTGCACAGGTCACTCGGATCTGGTACTCAAAGTGGGCAACTCCTGCGTTGTGCTTCAGGGTCTGCCACTGGCGGCTGGGATTGATCATGCCAGAGTGGGAAGCCTTCTCAATAATGCGATCGGGGTCTGCAAGGCACAGAGGGTGTCAGAGTTCAAACCTCCTTTAGGTCTCGTCATTAACTCCCACATCACAGCTCCCAGCTTCACAGGCAAGACTGAGGCAGCCAGTTGGTTTTATTAATTTTCTGTTTTAGACAGTCAGATAAGGCTGCCCTGGAGCTACAAACCATTAACTGAAACACACACGCAGCATTATCAAACTGAACAAAGCTTGAAATCAAAAGGGACTGTTCAGTTACTGCCAATCACTTACCCCTTCTGCAGTGTAAGGGCATCCACTAAGAATTCATACAGTTCATGACTAAAGAAAATTTAGCTTCAACAGACTGGTACAAAATGTGTTATCCCCTGCTTCTCCATTAATGGCACTAGTTTTGTTTTCAACTGGAGCATTTACAAAAACAACATACTACAATAGCCTAATAAAGCCATGTCTACAGTCTGAACATAGGCACTGCAAAACGTTTGCAGCCTTTCCCTTATGTGTAAACACTAAATTGAAAACTACCAACTCCAGCATTCAGATGACATTAGCAATCTCACCAGATTTTGGCTGAGAAATACCATGTAAGTCCTTTCTTCAGGCAGCAGCTGAGAGTACAAAGTCAAGACAACCAAGCAGAAGACTCATACTACTGCATGTATGTGCTACAGATCCCCTTCCTCTCTACAGAGCATTTCAAAGTTTAGGTTTGCACTTGACATTTAGTTCTAGCAGAAGTCTTCTGGCTTTCAGAGCGATACAACTGTCTGAATTATGGCTTGAAATAATAATATTTCACATTTGCTTGGAACATTGTATATATCTGTGGCATTTCACTTTGTAGTCCAGGTCTTGTGACTTAAACGATCTGACACTGCATAACGACCTGCTGCTACCCAGCACTTGACTGCTGAGTGAAAGTTTATCATAAAACAGCCAAAATATCCTCACAGACTGAGTTCAAAACCAACAGTGAGTACATGGGAGCATAATCCAGCGACAGGAGAATTTGAGGTAGAAAGGCAGTTTGCCAATGATGTGTTAGCACCGTGTGAAGTACTGGCACCTCTGAGTGTTAAGAATTAAAATGTACTGATGTGCTGCTTGTTCTTCCAACAACTACAAAAGAACCTTCAGGGATTTTACAGAAGGCAGAGCTGAAGACTAATGAAGTTGCTACTAAAGCCATAAGATGACACATGGGCACTTTTTAATCTAAGATACTTTTAAATGTATTGCTAAGAACCTTTGATTTACAGTTTTCAAAAAAACTGCCCAACAGGCTTCTCAAGCCTCAGATACCCATTATGGGTCCACCACTAGGTCCTGCCTGCTTGCCTGCAGTTTGGAAAGAAATCAAAACTCTTGCTGCACAACCATACAAGAGTGTCAATACTCAGACACAGTGAGCATTTACCCATTTTTGGGGGTATTTGTGACTTGAGACTACAGGATTCATTGTGTTTACAGTGTGAAATTAAGGGCAACAACTTCTTACTCACCTTCTGGTATTTCTGGTTCTATAATATTTTCTATTTAAATCAGTTTTTATTATTCATTGGCACTAAGCCCCCAACTCCACAACTATGTGTCAGACTTTCAAACGCATGCAGGCCTTTATTAATTTAAATCCCATTCACAGGTAATGGGGATGCCTGAGGACCTTTCCATACTGGTACATCCAGAGCAATATCATGTTCTGCGCTGTGCAGGTGTAAGGCTCTTAGATCTCATCAGCAAGATTATTGACTAATTCTAAGAGGTACTTAAGCAGATGCATATCTGCTTGTCTTGAATGGGGATAGTCTAGCAATTATAGTTCCACTCATGCGTGCTGGAGATGGCTCTGCTGCACTTGCCAAGATTACACTCCATCCACAGCACAGCTGGAAAGCAAAGGCACTTCCCCAAACACCAAGTGTGCAAAAAGACATCCTGCTCCTTGTGAGTAAAACAATTTTATCCTCTCTTGTAAGTGGCAGAAGAAAAGGAGAACGACACTCAATTTAGTTTTGCAAGCCAGCCCCTCCACCCCCACACTCATTCTTGCTTTTCCAGTCTTTTCCTGTTCCCCCTTGGGAACATACCACTGACAACTATTTCAGTCCTTGGCACCAGAAAGGGAGTTGCCTTGAAAAAGGGATCTTTCCCTTTGCCTCTGCTCTTTTGTTCTTCTCCTATCTGCCAGTTCATTAGGAAGCTTGTCCTTGCTGTACATCTATGACCTCTCACTCCAGCCATCAGCTCTTTGGAGACCTTAACCACAGGCTGAACTCAAATGGAAACACCCTTTTAAGTCCACTGGACTTCATTTTTTGCAGGTGCTTATGAAACCCAGCTGCAATTTCACTCTGGATCATGGAAAAAATGTCTTCCATTGGACACACATTTTAAAACTACTCCCATCCACCTGAATTCAAGTGCAGCCTCACAGGTTTAAGCTCCCTTTCCATTAGCCATCACCCACAGTTTTCACAATGAAGTGCTGGCATGTTCCTTCTTGTACAAAAACTCCTCCACCCTTGCCTATTCCCACCTGTCAGTGTGCACTTACACAAGGGTGCTGACCCAGACTCCAGGGGAGGCATTGCAACAACCCTGCCATTCTTAGCCCGCACCAACCACGGTTTCAGTTTTATAGGAAGCGATCCCAACACGGCAGAATGGTTAAGTAAATAAAAGGCAGCAGTCAGCCAGGCTTGAGACAAAGGGATCTTCTGAACTCCACTGCCTTCATCTGACTCAGAACCCCATGCTTTGATAGAAAGGTTAGAGGAAGCATTAACCCATTAGAAATTGATGAAGTGGAAGAGAGAGGCTTTCTGTACATCTCGGGCTTCCGCTCCACACTTCACTGTCAGAGACTCTGTTGGTTTTATTCACTTCTAGTGGCTACACTTCAAAGCTATAAATCTCTCTTTTTATTCAGTGGGCAACTGTATCAAAAGTTTTAGACACAAGGAAATTAGGTATTTTGACTGCCCACCTTTGCCTTTCAGTGCTCCAATGTCTGGAAATTATAACTATGCAGCATCAGGAAGCAAAAACAACAACAGAAAAAGCCCAGACTCCTCTGAGCAGTTTGGGTGGCCAAGGACAGCACAGTTATTTTTGAAAGTCTTTGTTTCAGACAACTTCCAGCTACGGCTTGGTTTACATTGTGCTGAAGTCTCTTATGCCCGCCTGGAATTCACATGCAACTGATACCAGTAATTTACAATAGCTCTTTGACATAGTTTGAGATGCAATGTCAGCCCATTAGCTTTATGTATGAAGCAACAGTAGCAAGATGGCAACCAGACAAGAACCAGAGTAAGAAAACCATTTGACTTGAATCTTGGCTCCAACAAAGCACGACTCTCATCAACTTCAACAGGGCCAGAATTTAACTGCAAGCCACGCTTGGAAGTGAGACAAGAGAGAGTATGTGGTAAAGAGAACGTAGGAGGAGTGGAATGTAGAGGGGGGAAGGAAGCATCCACTCGAGGATCTTCTAACAACTGCATTGATCAGAGGATGCTTTCAGAGCTATTGAAAAGTCACACAAGGCCTACTAAACCCACTTTTATTGTTGAGAGCTCTCATGGGGTCTTCACAATTTAGTGGCAATTAGTGGAAAAGAAAATCCTGAACATCAAAAAACCCCACTCTTCACATTATATGATGACAATTGTTTAGTTCTAATCGTTTTCTTAACTAGTTCTTCAAGCCTTACTCTGCAGCTCTGGGAAAGCTGACTAAGTCAAGCCATGTAGCACAAAGGAAAAGTTTTGTGCAGTGCAGAGACTGAAGTGACCTACAGATGGCAAAGTGACAGCAAAGCTGGAGCAGGAATGCAGATCAGGAACATATGCAAGAACATGTCTGCACTTGGTCAAATGCACTGCTGAGAAACGAGGCAATTTTGTCTGAAGACAATTGTACTTCCAGAACATGAAAGAAAAGAAAGGGTTCATTGTGTAGCTTTGGAAATGCAGTTGTTTCATGAAAAAAGATGAGCTCTAATAATAGTAAAAGTGGCAGAGACCCAGTCTGAAAAAACTCTCAGATCCTACTATAAACAAGACTTTCATTTTTGAATTCTTCAATTTCTAATACTTCACTGCTGCATTATCTGCTTTCTTCTCCTCCATATAACATTCTATATCCAAGAAATCTCCCAGCCACTGCTCCATGATTGTGCTGGGGTAGAGTCTGAAATCACAGGTACTGCAACAGTGCTGAATGAGGCTGGCTGTGGCTATCCCTGACAGGCCACAGGATTTATCTCAAGCAAGAACTGCTTTTCTGGAACAAAGAATTAATAGGACATCTCATGTACATTTAAAAAAAAAATATATAAGGAGCAGATCTGCACAGAGTAGTTCCCAAGCTATGCACATTTCACCAATTGAAACATAAAAGCACAGCACTGTGCACACTTCTACAATGCCTTTCTCTCATGAGCTCATTTCATTCCTGCATGGCTGCCACCTTGGCATTCCAAAGCAGACTGCAAGAAGCTGCTGTAAGAGGGACCACAGTACTGCTGCTTCCTTACTGGAGGAAAAGGCCTGTTGTGTCAACAAAAGCTTTATGAGTTCAGATTCACACTCTCTCCTGTGGCTTTTACCACACACACACTGTTAACACCCTCAGTTGAAATAGAACTGATTTTGCCTACCTCCTTCAGTAACAGGAGGCAAAAAGCAGAACAGCTCGTGTGCCAAGAGACCCTGTACAGCTTCCTCTAGCCACGGGAAAAGCTTAGCAGAATGTTTCTGAAACCAACCAGAGACATTCCAGGAGAAAGATCCCCACCCTTGATTTTCAGCCAGCTCTACCAGGTGGTGTCTGGTAAATATTTTTTCAGCCCCTGCATATAAACCCCCAGACATCCAACTCCCAAGGAGGAGCTTGTAGTAACTCCTGTTTCTCAAATACAGTCATTAGATGGATATTGATATCAGTCTTATGCAGATTTTAGGGTTTTTTTCCTCTTTTTTTAAAGCAGTACATTCAGTTTTGAGAAGTACTTAGTTTATAGAGAGGTCTCAGGTGAACAAGACTTAGGCTTCTGAATATTATTCCTAATTAAAAAGAACAAAACAAGACTAAAAAACCAAAACGAAACCTGAAGAAATCCCTTGGCTTTTGCTCTCCCAAAGGAGAAGGAAGGAATTAACAACATCTCTTTTTAGGCATCACACTGTTGGTGCCTAGGTGAGCGAGCTACTCACCCTCTGCAGGCACTGTGAGTGAGACAGGCTACTACAGAGCCTGGAGGAACTGCTCCAAATTGCTTGGGGAGAGCTTTTCCCAACTCCCAGCAAGCTGGTGAGGCTCCCAGAGGCCTTTCAATGCCCAGGACACAGAAGTGTCAGAACTAAATAAGCCAGAGGAAAGAATACTTACTCGTGGAGTTATCATTGTAATCCCATGCTTCAACAAGCAATGTGTAGGATCTCTGGAAAAGAGAAATAAGAGTTAGTTTCAAAGCCACACATGACTAAGGAAAAAAAACCAACCTGACAACAATTTTAATTCAAAAGAAAAATGCTGGTCTCTGCCCCAAAAGATAATGGAAAACAGAAATAGGTAAAAGATTATGCTTGAGACAAACATGATCTTCTTGAAACCCCATAAGCTACCTTATCCAGTCTGACTTAGAGGACCTTTCACCTTGGATAGCTCATCTTTGTCACCATTAAAGCATCTTATGTACTTAACCAGGAAGTACAGCCTTTGACACTGCACTCCAGCTGAAATAATGCATGTGGGTCAACTGCACAGGGAAGACAGAAAGCACTGGGATAGCACAGCAGCATCAAAAAACCCAAACCCAAATCCCCACTCTCAAAAACTGCTTCAAAAGAGTTGTAGTTACAGAAAAACAGTCTTGATGTCCCTTCCCCCAGCCATCCTGAAAGCAAGAAGTGTTGCTAAGATTACTGTGCCCTGCCTTGACAGCGCAATCTCCAGGGACTTTGCTTTTCAGCACCCCCTTTGAAAGCTTTGTCTGCATGAGGGCCATCGCAGCTCCCACAAGTATCAGGTAACGGAGGGCAGAAGTGATGGATATGGGAAGGGGGTGGGGTGAGAGAGGAGCATTGTAAAACAAAGGCTAAGATCAGCCTCTTTGGAAGAGAGGGAAAGGGAAGCTGCACTATCCACCCGTGTCACTTTTACAGATGCTCCAGGCTGCCAATGAGCTCTGTAGCACTCCAGCAATAATAATCATAAGCATAAACACACCGAAGTGACTCCATGGGCTGGAAAGGTGCCAGCTATTACATCTAAACCACCTTTATCTTCAATCCTAACTTGAGAACAAGACCCATTAAAACATCACCTCCTCCAGCTCTACCCCGAGATATTATTATCCAGGCTGTATCTTTCAAAGTTGCCATTTAGCCAGCCATATCCAAATTTACACAATTATTAAAAACCAAAACAAAACACCTCCTCTCCAAAAGTGAAAAAAAAAAAAAGCTGAGAAAAAAAAACAAAAAAGATTAANCATTTAGCCAGCCATATCCAAATTTACACAATTATTAAAAACCAAAACAAAACACCTCCTCTCCAAAAGTGAAAAAAAAAAAAAGCTGAGGAAAAATAAGCAAAAAGTATTACTTGAAAAGTAACAAATATAGTAATAACTACAGGTAAGGCAATAAATGTAACATCTTTCTGGAGAGCAGAACAATAATGGTACAAATAAAAATTCTGTGAAGAGTTTTGATGCTTTGCCATAGCAACTGTGCATTGCAAGGTTTATTTCTCCTTAATGTGCCCATGTTCAGTCACAGGCTGCTCATTTGTGGTCTGCAGTGCTTGTCACCCTCTCTGTAACAGAGACCAAAATACAGTTCCAAGAGTGAGCTGCTACAAGGTGCACAGGGGTAAGGCAGACCTCAGATTTCTGAAGAGGAGAGAAAATGAAAAAAAAAAAAAAAGAGAACGAGAGTTGGAGCAGACTGCTTTCTCACGACTGGACACAGCATGAGCCTCTGAATGAAAACCCAGTTTGTGATGGACACCGGCTTGCTGTATAGCCTAAATATGTTTCATATTCAAAGCAGAGCAGGATTCCAGTCCGTTCACTGATAACTGTGGGAAAATGCTTGCAAAAGTAAGCAAAGCTGGGCAAGCCAAGACATGCACCCAAACTTCTATGCAGAGGCTCCATTGGCCTGAACCATTTTTGGTTAATATTTCATGAAAAGTTATATGTTACTTGTTTCTATGCTAGACCAAGTCTGACAACTTGAAAAAAACTCTGAAAATCAAATAAACCAAAACGCAACTCAATCATCGAACACCACTTAAAACAGATTTAAGAAGCCCTTACACAAGTCAGCAGTCGAAAAAAAAAGAAAGAACCAAAACAAACAAACAAACAAACCCAGAATAGAACTCCTGAGCCATATTAAAGATGCAGATTGCACTATCTTGGGTGCTTCCTCAGTGGTTTAATTACCAACATTAAGCAGCACAAGCTGAACATGTTACTGCAAGCTTGACAAAAAATATTATGATATAGAGAATGAATTATGGCAACTAGCACTACTTCCAATAAAGTTAAGGATGTTTTCCTTTCGGCCTTGCATAATTGTTTTGGAAGATATTTTGTCTAAACTCATAGCAACAGTTCCCTGCTGGTTCTCAGGACTGTTTACCAACACACCTAGCCCTTAAGGAAAGGAAAGGCTGAATCCTAGCTGTGAGTGCTACTGTTGCTAGATACTTGTGTGACCACTTTCCACTACCACACAGGAGTTTGTTTAAAAGAGAGGAGATGCTTCAGCTGAACTGGATGGAAACAAAATGCAGGGGGAACAAACCTACCCTAGCAATTCCCTTGTTTCTAACCGTCCCCTCTCAGTTTGTCTCAATATTTTAAATGAAGACTCTCTGTCCTGAAAAGGGATGATACAAAAAATGGCATTTGATTGCTTGGCTCTGTCTTCCTCAGCATGGGGAAAAGACCAAAAAAACCCAAGACTTTGTGTTCAAAATGGGACACTTTTAAACAAAAGCCACACAGACACCCAGAGCCTCACACCAGTAGCCAACCCCCTTCAACAATCCAACTATCACATTCCTCTAATTCCCTCAGCCCCCCCCAAAAAAGCAGTTCTGTGCAAAGCTGCACTGTTGAGATTTTTTAGAAGTATGTATCATCCCCACTCTATAGATCAAAGATTCAGATATCTCAGGAATGACTGCTTACAGTGTGGAGGTTTAAGTTTTCCCATGCCCACAGATGACCTCTGCTCATCTTTGAATAAATATATATATCCAGACACAAGAATTCCACATCATGCACCTTATTCCATCAAAGCAATGTCCTAGGCAACAAGGCAGCAGTGAACTTTCCAGAGTCACACCCAATTAGCCACTGTAAACCTGAGCTTGACCAGAAGGCAGGGATTCTGGCTTGAGAGGAATGGCAGCTTGAAAGAAACAGCAAGTCCTGTAACTTTGCAGATCAGTCCAGAGGACTAAAAGGCAGCATGGTCAAATTTAAGCAAAACTTCTGTGAGTTAAGCTAGGAGAGGATGGAAATGGTCAAATTCGCACTCCAAGAAACAAAGCAAGCATCAGTGTGCAAGAGCTGTTTTCCTCAATGACAAGACACTGTGTCTTGATCCATTGATAGTAGAGCTCAAGAGACTGTGAAGACCCAAAACCCACCAGAAATTGTCCCTTTTAAGGACCTCAAAGGGCAATGCAACCTCCTTTCTGGTTATTTAAATAAATCCTGGCAGCTGCAGGTAGACAGGTGTTTAAAGCTCTCTGCTTGATTACCTTCTTCCCTCCCTTCATCCAGACATCCACCCAAAAGAGGTGCTTTTGTACTTTGGCTTCTAAAGGCACTCTGCAAGTCAGTGGACCAGAGCAAGATTAAAACATCCAGCTCCTTAGCTGAAGCACTGCCTCTGTTTTCAAAGGGCTTGCAACTTGTCAAACTTCTTTCCCTCCTACCCCTGTGGTTAAAGCATGCAAGAGCTTTGCTGAGCATGTGAAACCATGACTAGACAAATGCAGTGGGAAGTTTTGCATTCAGAGCACTGTGCCTGCTCCTCCTCTGCCAAACAAGGAGAGCAGGTTAAGCCCAGCAACCTTCTCCTCACGCTCAGCTGTGAACACCAGCTTGAGAACTGTGCTCACACACAGCCTGTCTGCATCCAGGGAGGATGGGGAGGACACTGGCACAGCAGGCCACAGCGGTCCAGCTGTGAGATATGAGAAACTGAGGCACATTTCAGCATGCCCAAGGGCCAGGGAGGAGGGCATCTCTGAGCAGGGTTAAAGCTAGCCACAAACCTACTGATGTTCCTCTGAACATCACCAGGACTGTCACTATACAGATGCATCACAACATTCTGCTGTGGTTGGTCAACTTTGACAACTGAATATCCTTCAAAAGAGTAAAAGGCAACTGGTTCCTCACCCAGAATGTGAACATACTCTGGAAAAGGAGGAAAACCATCTAACCCTCTTAACCCTCTTAAATGGAACATCATCAGGAAGCTCTTCTTCAAGACAGCCTACGTAAGGACAAGGCAACACCCTACAAAGCAGTTACTGCCTCAACCCTGTGAATATAACCACAGCCCAAGCCGTGGCAATCTCACACCCCAAAGCCTATGGCCAAGAGCTCGGCTGAACCCCGAGCAGGCAGCCCAGCCAAGAGCCTCATCAGAATATGCCCACACGAAAACACGGCACGCTGCTCCTTTAGGCTTCATTCTAGTTCCTTTGTTGCTCTAAGTGCCAGTCAACTCTGCACTGCCACAGAAAGGAGACATGAAAACCAATTTAAACATATTAGCAGCTTCCAGGAGAGATGCCCCCCGTTCTGCCTTGGCACAGGGAAGGCAGTAGCCGGAGTCAAGACCTTTGCTGCACTACAATGGCCAAATGATGAAGGACACAAAAGTACCGCTATCCAAACTATGCACACGCTTAAGCATCCAGTAAACCAGGCTGATCTCTGATCTGGCAAGCCTGCTGGAATAATGAGTATCCTGTGAATACATAATGTGCTGAAGTTGCCATTGTGTGAAGTAAGTCCATGGTTTGTCTGGGAGCCGAGCAATGCTGAGTCTACTGCTGCTTCCTGTTGCTTGTCCTGTATTAGCATTATTTTTGGATAGGCCCCATTATGTTCTGTAATCCTCACTGCAGTCAGTATGGCCACACTATTGTTCTTGGTTAATATTAGCAGTCAATGCCTCTGTCTGGGTGGCCGGACTACAATGTATTCCAATCATAAAACTAGCATGCATTAACAGGACAATGTACTGGGCACAGGGGGGAGACTTGGGGTCTTCCCTCCTCCCCTTCTTTAAAAAAAAAAAAAAAAAAAAGGTAAAAAAGTACAGCACCTTCTTTTTTTTCTCTCTCTTTTTAAACTAACGATTTTAAGTGATCTCAGCTACCAGGGTGCTTCATACAACAGCAGCATTTTAATCAGCACCTTATCTAGTTACAGACTTATTTTCTCATGGAGCCCCACTTGTCAAAGAGCAGCAGATAGGCCAAAATGTCAATAGTTGCTTTCAACCTTCCCCAACAAGCAGATTACCTGCCCTTATCAGTCCCCCTACCTGTTTAAAGCATCCCACTGATAATTAAATGCACCAGTTACAAAAGGGTGGCAAGGTTAATAGACAGAATACCTAGTAGCCAGCCAAGCAAAACAGTCAGGTTCACATGGAGCAAGCCTGAACAAGAAGCCTTTCTACTTATTTACCTAAGTGCCTAAGAACTGGGTTGAGCTGGTAAAGGACTCTGGATGTTTGACTATTTACAAACCACTTTAACCACTTCTATCCACTTTTTGCAGTTTCTTCTGAACACTACAAGAATAACGAGTGTAATTTACGCTGCAGAATAGTGACCACAGAACCATGAGTTCCACAGACTAACAAGAAACAAATGCAACAGCTTCTAGTTTTGACGTCTTTCCCCTGTGTTAAGACACAGGGATTACCAGTTAAATTATTAGAACTGCATCAATTAACATACAAAACTCATGTTCATCAAGAGAAATTCAAAGGCAAGCTTAGTTTCAGTTTTCAAAACCAATCCTGTGATTTGTGTTATCTACAGATACGCTTCTCCTTATCTACAGAGAAGTACTTCTAAGAACTGCAGCTTAAGGCTTTTGCAGGGCATCACAACTCCATTAGGAGTGAAGTTGGAATAAACAGCTCAGACCCAAGTTCAGCAGCTTAGAACCAGCTGACATCTACTCCAGCTTCCAGCCCACTGGGAAGCAATGTTTCCTTGAGTGAACTACAACTTTAAGCAGAAAGCATCGATTTTATGCAATTCATTTTCAGCCATGCTGAATTCCAGCTGCATAAACAAGATGACAGTGCTGGATGTGTGTAGCCTGAGAAAGTTTAGGAATAAGCTTCAGTGCCAGGCCCAATCCAGCTGACACTGAAGTTAAACTGGAGCAGGCCTTTATTATAACAAGAACAAAAATTCTAGGAGCAGGCAAGATGAGGATTTATTTTTAGACACGTTATGTTAATATAGTAAAATAGATTTACCATGAAGATGAAGCTCTGAACTGGCTGGAAACATAAAAAAACTCTTTAAACATGTAAGAAGTGCAAAACCTCTGAATGGCTGCATCACTTCTCTCCAATCCTGGGAAAAAAAACAGACTTGTGATGCTAATTATGCTTCAGATGTCACTTAATACTCCCAGCTCCGTTTTGAATAGTAATCCTAGGCAAACATTACACTTTGAGTGCTAAGATTTATTCTTATATTATTAATTCAACAATAAATGACAGAGTATGGATTTGATTAATATGCATTTTGTTATTATAAAAATTTCCTCTGATCTGCCCATGCTCCAAGATGACTTATCATGCATTGTTCAAGAAAAACTTAATATCTAGCATTTGCTTCTATAAGTTTTCAAGAAGTTAACTGGAGGGAGAGAGGAAACAAAATCATAAGCCAAATTTTAGTCTTATGATTGTGACATACTGGGCTTAAAAGGAAAAAAAAAAGCAGATGAAATAAGTGATATTTTTTCTCTGATTCAAAAGGTTGTTACTTTAATTTCAGCTGCAGATTAGTATTTTGGACATCTCTTGTGTTGAGAGAGGGAAAAAGTTCACAAAGCTTAAAAACCACTAGAGCTCCTTCACTACGTCTCTCTAGTCACAGAAAATAATGCCTACCCAGAAAACATATTTTACATCTTCAGGAATCAGAATCACTAAGATTTGTTAAAAAAAGGGGTCAGACTGACTATTTTATTTTTTTAGGTAGACTATTTTTATTTTAAGGTTGAAATAAGATGTTCAAAACTCTTTTTAATTGTATTTTATGCTCAACTCACTGAGATGTTGAAGGGTTTTTTTCCACCTCAGTAGCTTCCTGGTGCATTGGTGCAATAGGCCCCAATATTAAATAATTACAAGGAGCATAATTTTGGGATAAACAAGCTGTTTGAAATTGGAGCTATGCATACCAAAGGAATTGCCAAGTTTGACCTTCTTACTCAGTCTCGCCAAACCCCCAAAAGATCTTTCTTTACATAAAAGCAAAGTTTAGTGTTAAGTTTTGCTTAGTTAATTGATGCTCAGCTCCCTCAAGGTGCAGCACACATCACACCTGGGGTTCTTTAAGAAAGGCCAGAGGTTTGATTCATGTGAGAGAAGAGCATGTGTCTGCCTTGGAACAAAACTTGTTCAGACAGACTTTGACAAGTGGAACATGGAAAGGCTTTTGTTCCATACTTTTTTATTTGGCTTCATAAAGCCAAGCTTGCCTGTCAAGAAAGTCAGTGAAGTCTCAAAATGAAAGTAAGAAGAGAGCCTAGGTGCATTTTACTTCTTTAATTCATCATCACTATTGTTTCAATTTACTGAAGAATTACCAGCTACTGCAGGGGCAGCTTTCTGATCCATTCCAGTTCCTTTATGCTGGTCTGCTGCCCTGTTTCCTAGCAACTTACTCAAACCTTCCATCACTTAAATTAATTTATGGCCCACCGTCTCCACACCCATTACTCACAGGGGTACGTATCAAAACTGACAAGAGCAAACCCCAGAAGTTATTAATAAGACTCTGACACTTGAAATCTACATGACAACTGCAAGCTCTCTCTCACGACACTTTTAATGCACCCATTCTCTCTCCTCCCTCTCCTGCATGATGACTAAAGGCCTCTAAGGCAAGACAACTATTTTTCACAAATGGCATAAGAGGGCAGCTTGACATGGGAAGAGGCTTTTTCTTTTTAATTTTTTAAGTATTCAAGGCAACAACACTTCTGAATGTTACTGACTCAAGCTGGAACATCCAAGAAAAGGCTCCATCAGAGAGTAGAACACAATTCAGAGAAGGGCATGAATTTCCAAGTGCAATATGATTAACATTTTGGTCTTGTTACCTCTACTATAATTTTCAGCTGAATGCATTCAAAGATACCTCTCATGATCAGCCACATGAGTAAATGCAATGCTAATCTCAAGCTCTTACAGAAGTCAACAGTATTCAGCCACCCTAAGGAGTTTTTTAAGTTCTGAAATTTCAGCATCAGATTAGAGCTGACTAAATTAAGTTTACTGCTTTATCTGTGGAGCTTTGAAAATGCCTGAAATGATTTGTGTACACAATTTTAGTACAAATAAGAGCTTTGCCACATTAGATATTCTTTTGTTCAAATGCCATTTGGAAGTCACAATGGCTAGCATAAAAGCTGTGTCCTGTGGAAAAAAAAGCTGGGAAGCAGGCTTGATAATTGCACACAGACTATCATCAGAGTCTCCAAAAGTGCATTTCTGCCTGGGAAAATGCAGGAGATTATTCCAAAATTCCAGGCTTATGAAGCAAGTGTCTCAAGTTGTTGAGTTTTACCCATTTCAAAGGCTGCACTGGAGTTTTGCTGCTGCTGCTCCAGGATTCCAGTGCTGAATGAGATTCAGCAGGACAATAGAAGCATTTCTTCTACTAAGATGCAAGCAAGCTTAAGAGACTTCTCCCAGGGTCCCCACCCCCCCAAACCCACCCTCTCTACACACAGATTTCCCTTCCCAACCCTATGAAGAGAGTGGCTGTTAGAAGGAACATGTTTCGTTTTCACACCATTTTTATATGCATACATATAGACTCAAGACACTCAGATTACTGGGAGCTAGCTTAAAAAAAATCCTTGATGTACCTGACTTCTCCGACAAAAGTCAAAATCTGCAACACAAGCACTACAGCTATTGGCAGAGCTTCAAATACCTCAGATTTTTACAAAGCCCTTTATCCCTTTGATGGCATATTTGATAACAGTTTTATCTCATTTCATGTTAGGGAAAAAAAAAAGGAGAAAGAAAAGAGAAAGAAATAAAGGACAGACTTGTACTTCCAACAGAGAATACTTTTGTTAACTCTGCTATTGTACTTTGTAATACTATCTCCTTAAAAACGGAGACTTAATTTCTCCCTTGTGCCTCTTCAGCCCTCGGTATTGCAGAAGTCCCAGCTGACAGAGGCAGGTAGGAGGCAGCACAGGACACTTGAAGAACACATGGCTGCCTGCAGCACTTGGCGGCAGGACTACAAAGTGGGTGTCTACACCACAACTGGAGAAGGAATGCTTTTGGGGCGGGCTTTCCTCCCCCCAGAAGAAGTCCAAGCCCTCCCAGCAACCAGTCCTTATCTGACCATGAAGGGCCAAGCTTTGGAGGGTCTAGGCACGCTTCCACCTCGCCAGCAGCGATAGTGACAGAGGATAGGAAATGAGATTCACCCCTCCCCTGCATGCACATTCAGGGCCCTCCTCCCCTCCCAAAAATGACCTTAGGCATCTAGGTTAGGATGACTGGATTTACAAAACTGCTGAGCATCAACGCACCCCAAGGCAGTTGGTAGGAAATTGTCTGCTCAGCGCCTTTGGAGAAGGGGTGTGTGGGGGGGAAACAGTTTTGTTTCCTAGGTGATCTCAAAATACAAGTTTTAGGAGCAGAAATTTGGGAGCTTTCAGCATTCATATCACAGCATCCCAGAGAGGCACCTCAAAAGCCAGACAGGAGCCCCCCAGATCAGCCCCCCCCAGCTCCTGCATACATCATTGCCGGGCACAAAAACCGCGCACCTCCGGCCATCCGAGGTCATGGCACTCTTCCATGTCCACAGATCCTGTGGCCCTGGAGCCTGCCTCTGTGGGTCTGTCCTGCCTGATGGTCATTTTGGAAAGATGGTTCTCACTTTCTGTGCAGGGAGCTGAGGGCTCCTCTACAGAGCTGACCATCAAAGCTTCAAGCCTCCTGAGCACCCCTAAAGAAACAAGCAGCAGTGATGCCTGAGTATTTTCCAGCCAACAACAAAGCAGGATCACTGATGAAGAAAGGGGTCACTCATCCTCCATCTCTCTGCTCTACAGGGCTCACCAGTACTTACTAGAGTGGACAACGCTGGAAAAGTGCCTGGCAAAAAGCCCCACCTTCTTGAGCCACCGAGCTTTGCACACAACTAGAGGGAAGCCAGAATCTCTGGACCGTAGAGGCAGGTAGCCAGGAAAAGGTGTGCTGTGGGGAGGAGTGAGTGCACCAAAAGCTAAAGCCAGGCTTTTCCCAGTCTTTAGCTTCTGGACGAGCACCTCCAAACACAGCCAGCTTCCTAGGGAAGCTGGCAACTACTTCACCAAGAACAGCAACAGCAGCTCCCATCCACACGGAGCAGCGCAGTGAGATTTCCCCTTGGGAGAAGCAGGAAGCCTTCCCAAACACGCTCCGGGGAAGGAGGCCAGCTATGACACACACTTTTCACACGGGATTCCTCTACAGCCCCTAACCCACTGCTCTTCTGGCCTAAGCCCAAGACTTCGCTGGTTAAGAAAAAAAAAAAGAAAAAAAATGAACTTCTGACCTTCTAAGTCTCAAGAGACTTATTCATGCTGTAAAGTGCAGAGATACTGGGTTTGCTTCCCTGACCCATTTAGATCCCCCTCACTGCACATCTGACTTTCAAATTTAACAGGCTGTGCATTGTGAGCCCCAGGGAACAAAAACAAAACACCACTACATTTTACTCATTTCTGTAACTCGGATTCCCGACGCTCTTGCCAAGATGCCTGCACCCTCCCAAATCCTGATCCCTCTTCCCCTGGCACAAGAAGTCAGAGTTCAGCTCATTAAGGACATCTCAAGCACCATCCAACAGACCAGAGACAGAGCAGCTCAAGCAACTCACCGGCCAGGCGAAGCTGAAAGGGATAACGATCCTGTTCTTTTCATTATTCCTGTTGTACTTTAAATTGAAGGTATTTCCTCCGATGACAGGAGTGGATTTGGATCCGAAGCTGCAAGGACCGCCAGCAGTGACCCGCGATTGATACTCCTTCAGGCAAACTTTAAAATAGGTGTCACACTCGTCTCTGGTGCATTTTTTATCTCCTGGGTTTCGGGTGCCATCGCAGCAATTTCCATTTTGCAGTTCACCATTCACATTTTGCATGGATAAGATCTCCAACTCGAACTGTCCCGACGCTAAAGTCACCTGTTAATCCCAAGAAAGAACCGAAGGAAAAAAACAAAACAAACAAACAAAAATAATAAAAAAAAAAGAAACAAGAGACAGGCAGTTACCTAACTTTTTTCCCCAAACACAATCTACAACAACTCTGAAGACAAGAAAAAGTAATTTTAAGTGTGCTTTCAAGAAGCGCATACATAATATTAAAAATAAAAAAAAAAGCTAACCACTTCAAGCTTTTTCCTATCAGACATCCATGAGAAGGGCTCATAAATCAGCCCAACTAAATAACGCCATTAATGCCAAAAAACAACCTTAGGTGCCAGCTATGGGGGAAAAAAATAAAAAAATAAAAAAAAACAACCCAGCGTGAGGAAGGCTTCCAAATGGTTAGGAAATAAAACTAAACCAAAAGAAGAGTGCACAGGCGAGGAGCAAACCCAGCAAAACGATGCAGCTCATAATGCACTGCCTGGAAAGGCACTCAAGCACCCCTCTGCCCCTCCGGGGTGCAGCTGAGCCGGGGAAGGCTGGAGCTGCCCAGCTGAGACTCAGACCCCGCTAATTAATCACCAGAGCTACTTTAAAGTTTATTAACAAAAAAAAAGTATTAACAAAAAAAAAAAAAAGAAAGAAAAGCGGGGAGGAAAGTGATTTCGGGGGAAAATAAAAGCGGTCTGCAGTAACCGCATTTCTTGTTCCCAGGAATTAAGCCTTGCTGCAAGGAGCACTCCCGCGTTCGCCATCTCCACGGAGGAGTTACGGGCAGCAGCTCCGCTCCGGCCGGAGGAGCCCGTCCGGGATATCCCAAACCCATGTCCCGCAATGTCTACAGAAGAGCGCCAAAAGCGGCGGCAGCGGGCTCGGAGCGGCCCCGTGCCGTGCCCAGGTACGTACCTCGGCCCGCAGCGCCAGGAGCANGTTTTATTATGGCGATTATTACCCCAGTCCTTTTATTTCTTGCGGCGGAGCCCTAGCCCCCCCCGAGACACACACACACACATACACTCACACGCTCACTCACTCACTCACACACACACGCACATGCAGCACACGCACCGCCCCGCAGCCGCCCGCCCGTCTGGGAGCGCCGCCGCCGCTCCGCTTCATCTAGCCCAGGGCGGCGGGCGCATGCGCCCATCCATATGCATGAGGGGGACAGCAAGGAGGAGGGGAATGGCACGGGCAGGGCAAGGCAGGGCAGGTAGCAGCGGCGGGGATGGAGCGAGCTGCGGGTCGGCGGCTCCTCCGCCTGAGGGAGGCGG
>VXBI01005186.1:835980-853771 GCA_013397375.1 Toxostoma redivivum | reverse complement strand
CCGCCCCGAGGTCCGTCCCTCGGGAAGCGCCGCTCCGCTGGCGCTTCCAGCGCTACCTGGCGCGGGAGGAGCCGCGCTGAGGCGGCCCCGGCGCTCCCTCAGCGGCGCTCCCGGCTGAGGGCTTTTCCCGCCTCGCCGCTCGCTGAGGGGACGCGCAGGTTCTGCCCGCCCGGGAGCCGCAGCCTGTTCCTCCTCGGCGCTGGTGGAAGGAAGAACGAAGCCTTTTGGGGGACGCTTTTAGCGGCGTGAAACTTTTCCCGTGGCGCTGGCCGGCGGCGGCCGCCCGCCCTTGCCGCCCCACGGTACCTGAGGCGGGCGGGGTGGGGGCGCCCTGAGGGCGCGGGTGGCACGGCCGGCCCGGGGCTCGCAGGTGGCCCCGGCCAGCGGCTGTCCTGAGGGAAGCGGAGGTGGCGGTCGCCACCGTGCGACTCGCTGTGCCCGCCTCAACACGAGGTCGCGCCGCCGAGGGCCTCCCGCGCTTCGAGTGGGAGGAAAGGTCCCTCAGCTGATCAGTGGCGGTATCACAGTGCTGGCAGAGTGCCGGCACCGTCAGGGACCCTGCCCCGCGCTGCGGAGGCTCATCCCGCTTTTCAAGGTCCAGAACCATGCAGCCAGGTGATTACTTAAGGGTCTGCCCGCCACAGGTTACTGAGAAGCCCAAAAGTTTGCACAAGTAGCAAAAAGAGATGAGGCTGGTTCCCAGAGGAAGAGCCACCCATCAAAGGGCATTGAACAAAAAAAAGAAAACCCAAAAAAATTCCACCCCTAACTTTGTCTCTGGTTTGGGAAGTCCCTGGGCTGCGGGTCTAGAAATTGGGTGACTGTGCTGGGAACTCGCTGCATCACTGTCCCTTTCTTCCTGAGGCGCTGGCGACAGGAACTTGGCCTACATGACGTTCGGTCTGACCCAGAACAGCTATTCTTATGTGCTGATCTATTCCACCCTGATCTAACACAGTAGATGTGTGAATGTCTATTTTATACACCAGAGTCAGTGGTACAGAGGAAAACAAGATTTCTGACCTAATTTTATATCCTTTGTTTTCATTTCCTATGGCAAAAGCAAAGTGCATGCCTGTTCTTGGCTGTGGTGAGGTCTGTCCCGTTCTGGAGTGCCCCAGGCTGGAAAGCTGGTGGTATTTGTGCCCCTCACCTTAGAACTGTGCTCAGACTTCCACTAGACTCCTGCAGATCCTGTTCCCATTTGTGAATTCACGACTTAGATTTTGGCAGGCCTGTGAGGTGCGCAGTTGCCGAATTCTCCTTCCAAGCTCACTCAGCCCCCAGGTTCCAGCAGCATCGATTGTACCTCACTGGATCCAAAGGCTGGTAAACCTTCATGGTGTTTAATCTGCGACATGGCTGCAGTCTGGTGATACCAGTGCCTCAATTCTTTTTTTTCAGTGGGTGTTGGTTAGCTTCCACAGCCTGGTTAAATGTTACTCATTCCCCAGTGCCACATATCTGCTCCTCTGGGCCTTTAAATACCCTGCTGCTGCTGGTATGCTCCGTACCTTTAGGGCAGGTCTGGAGTTGGCCTTTCAGTAAAAGGTTACTCCACCTGTTTGACTCCAGTGCTTAGGAAATCCAGAGTTCTGTTTCCCACAGTGCCTGTGACTCAGCACTGTAGCTGCCCTCAAACAGAATTACTTGTCCAACAACTTAAAATGCTTTGCAAGCATTAATGAATTAAGTCTCCCAGTGTCTTGAGATGGAGAGTATTAGTGATAGGTAAAGCAAGGCAGAGCATGAATCATGTGCAGAAGTGCATTGCAAACCCTCTCCCTTGCAGCCCTGAAAGAAGTTTTGACCCCATAGAAGTCAGCAGTAAAATCTCTCTAAACTTATTTGGTCTAGAATTTCCCCCTTGAAGTCCCATCTCTTGTTTTTTTTTCTCTGGGCAGTCAAGGCCAGATCTTGATCCACTGCAAAGCAACACTGAAAACCAGCCGAGCACGTTGTCTGCAGCCTGAGCATCTTTTCAAGATGCTCCCTTCACTGGGGATACAGCAACGTGCAAACTGCTGCGTGTGCACAGGGGCCTGAGCTGCAGTTGCTTTGAGCAGCCTGAGACTGGTGCACATAAAATCCCTGCTGCAAGGCTCTGCCTGCACGTCTCACGAGGTGTGGAGCCGACGTGTCTTCCTCTGTGGCTTCTGAAGAACTTTCCAGCGTCTGGCACTGGGCTTTTTACATTGCGTAAAGTGACTTCCTGCTAATCTTCCTATTCCGACATAATTAGATCACATCCACATTAGAAACCGTTACAGGCATCGAGTGTGCCAAAGTGCTTCATTTTAGGCCTGAATCAGCTCCCTAATATAGAGCTGTTCATTGAGATTGCCACTGGGAGATTGCCCGGGACTTCGGTGGGACCAGGATCACAGCCTTTAGAGGGAGTGTCTGGCTTATGAGGGTCAGGTGTCGTGAAGTCAATTCTTTGTGTGAGGAAAGTTGTAATTTCCTTTTAAAGCTCAGTGACTCATTGAGCCATGGCTGTGAACAATCCCACAGGATTTCCTTAGATTTGTGATACCTGAAGGTAAGATTGGAATGGCGCCCCTGGAAAAGTTCTTCGTTCAGGGGCCTGATGCATCTCACTTTCAAGTTGGTGACTAAACTTTTGTTTACTACTGTAATGCAGATCAAGACAGTTGCATAATCATAGGGGGCTGATGCTGCATCAGCCTTCAATAAGCCAGTTAAAGGACTACCAGAAAAGAATCTGTTGACATGTGGAATCTGTGGTCATAAAAAATTCATAAAGCTCAGTGACCTCTTTTCACAGCAAAGGAAGAGGTTAAAGGAGCCCTTTGTTCCTCCAGATTTTTATAAAAGAAGTTTTGCTCCTTGAAATTAGCCAATAAAATAAATTTGCTGCAGTTTTAGATATAAGCCTGGACAAACTGAGTGGAAGAGTGAAATTTCATCCACTCAGATAATCCTTTATCTAGGAGTTAAGCTTCCCTGTTGCAAGGAGAAGGACATATCACCACAGTCAATCACGGATGAGTGAGCTTTTAGATAAGGCCTTTCCTATAATACACCCACAACACTTCATTTTCCTCTTGCTGTTCTGGAAGTGACCTGCCCACTTGGGCGAGTGTCGCGGAGCAGAGATAGGGACCGCGCCGTGCTGCTTGGCTGACACACATTTCGGAGCAACACATTCCAGCAGATGAACCCATTTGCACAGTTGAGTGATCTAAACTTAGAAAGCTAATTTCTCTAATTACAAAGTGAGACTGAACTCCTGTAAAGCTTTTCATCACCTGAGTGGAATGGGAATTGTGTTTCCATAATCATTTAATGTTTAAAAACTAATTAGGAAGCGTTTTGTGGGGAAGCCACACCCAGTGTTAGACTATTTCACAAATGGAGCAGGGGAGAAAACTACCACTGATGAGAAAGTTGAGCAAGTGGCAGAGGTTAGGAGAAAGAGCACAGTTTACCCAGCGCTGAAGAGTGCATTCCTACTTCCATGAAAATTTCAGTTCTTCCCAGTCACTCAATTCTTAAAGCTGTGTCTTCAGGCAAGCTTTCCAAATGTGACAAAAAATTTTGGAGAAGATGCTCTAGTAGCCAGAGCCCCAAATCCAGTTTGCTGCCACAAGCCCTTACTTCTCCCTTTCCCTGGGGTGTGTTGTTTAAGGGAACTAAAATTTCAAAGCTGCGCTGTTTATTGTGCCTGTGCATTTTGTCACTTCAAAATTCCCACCGTTATTTTTCTGTGTGTTAGAAATGTTTCATTCCCCAAAAGGAAAGTGAGGCACTAAATCTATTTCAGCGGATACTCTGAGAACAATAATAATAATAATAATAAAGATTCTGGGGTACTTGGAAATTACTGCAGTGAGAACCAGTAAAGTCCCTGAAAGAGTTAAAGCTTAGTACCAAAAATATGCCTATTGTAGAGCCTTTATGTTTTATCCAGCTGTAATTAAGTGAATCCAGAACATTATTGCTTTCTGTCACAGCTTAAAATTGAGACCTTACTCCATTCCAGAGAAAAGTGCTGTTTCTCCTTCAGTTTCCTTTATTTATATGCACATAAAACCTACTCTCTGGTTGTTTCTCCGTTAACCCTTCAAGGATCAGATGCCTCCACATTAACCTGTGAACCCAACTGCTTTGTCCTTCACTTATCCTCCCCAGGAGTGGGATTCCTGTGCAGCAGTGATTTGATCTCGAATCCCAGCTTTCTAAAAGCAGGGAAGAGCTGAGACTACAGTTTTAGATCTGGGGAGGGGTACAGCTTATCAAGGTGGAGCAGCTTCCAGTAGGTGCAAAGACTGCGACACTGAGCAGTGCTGGCACGTCTGTCACAGACAAGATGACACTTTCATTTGATAAGCAGCAACCTCAGCTATTCTTGTCAAAGAGGCTGCGCTGAAACCTGGGCTGAGCCCCATCTCCAATGAACAATGGGTGCTTTTAAGAGAGCTCCGAATTTCTAGTAGTGTTTTCCTCACAGCTTTCTGCAGAGGTGCTTCTTTGAGCCAATGTTGTCAAGGAAGTTCTCGGACCACGTTTCATTTTCTTGTTATGACAGCATCAAAATGCCTGAACTTCTCATTCAGATTGTTTTCATTGTTAATTTCATATGAAAGTATGTGTTCAATACATTCTCAATCACTAATTATCCTGAGAGTGCAAGACTGAGGTACGCAGGGCTGTCATTTTGCTAAGGAAATGTCTAAAAAGAAGAGAGCTGAGATTAGCAGATTTAAGTTTGTGTGTACAGTAAATGACTTCTTGCCTTTGCCTGCCATCATTCCCTGGCTGATGTAATATTCTGGGCCTTGACTTTACTTATTCCTGCGTGGGGAGTATAAAAGGAGTTTCTTCATTTGGCCTGAAGAAACTTTTAAAGACATTAAGGTTTCCAAAATCCAAATTCAGCCCAAAATAGAGATGTGCCTAAATCAAGAAACAAAAAACTTTAGGTTAGGGATGTGTTTAAGTAACTTACTGGAGGGGCCAGTGGGTTGGCCCGCAAAGTTCAGTGCATGGGAGCAATGCTGCTGATCTGCAGGGGAAATCCTTACTTCAGGGGGTTAGGGATGTGCACAGTGGCCTGTTTTTACCTGGTCCCTTGGCACTGCTGACTCCCTGATGGAAGGATCCTTTTTGCATCAGCTAAATGTTTTTAGATGAAGCACAGGCCGCAGCAGGTGGCTGGTGTCCTTGGCAGGGCAGATAAAGACAAGGCCATAAAGGAGAAAAAAAAAAGTCTTTCTCTGTGTTCATCCTTTACACAAGAATGTAAAAAGCCTCTTGACCATTCTGCATGTCAAAACAGTTCTAATAGTTGCAGATGTGCATTGAGGACTTTTCTGTCACTGATCATGCAGCGAGAGATCTGACAGGACTGGGTGTTAGAGCTGGCAGCATTTGGAAGAATCTGAGTCTGCACTGATTTGAGAGTTTTGGTGTTGAAAACTCTGCCTTTTGGGCAAGATTTGTATCAACTCCCACAATTCATCACTTGAGAGACTTCCAGTCCCGCTCTGGAGTTAGCTGTGGTCAAAATGCCTGCAGCTTCCAGCAGGATAAGTGGAAAACAGAGCAAATGAGAAGGACTGGAATAAGAATAGTCTAGGGGCATCAGGCAGAGGTGGCAAATAAAGGGACTTGTTCTTGGCAGTCTGAGCAAGATGCAGCTCCCTGTCACCCTGCCTCTATGGTTAAAGGTTTGTCTTTGCTCTTTCCATAGTACCTGGAAGGTTTTCCATTCCTGCCTCCCTCAGCTGTTTTGCCTCACAACATTTTCAAGCACACAGGAGATGATTTTCTCTTCAATTGCTCCTGATCTCAGCCCTGAGTCAAGGACCACTCCAGGTGTGGTGAAGGACATCCCTGATTTGTGGCACAGTGGCAGGAGGACAGCTTGGTGAAGACCTGAAAGAAAAAGAGCCTGGCTGTAGAATTGGACCCTTAAAACCGATTAATTTCTTTGAAGGTAATGGCATTACCCAGCGTGCTCTGGCTTTCTGTCTGAAAAGGACCACAGGCTCTCACAGATCCACAATCTGTGTGTTGCCCTGAATTGCTGGGATTTTTCCTATATATAATGATGATTTTTATTTACTGTGGCAGAGAGGAACGAATGAGGATCTGCCACAACTTGAATAGAAGCAATTCCACACCTGTCCCTTTAACTGCACATTCGTGGTTGGCTGCCTTTTATTGTCCTCCCCCTTCTGGGGCTTCGGGGCAGTGTGTGTGTGTGTAAGGATTTCCCAGCCTGGTGGGTGACCCCTCATCTTGCTGCTCCAAGCAGTGGCTTCCATCCCCTCCTTTCTCTCCAATATTTATTGGAAGCACGTGCTGAGGAATCTGTGAGCCTGCAATGCTAATGAGTGCGTGGCATGGAGCGGGGCAGCAGATGCAAAGGGACAGGCACGTTTCCTAATGAGGGAGTCTCGAGACCCATCTGTTGAGTCTCGTGGGCCCTCAATGAAGTTTGCTGCCCGAGGTTGCCAGTGGAGGTTTTTTTTTTCTCTGATGCTTTTAGTTCTCAACAAGTGCAATCCTGTATAGAGCAGCATGTCATGGGGTTAGGTTTTGTTGTTACTAGCAGATAATGTGACTTTGAAAAGAATGCCCCTGCCCCAGCTGAAAGGAGGATAACCCTCCTCTACCCCCTTCCTTCCCATCCTTCTTGCTCGGATCAATAACAGGTCCCTAGGCACAAAGCCTGCATTCTTTTATTCTCAAATTAGAGCAGCTGCAGCAGCAACACCACAGCTCATTGGAAACCTATTAGCTTTTGAAAGACTTAATCCAGTTTGAAAATAACTAGTGTTTCTCAATCCTTCATGCACTCACTCCCGTAAGAGGCAATATTCTTAAGGCTGCATTGACAGCGGACTGGGTTTATTATTATAATAACCTGCATCCCTCTCCATGTCCCAAAGGGGCAACAAAGAAGGCAAAATGTCAGTTTCCCAGCTTCACAGGGCCTAAGAACATTGGATTTACTCTGCCATATCACACCCTATCACTGAGCTCTGCCGCCTACCATCCTGCCTTCAATGGTGACTGATGTCTCGTGATTCACTCTCCAATTTCATAGTTTTTAAGGCCAGAGGGGCTATTATGATAATCTATTTGACCTCCTGCACAACACATTAGAATTTCATCCTAGGTGGAATAAAAGCTGGGAGCAGCTGGATTCTTTGATGTAGCTCTGCTGGGCAGCAGTGGAAATTTGGGGTTTTCTGGGGGTACTCTTTGCTAGAAGGGAAATTTGGGTTTTTTTTCCTTTTTTTGAAAAGCACCTGAAGCACAGAGCTTTGTGAATGGGAGCATATGCAGTAAATGCCTTGCTTTGGAGGTAGGGGAGCTGATTTTACGTGGAAAGGGTTTGCTCCCCTGTCTTGGTTTGTTGTTTAGCTTTTGTATCTCCCCTTTACTCAGGATCTCCCTGCAGAAGCAGTTTAAGAAAATTATTCCCATTTTAAAGGTGGGGGTCTGAGCTTCAGAGATGTTTAGGCCTTAAATGCCTTGTGAAGACTATTGCAGTGAGGAAGTAAAGTTTTCTTGAACAGGATCTTCCATTTCATGCCTCAAGTCTCACTGGAAATCTGCAGAAGATGAGGGAGCTTGTTTTGTCGTTTTTTCTTGAGTCACAGCCTGGTGTGTTTGCAGGAACATCTTTCTCTGCTCAGACTTTTCCTGTTCTGTGCCAGCCCTAAACGTTTCCTGTAAGTGCTGCCAACTGTTATCATTAGTCTTGGTACAGATATTTTGCCAGAGGTGTCTGGGGTGGGACCACCAACTGATTCCTGAAGGCCACTGAACAGCAACAGCTTTTGATTTCTACTGACCTGGACCAGATTCAGTGTGGTGACCTAGAGCTAAGGGGCTCAGTATCTCATTACTAATCCCTTGAGCTAGCCAATTCCTTCCACCAAGTCAATGTTTTCTAAAGTGTTAAAAGACTTTTCCTGCCTGCCTGCCCATTAAATCCTGCTCTTCTGTGCATGTCCTTGGATCAGCCTAATCACTGGAGTGGATCAGTTTCAAGTCTTAATGATGCAAGCTGTGGTCCTGACAATGCAGAAGATGGCAGGCAGCACAGCTGAGGCAGGCTCTGCTTTGGGGTAGCCCTGATGTGCTGCTTTTGTACTGCACTGCCAGCTGGGATACAGGGTGTTTCCTGCCTTTAGCTTATTTAGCTGAGATTTACAATCTATATATGTTTCTAGATACTTCTAATTAAAAAAGAAGGGAAACCATGTGTTTTCCTGGATTGTCCATTGGCATTGCTTTTTGAGTACAAGTAATAATTTTCTTCTGTGATGTTTTAATCCTCTCACTTTCCTGGATGAGGAATTTGGCTTTGCAGACAGAACTGTGCAGAGCACCATCACTGTGTTCCAATGTATCTTTAATATTAAAGTCTTATATCTTAGAGATACAGGGAAATGTGTTTCAAGAAAGTGTATACAGAAAATCTCTATGTTTCACATTAGAATCTGCAATAATATTATCCACATACACCTAGCAGTTTCCATTTGCTTAATTTTAGATTAAATACAGAGCAGTTTACAATTTCAGCAAAGTTTCTTCATACAAGGATGGATGTAGACATTGCTCCATGTATATGCTTTTTTTCTCCTTATACATATAGATATATATTTGTATGAAAAAGGGAACTTATTCTCAGATATTTCAGGTACTTATCCCTTGTAACAGTTTTCTTAATATTTACTCTGGTAAAATGGGCATGACTGTGTTTATATGAGGTTTTTTTTTTGTTTCTTGCAAAGTAGGAATGCTTTCCCCCACTGCTTTAGGTGCACACAGGACTCGAATACAAATTTCCCTCACCAATTTTTTCTTAAAAATTATTCATAGAAAGCAATTCTGCCTTTGACTGCATATAATAGACCAGGCTGCAGGTGAAAAGAGCATGAATCTCCAAGATTCTGCACTTGCTCTTCTGGAAGCAGCTCAGTATCCTCTGAGTGATACTAAGCACATTTTACTTACTTTTGGTCCATGGATCAGGATACTTTAATTCTAGGCTACCTCATTAAGAATCTTCCCAAAATAGTTAATTAATCTCCAGAATCTCAGGGGGTTGCTCCTTTCTAGTACTGGTGATGTCTATGCTCTGTTACCATTTGAAACCAAGTTCTTAATGTGGAGCTTGACATGAAGGCCCATGTCCAGTAAAGACACAGAAGCAGAATCTGACAGTGCCCTTCCTCTTGCTAGCACTTTGTTTATGTGAATTGTTTCCCAAGTTAACTCCTGTGGCCTAACCCCAAAGAAGAGAAGATCTAATCTCTAATTGTCCTCTGGGACCATCCCTGCAAGGTCCTTGAAGAATATATCCTGTTTCCCAGTCAAAGAGTCAATCCAAGGATGTGTCCTGGCTTCTCTTCTCATTTGAAGATTGTTTACCTGTTATTTATGAACTGTGTTTTGTCTATAGACTATTCCTAGTGCGGTTGCATTGTGATGTTTGTTAGAGAAGGAGGAAGGATTAAAATGGCACAGACTTTACATTCAACATCACATATTGCATGCAGAAGGATTTACAGTCATTTTGCAATTGCACCAAAATCCAGTCAACCCTTGGAGGCTGTAGGAATTCTACCAGAAGTGGAAGACAGATTGAGTCTGTAATAAAGAAATATTGAGACAATTCCTAATTATCTACTCTGATGATGTTTTAGAGCAGCATAGTGTATGTTAGTGGCTATCAGATGTGACACAAAATATTGAACACTTCAGGATGATGCTAAAATGAAAGCAATTCAAGGATCAAATTAGGTATGAGTGTCAATATTCAAAGCCAGCTGTAGCAAACAGAATGCTCTCATTTATGCCAGCTGGGATCACAGTTTGGACATTTCATTTGAGTATGAAGTGGTCACTTCTCATTCAAAGAGATTTTTCCTGAAAGGAAGGCAACCAGTGCTGAAGAGCTGAAAGCACTGAGTTGTGTTCATTTGGATTAAAAATAGGTATTTTGGGCCAGTGGAGCTTCAAAATAAGCTTTAAAATTCTCAAACCAAACAGTTTTCCTTTTGGTAGCCGAAAAGGAAACCGCACATCCAGGAGGAATGTAGATCAAAGCAAACTCTGCAAATGATGCAGAAACACATAAAATAACAAACAAGGCTGGTGGGAAGAGGGGAGCTTTTGTAAGTAGATAGGTCTGTTCATATTACACTGAAACCAAAGGCAAGATTGCTAAAGAAGATACTGGAGAGGGGTATATAAGGGTATAGATTTTTCACCTCAGAGGAATTTTCCAGCCTGTTTTTGCATTTCCATTGTATTTGCAAAGTGACAAATAAGGGGCCTACTCAGCAGCAGATCTCACTGATACCAACTTTTGCCTTTCACCACCCTACCTTTTACTTTCCTTCTCTGTCTAGTTTTCCCTGAGCCTCCCTCTATAGAGGTCTGTGGCAAAACATGTTTGTTTCGCTGCTCACCCATAATGCTCTTAAAGCACATCAAAGAGTCATCCTCCATAACTAAACTTACAGTGTTTAGGTAGTTTAGCTTTCATACTTGCAGAACAAACAATTCTGAATGTATCTACTATTAGCTGTTTACATTGGAATGCATTTGTTTAGCACTTTATGTATGAGAGTACAAATCTACCTCAGAGCTGTTTTTAATAGAAAAAATAATATTGCTAAATAGTTTTATACTCCTTGTTTCACTTATATGTAAGTGACTATGTTGCTGCAATAACCAGTGTTAAAAACAGAATTGATAGGGATTTGGTAATTGTTGCAATGAAATCATTCTTCAGCTGAATGACTTGTCCAGCGCTTTCTTGGAAGCATCTTCATGAAGTAATGGGCATGTAATTCCTGAACTCCTCAGGGTTTTGTTTCACAGAATTCTCTATACAAGAGGAGGCACCTTGAAGAAGGGAGAAGGGTTTTTTTGTCCAACAGCCAAGAGGAGCTGGGATTTTGGGGATAGCTGTGTTCCCTCCTATGGGTCCTGCAGACATCTCCATTTCCCTTTTGTGTTGCCAGCTCTTCCAAATGCCTCTCCAGATGAAGAAGCTGCAAGTGTGGCACCTACCTCACCTTTGGTAGAAAACAGCTGTTTCCTTGTGCAGGAGGTAATTAATTTCATCTAGGCCAGCAAGTGGAAGGGCAACATTTCTTCAAGAGCTGCATTTCTTTACACAGAGAACATCTCTTACTTCTCATCCTCCCTCTTCCTTCTTCAACCACACATATTTTGAAAGCACCCTGGTCCTTATTGCTGGAGTAGAATGGGTTGCCAGGGCTCTATAGATTCAAGGACAGGACACAAGCTGTATTTACACTGCCTGGTAGTTGGAAAGATTTGATTTCCTTCTTATTTTCCGTTCATCAGGAAGGGCAGGCCCTACTGCACCCATCCTGTGCAGGCCACTGCAGACACATTTCACCCTCCCATCTTCCCCTGGGCAGTGCACAAATGACGCCTGCTCCTTGTGGAGAGGGCAGGGGACTGGAGGAATGCTGCCCTTCTGAAGACTCTCACTGGGACAGCTCAGGGGTGGGTGGAAAACAATGTTTTCCCACTGTACCAATTGAGGCTTGTCTGCACCAGAGAGAGATTTCCTCTAGCAATGTTTTATTTCTCCAGGACTCCGGAATTGTTTGCCTGTTCTTTGAACTGTTCTTTTAAAGTGGCCACTTTTATCCTGAATGGAGAAACCAGTGAAAGTTGGAGCTCTGTATCCGGAGAAGCTCCTCTCTGCATGAGCACTGGACCAGTCAATAGGCTCCAAGCCTTAGACTGCCAGACAAAAGGACAGCCTGCAGCAAAAGGGATGTTTGTACTGTGGCCAGAGGAGGCTTCCTTAAAAATAATAGCCAAGGTAAACACTATCAATTCACAAGTTAGATGCTTGTAAAAAACCACCAGCCCGTTTGCTAACCCATTAAGAAGGGAAATAAGACTTGACAGTTCACTGTGGTGTGATTCTAAGCATGATGTTTCCCTGAGAAAGAGTGCCTGTGGTGCTGGGAGTGCTCTGCAGTCACTGATGGCCAGGGATTGGGAAGATTTGTTGCTGTCCTGGAGTTTGTACATGGGTTGGTTTTAGGTTGTTTAAACCTATCCACATCAAGTGACAAAATGCAAAGCTGTCAGACCTGACCTGGCAAAATGGAGCTGGCATTCCAAAAAGAGTATGTCCATTCAGTTACTTCTGTTTTTCTACTCAAATGTGGTCTTTATATTTGTGAGTTCAGGTAACAAAAAATGTAGGATGTTTAGTTGAAAGGAGATTATCCCAAGCCTAAGTTAGCTTTCCAAATTTATTCCCAAGGAGATGCCTTCCAAATACAAAATAAATTCCCATGTGTGACCTGCTTCATTCTTAGTAGATATATGAACAGCAGATCGGAAATTTAGTCAGAACTCTGCATCCAGTGGCTAGCTGGGTGATCCTGGTCACCAGAGGAGGAAATGTTGGGCTTGCCCAGTTTTGGGAGGAAGTTCATTAGTGGGAGAAATTTGAAGAGACCTTGATGAAAGGTATGGGATAGATCAGCTCCAAAGCAGACTGGACAGTTTATGAGTAATTTCATACAGAATATTTCAAATATTTCTCATTGAGTTCAAGAAATTTTATATGTCCCACTGTTTAGCTGGCCTCAGATATATGGGAAGTCACCTTGGAATGTTTTTAAGGACAGCAAACAAATAGCTTCCAGGAGGATTATGATGGTTGTGTTTTGCACTGATAACTGGGATCAGAAATCAACTGCATTAATCAGAAGATAATCCTTAGTCCATAAAACTGAATTTAAGTAGTTGAGGTGGAAAAGTGGCATAGAGAGATAAAGTAAATCAAAGTGAGTAAGAAAACCTGCTTAGGAATAAGCACTTAGCCTGGACCTTACACAAAAACAATCCAGGCAGGAAATGAAATATATACTTCAACATGAAACTGAAGACATCAATTGTCTGAGGTTCTTTTGCTGAAATACCTTGCTGTGTGCAAGGCTTTCAAGGCTGGTCTTTCATACTGGTGACTCAAACAGTGTTGATAAACATAGCTTGAAAACTGATCCAAAAGGACTTGTGCAGTCTTTATTTTGCACACTTTTCATCGGGACCCAGCTTTCTAAAACACATGATTAAATATTTGATAACTTTGACCACAATTAAAACGGATTAGTCTTTAATTCAAGGTTTTTATAAAGTAAGTAAACAGTTTCCCTCAAACTTCCAGAGACTCAGAAGTCCATAAAGACCCCTAAGAATTGGGAACAGCTGCTTTTACATAAGTGTTAATATAGCTATTGCTTTTACTACATTGTGGTTCCTTCACAATATCTCTTATGCTTACATATGTTAGCACAAGAGTCATATTCTCACTCAAAATAGTCATTGGTGTTTTGGCAACAAAAAGCTGTAATCATAAAAAAAATTGTATAAGTGGTGTTTTCACAATTCAAGTCCTGCACTTGAGAGATTTTTGACAACTCTTAGTTTGAAAGGGACAGTTTTTAAACAAGGAAAATGCAGTTCATATCACCATGCTATAGAAAAGTCAGTGACATAAGGAGGAAAGCAATAGGGAAACACAAACACTGCCCTGGCAGATAAGATATGCAGTGTGATAACATTTGTTGGTATTGGTCAGTATAAGGACAAAAGAAATTAGAAAGCAATCAATTATTTTCCTAAATTAAAAAAGGATCCCAAGCCTTTTGTTAGCCATTTGGATGAGAATCGGAGGTCTTCATAACCCTGTAGTTGTACCTTGTCATAAAGAACACTGAAGTTCAGCATTTGTGGATTCCTGATTGTTTTACTGGGAGAGAGTTCCACGGATTATTTATTCATATTGAGATTTTAATAAACTACTTAAAAATATAATCTTTCTACTCCATTGACAGAACCTTTGTCTTTTATTAGGAGAGAGGCTGAAGAGGACACAGCTCACTTTCTGTATGTTTGATCTGTTGTGTAACTCTCACAGCATTTTCTTTAATATTCATAATCCTGGTGTTCTCAGCCTTTTTCCCCCAGACATTTCTTTAAGCTTCCCAGGCATGTCACTTGCCAGTCTGTGGACCCCCCTTGTTTCTGCTCTTCTCCCCTCCCTGTGGATTCAGGATTTCAGTCAAGGAACTTATGTATGGACACTATGGTCCTAGGAGAGTAATAAAATGTATACTAAATGCCCACATGTTATAAACAACTGTCTAGACAAGACTTTACAACACTTATCTCATCCATGGCTCATATTTTTTAGGTTTTAGACTATCGAAGTACAAGTATAGTGAATTCTGTTGCTAAGAAGTGATGGCTTGGCTGAGCAAGGTAGGTGTTTTATGCTGCTACTACTTAATAATTATGTCTGAGTGAAAAATACTGAAATGACAGAAGAGCTGCAGCACTGAGCGTGACTTTCAGCCTGTGCACAATCTTTCATCCTGCTGCTGGAGGTGAATTCACAATGAGTCATAGCATGGTGGTACTGAAAATCTGTTGGTTCAGGGCCTGTGGTCTTCTACAGGATGATCACATTACAATTTAAAAGTTTCCTGTACATTTGGGTGTCTTTAATTCTGGAGTACGTGTTTCAGGAAGGCTTTCACTCTCCATATTTCAGCGTGTCTTGCTGCTGACACTGAGCACTGAGCAGTGTGAATGGCTCATGTCAAGGGATCTTGGTCTGTGGTGAAAGAGCAGGAATGAGTCCAGTACACACAGAGCAACTGGCTTTTGTTTACTGAGTCAAAGCTGCAAAACCATAAAGGGAGCAAAAGCTGAAATCAAGGGACATAGAAATAATGGAGCGGGAATGGAATAGGAAAATCAACATTTGAGGGTTCTTCTGTATGAAGCAGAGATCTGGGTTCCAGAGATGGGGGAAAGATACAAATCATTCTTCCAAAACTTTTTGATGCAAGGACCCCTTGTTTTAAGTTTGGATTTGAGGATCTTGGAGAGGAAAAGATTATTCATCAGCAAATATTCCCCAACACCTTCCCTCCCTCTCAACTTTCTGCCTGGTTTGTCAAAGCCAAAAAGTGGCTTTACATGATGATAAATTTTCTCTCAGACTGCCAGCTGAAGCCAGGGTCCTCTGTTGTAAGACAGAAAAGCTTCATTGCAGGAAAAGCTTTCTTAAATTTTATTCTTAAAAAAAAATTCACTCACCATTCCTGGTGGAGACTTCCCACTTATTGGAAGCTACTGCTTTCTTGAAAAACCTTTGGTCTTTTAGAGCATTTTAAAACATACTCTTAGGAAATGTTGTATTGCTGTGGGGCATCTGGCTTGTAATCAGTCAGTCCTTTCAGTCTAACTCTTCTGTCATGACACCGACCCAGAGCATGCCTGGTGTGGTCCTGGGGAGCCATGTGCCTTATATGTCCATTGCAACTTGCAGGAGGTCAAGTAGGGGGAAGCCAAAGGATTTGTGCAAATGGTGGAGCCAAGCAGAAGGTCAGGGATGGCATTTTGTGGCCATGGGAAAGAGACAGCACTTTCTTCTGGGTCAGGATGAGTCTCCATCAGTGCTGAGTCCCAAAGACTCACGGGGATTCCGTGGCTGGCACCCAGTGTTCTTAATTTTGTGGTGAATAAGAGCCCTGAAAGCACATAATTTAATCAGCCTGAAGATAATTGTTGAAATAAATCATTCTCTTGTTTAAAGAATAAATCTTCAGCAAGTTTCAAGAGAGCCTACAGCACTGCTATTCTAAACATTACTCTGCATAGGGAAGTGTCTATACTTCTTAGTGTTTCCAAACCAGCAGTGCTGCTATTAAAAAGTCAGGCTTGCCTTTAGAAGCTATCACAACTCAAACTGAGCTTTTTTGGGGGATTCCTGGATTCACAGTTGAAAGAGAAGAGGCTTGGTGAACAGAGAGCCCACTTCTCTCTGTGGATTTAACTCACCAGTGAGCTGCAGTGCCACTTGGTGCCTCAGTTAGTGTGTCTGAACACGGGGTTCTGTGGCCAGCACTCTGTAGTGCACTGGCATTCTAGAGAGGAGAAGTACTCCAGGAAAGATGGGGTTTTTTGGGGTTTTCTGGTGTTGCTGGGATGTTGCTGGAATACGGGCTGCATATGACAGGAATTGTGCTGCGGTGTGTCAGGCTGTACCACAGAGAGCAATTCCAGTCAATGCTGGGTGATTTTTATCAGACTGCCCTGTGGTCACCCCGTGGGCTCCCCAGGGCTCTGCTGGGCAGTTGTTCCTCTATAGCATGTCCTGCTTTGGTTGAAATTTTTCAGGGTTTGGCTGGTCCACAGGGGATTTTTTTTTTGAGGGTGTGAAAAGGATTGGTTTGGGTGAGATGCATTCTAGCAAAGTAGGAATTACACTGGTCAGCTGAGGTCTGCAGAGTCTTGCTTCACTAAACCTCCCTGTCCTTCATCTGGCAGCTGTGCTGGGGCAGAGGTGGTTCCCTGCAGAGGCAGGATGTGGATACACTACAGCTTCTTTCAAGGCTTGAGGGTTCAATTAGCTCTTGGCAATTTAGTGGCTCCTATAACTGCACTCTTGATTCCCTGGCTGGCTGGTTAAAAGGTGTCCTGCTAATTACTTAAGTTAAATAACAGAGAATTTGGGCCATTTGTGTATTAATCCATTATGGTTTGCAGGCAAGTTCTTGCTACTTAACAATTTTTTTCCTGTCCAGTAGCTGAATGCCAGAACAAGTTGGGGATCCTGATAGTCTCCCATATTTTTGTTGGGTTTTTTTTTTTCCTTCTCTTGGAGTTTACTTGAAGATTTTGTCTCTGGGAGAAAATCTAGGAGGAACGGACCCTGCTCTGGTCTTTTCTATTACAAATAATCCCATTTCTCCCCGACTTCCAAACTGGGAATTACTTACTGCTATTTTGAAGCTGATTGTAGTGCTAAAAAAGAAATTCATACAGTGTTTGGCACAGCAGTATTTGAACGGTTTTAAGTGGTTGGAAATTAATTTGCTATGCCATTTAAGCTACTTTGAAGAAGAAGAGATCTACCTACGTTTTATTTTGGTTGCATTTTGTATGAAATGTGTGGAGTTATTGGAACTAGATATATTAGTTTTGTGCTAGGCTGATGTACACCAGTTAAAAATGTGTCCCCTGGCACATGGAATTGAAAGCTGAGGGTTTTCTCAGGCACAGATTCCATCAAGCCCCCTCAATTCAAGGTACTCCAGCTGCTGGGTTTGTTAGTGTGTGTAATAGGTATTGAAACACTGGGTCCAAGTGCCCTTTCTGTCAAGTCATCAAGCCTTAGAGCTTGCTTTTGTTTGAAGCAAAGTATTTGTTGGATGATATTAGACTGCACCTTACTGTGGGGTAAATCAGGGTTTGTTTAATTGTTAAATATCACAGAATGCTTTGGGCTGTGGGGGGAATCTTAGAGGTCACATAGTCAAACTCCCTTGCAAGGAGCAGGGACATCTTCAACCAGATCAGGTTGCTCAGAGCCCCCTCCAGCCTCACCTTCAGTGTTCTCAGAGATGGGGCAAGCACAGCTTCTCTAGACAAAATGTGCCAGTATTTCACCACCCTCCTTGTAAAAAATGTCTTTTTTTTATCCAGTCTAAATCTACCCTCTTTTACTTTATATGTGAACATAGCATATGCTTAACTCCAAGAGTGGCAAGGTTGTAGACAGTATGTCATGAATTGTTTTACTGTGTCTGCATTACCAGAATAAACATAAATCATACAAGTGTCATGTGTCACAAGCACAAGGTTTCATAGGCAAAAATATTCTAACAAATTTTCATTTGCAGAAAATCTTGAGAGCCTTTGCCTTTGTTCAAAGTTAAAAAAAAAA
>VXBI01005186.1:689332-835942 GCA_013397375.1 Toxostoma redivivum | reverse complement strand
AAAAAAAAAAAAAAAGCAATCAACTTAGAGCATTTATAAATCAGCCTCCAAAGAATAAATTGTAAAAGAAACAGTGTGACATTTCTAGCTATCTTTAGAGGGAGGTCTGTTCAACAATACATTTCAGGTGACAAAACACAAATATGATGCACAGTGCCAAATGGAAGGAAAGAATAGACCCTCTGCTGCTGGGAATAGAAGAAAACTGTAGTAATGTGATTATGGTAATGGTCAACAAGTCATAGTCTTGTGCTTTTGTTCACTGTAATTAACTTCTTGGAATGGCACAGTCGCTTTCTCTGTGCTCATCAGATGGCCCTGCCTTTGTGTCCCCAGTCTGTTATTTCTCCTGCAGGGACTGCAAGCCTCCAAGTGCATTACTAAATGAATTCATTGCTGGAACAAAGATTCAGTAGTAGAATAGAGATTGATATCTTTTGTTGTCAGACATTCAATACCATATAGCAATCCAATTACTTAAGCTGTTTCTATCAGTCTTATTACGGCTCACTATTGAGGCATGCTTTAAAGCTGGATAATTCTGTCTTGCAAGAATGTAGTGGAACAGATTAGAGCTTTAATGAGAAGGCTTTCTGTGGGCTAGGGCACTTCCATTGTATGTGTTGGGATTGAGGAATCATACCTAGGCAAAGGCCTGGAGTCATTGTTGCAAAGAGTGATCAAAGGGAAGCCTGAAATCTGTACAATTGCTTTAAGAAATTTTACGGGTTATAAAAAAATAAAATAAAAACTGGCAAAGTTTCTGTCTGCTATTCCCTATCTGTTGAGAATCTGTGCTGCACTGGGAAAAAGAAATTAGTTATTGGAATTCAGATTGTGGAAGGGATATGTCATTTTGTGTTTGAACTTTTCCTCCACTGTGCTATAGGTCAAATTCTGTGCTTAGCTGTAGCATTTTAGGAATGCTGGCAGCATGGATTGAGCACAAGGCATATTTGCATACAACTTCCCAGGGTTGGAGAGGAGGGGTTTCTAATGCACAAACACATAGAAGACTTTGATAACTGCAGGTAGAGGAGGAAGGATTAGACCAGCAAGTCAGCCTTGCCAGGTTTGCATCCTCACTCCTGCTCTCTGCAGCACAAAGCAGGTATGGATTGAATCCCAAGACAGCAGAAATCTAGAGCTGGAGTGTCAGTAAGACCTCAAAATTGAGCCTGGAGAGTAGAAGTGAAGAAAAGTTATTTCACCATGAAAAGAAACAACAAATAAATCTACCTATTTAGCAATTTATTTTTTTTTGGAGATTGTATATGTAAATCACATCTAAGTTTATTGTGTGAAACACAAACAGTAGAAACTTGGGAGATGCCAGAATGAATTTTTATGTCCAGCAAGTCAATTTGGCTGCTTCTTGAATGTGAGACTTTCTGATGGACTTCTAAAATGTGATAAAACTCCTCAGCTCTCTTTCAGGCCTCAGCAGAAACATCTGTGCTTTAAGTCAGCACAGAACCTTGGAATTGCTGAGGTTGAAGTAAACTGGAAATATAGATTAGAGTGCTTCTGTATGGAATACAGACAGCTTGGGGTCATTCATGAACACAAATATTTCTAAACTTGTCTGAAATTGTGCCTGTCTAGGTCACTCTCCCTAAATAACTGAGGTATGGTTTATTTTTTGGTGTGATAAATGCACCAAATGCAAGCTCTCACTTGGTGTGAATGGCAAAACTATGTAATTTCCACAGGACAGCGCTGATGTCCAACAATCTGAGGATATAGCCTATTTTTCCTGGATGCAAAAAATTATATGATTTATAATTTCATTATAATAAGACTGATTTTCCAATTCTTAGGGTGGTTTTACATTATCAACAGCTAAATATTTCCTCCTCAGGAACGAAATTACAAAGTATTGCCAATGCACACATGTTGTCTCCCTGTAACACTTCCAAAGCATTATTTAGAAGAACAGCAATTATAAAGACATTTTCCAAAGGAAATTATATTTGATTTAGGATAAGGATGTGGGGTTGTGAACATAGTGCTGAGGAGCACCTGAAAGTTTATCTGTGCATTTAGATTTGTTTTCAGAGAGTGTTTGTGTTCCTGTCTGTAGAACACAAACACTGATTTTCTTCAGCAATAAAGGTATGACCCAGTTCTGGACTGAAGCTAAACTTTATTTTGTAGCCTCAGTTGCCTGATGGGGATGGAAGTTAATGTTTTATGAGGCAAAGCAGAGCACCTGTTCATTCCAGGAACAGCTATTGCTAAGATATTTGTTTTGGGTCAGAGCTAAGGTGATTTTGTGCTGAATTATCAGTTTCTCTCTCACTCAAGGGTGCAAGGAGCAATTAAAGATTTAGGGGGACCTGACCTTTATTCTGCTCATTGTTGACTTGTAACAAGTGATGTCTACAGTAACTGCTTTCTTGTAATTTATTTACTCTCTTTAGGAATGAAGCATTTGGACTTGGGATCTACCAAGGGGAGCTTTTAATGTGCATTTTTATTTATTTTGTCTAAATGCATGGAAACCTCCAGGACAGATACTCAGCTGGTGTAAATCAGCTTAGTTCCATTGACGTCAGTGGAGCAGCGCCAGCAGCAGATCTGGCCCACTTCTTTAATCTGATCCCTTGTCCATCCCATTTATTTCAGATTACATCAGAGAGAGCAGGGCCTTACCTCATCCACCATGAGCTTGAGATAGATACAACCTTGCAAGTTTTGACAGAGGACTCTCATCCCTGAGAAACATGGGAAAAGCAAGAGTAGCACCCAGTCCTCTGCCATGCAGAAATTGCTTGGAGCAATTTCTTGGAGTGACTTGACAGACCCAGCTTTTCTTCATATGAGACTGTATGACATGAAATTCCAACTCGATCATAAGAAATTATGTTAATTTACCACAAAGCATTGACCTAACACAGCAACTTCTGTGTGTGTGGGTGTGTGTGTTTGTCTAAATAATCTATTAACTGATCAGTAATGTTCATTTGGTGTTCAGGATGTTCTGTGTCCCTACAGTGTTCTGTGAGTCTTCAGAAACCTCAGCATCCCAGCTGTCAAAGCCATGCTGGTACCCACCTTAGAAATGTCCAAGGAAAATCAGATTTAAATTTGCAGCCACAGCTTGGATCTGGCATCTCTATCTTGTCCCTTCATTTTTTCCTGTTTTTTAACTCTTGTTTTGCCCTTGTGTCTGTTCCCTGCCATTGTCCTCTCACATCAGGCTTGGATGGTTTGACTGAGCATTATAGTCACATCACACATGACTCTCCCAATGGATCTGATCTCTTCCATTGCTTGAGTGAGCACATTTAAAGGTTGGGTTTTTGGTGGGTTTTTTTTGTGGTTTTTTTTTTTTTTTTTTTGTTTTTTTTTGTTTTTTTTTGTTTTTTTTTGTTTTTTTTTGTTTTTTTTTGTTTTTTTTTGTTTTTTTTTGTTTTTTTTTGTTTTTTTTTGTTTTTTTTTGTTTTTTTTTGTTTTTTTTTGTTTTTTTTTGTTTTTTTTTGTTTTTTTTTGTTGGAGAAGAATGGAGGTGCCCATACACAGCTGAAAAAACTATTTCCCCCCTCACTCTGAACTGATGGTTGAACTGGCTCTTGGCTCTTCTGCTTATTCTCAAACAATAATATTCAAATATTCTAGTAGCTTCCAGGGAATGTACAATATCACGTGTTTGGGTGCTCAGAGAAGTTGCTTGGCCTGAAAAGTTTACATCAAAGTCTTTATTTGTTCCTGTCCAATAACTTTGCAGTGAATTTGCACTCTTAAGAACTGGGAACATGTTTTTTACTGCAGCATTTATTTTCTCTTGGTACTACAATATATCTTTCTACTTTGTCTACCTCAGGGCTTAACTTACATTTCCTTAGTAAAAAAGGAAAGTTTTGACTTTTTTTCAGCTGTTCTCTATGCACATTTTTAATTTTGAGTAGCAATATTAATAGAACAAATACTGCTCTTTCTGGCCTTGAACTGTCTTGCACATTTCTGTCCAACTTAAATGAAATGATCAATTTTCTCAGCCACCAGTGGATCCTCTGTAGCATTATCTCATGTCCTACGACCTCTCCAGGCTTGTCATGCAGTGGCCATTGACTCTGTACTGGACTTTCTCCAGTACCTCCCTTCAAGAGCTTGCAAATGCCAAAATGATGTGAGCCATTGCAGTTCTGGTATCTTTTCTCAAGTACCAGATGTTGTCTTGGCTTCTCTTGTTCCCAAACTATGTCTTGTTTTTGCAGACTGATGTTTTTGTTGCAGGTCTCTCTTTATCAGTATGTTGTCTCTTATATCTGTCAGAACTGTCCCTGCACCCTAAGTTTCCTTTTGGATAAAGTGGCTTCCTTGTCTTGGCAAGTCCTAGTTGGGTTATTCCTAAATCTTCTAATAGCATTGCTTTGTCTCTTCCTCCACCCCTACAGTACAGTATTAGCTTGACCCCCATACCAGCTTGTGTTTTCAGCTATCAATTAATAACAGAATATTTCCATCTTTTTTTCTCTGTCCTGGTTCAGTATAGTACTCCTGCACATTTAATAGTCTGCCTTCCCTGCCTTGCTTAACCAAACTGTATAAATCATCTTTGGCTTCAGATTCAGACATTCCCTGGAAGGAGAACATGATCCTGTTAGCTGGGAAGGAAAGTTGCTGTTTTAGCTTCCCTTATCACTACTCTGTCTCATTGAAGGGCTTTGACTTTGGTGGGATTTTGAACTTCTTTCTTCCACACAGAATATTGTCTTTGTTATTGTTGTGGCTGCCCCATCCCTGGATGTGTTCAAGGCCAGGTTGGATGGGGCTTTGAGCAACCTGGTCTGATAGAAGGTGTCCCTACCCATGGCAAGGGGGTTGAAACTGGGTCATATTTAAGGTCCTTCCAACCAAATTATTCTATGATTCTGTCACTCTATTACTCTTCTCATTGAAGAAGAAACATAAATCCCTGCTCATCTCCCTTACATTTCTCCCAACAAGCTTTTCTCTCCCTGAATTCATTGGTGCAGTTTTCACTCTACCCGGAGAAGCCAAACTGAAGGGCAGGTTTGCTCTTAGAGGTGGTTTCATTGCAAGCATAGAAGAGCAAATCCATCTTACCAAAAAACCCTAAATGTACTGGGAAACCTTAGGGAGTGCACAAAAAGCAAGACAAAAAATCATAGCTGTGAAGGTCAGGTTCAAGGTGTTCTGTTCTTACAGAAGGCTGTGCTTGTGTCTGTGGAATATATGCTTAGGAACTTTGCTGGATGAGGGCTGTAATAAATTTGATTAAACTAAATAAACAAAACAAGCAAAAAATAACCGGTTTTTACAGTATGCTTGAGAGAAAAGCAAGCAAACAGCTTCTTTCCTGTTAAGAAAAAAAATGAGGCAGAAAAATGAAGTAGCTCAGCTCCTGGGAGCAAGCAGCAAAGCAGACTCAAAATTCAGAAGATTCTGGGCTTTGTCTACTGCACTAACATTTTACTTTATAAATGTTTTTCATAAGATGTAGTACTTATTTTATTCATTTTTGCAATTTAGTAAGTGGAAATAAAGAAATCACAGTGAAATTAGTCTAAAGTTGGGACAGTGTTGAGTTCAAGAGGTTCAGCAGAAATTTAGTGAAGATGCAAATAGATCTGGGTCCTGTCAAAAGTTACTCCTTTGTTTACCAAGGAAACTTCACTGAATTAATGGATTTTAGGGGAGAAGGACACTTAAGACTATCTAATATGACCATATGTATTTTGCATGCCATAGAATTCCGCTCAGTTATCTCTGCAAAACTATTTCCTGCCAGATAGCAGGCCAGATCTCACCTCTGCTAACTTTAACCACTTCTCAAAGTCTCAAAGCACTCTCCTGAGATGTCCTCTGACTGGGCTGTGGCAGCTTTACTGCAGAAAAGCCTAATGGTTCTGAAGTCCATGAAACATGAAATGAGAGCTGTATGTATGTGCTCCTTTTGTAATCCCACAGTCCCAGGGATTGCTTAAAACAGGAATGAAACAAAGCAAAAGAAAATCAATGTTTAGCTTGGAAATATTTGTCAGTTAACAGGTCACAAGGAAGTGAGTACCTCTAGCACCTAGTAGGAATTTATTTTATTCTTTGTTTATACTCTTTCTTTGAGTGGGGAGTTGAAAAAGTGAACATAGAAAAAAAAAATCTTCCTTTTGAGCTTTATTACCATTGGATTTCCTAAATTAAGGAATATTCTCCTAATGTACTTGGACATGTTTATTTTGTAAAAGGCTGGCTATCTAGACTGCGACCACACTTAAACACATACTGAAATCCATCCTTTTTATGGACAGCATGTAATTGTGTGCATAAACCTCTGTTCTGTTTAGGGATGCTTTCCTGAACTAGAAAATACAGCTTGTGTGCTTCAGTTGATTTAAGGGATTTATTTTCTGGCATCTTGTTTTCTCCTTTTTTCCCTTCAAAAACACTTCTGTTGGGTTTAAAAGTATATTCCTTTACAGTCCCACAAGCTCTCAATTTATGAGACCTGGAATTCCTTATTCAAGACAATCTGCTGGAAATCCATAAAAACTCTGAGTACAATAGGAGACCTACTTCACCCTCAAGTTCTGGATCTCAGGTCTTTGTCATCTTGAAGAATGACTTAATCCCTGTGAGGGAGGAGTCTCCCAGGTATTTCCGTATGGATCAGTCCCGTAAAGCGTTGATCTCTGTCTCGGAGCCACATCGATCTGTCTTGTCTGCGGTGGCTGAAAGGACTTTATGCATTGAATTTTCTCAGAAGTGCTATAAAATAACACATCTTGGTGAGTGAAGCCAGCCTGTTAATGTATGGATTTTCTGCCTTGAGTGATTTTCTAAAATCAATAACTCATTAAAAAGAAAATAACTCAATTCTCACAATTCATAACCATGCAAATAAGCAGGCTGACTTCAGCAGCAGCACCCAGCTGAGTTAGAACAGTGGGTTTGGAGGATGTTGTGTTGTTTGTACAGTTACCCTGACTGCAGTTTCATTTTCGCTGGATCCTTCTTGAAAAAAAAATATTTTAACAATGGTATTCATTCATTACTTCTTAAGAATGATGCTCTGTTGGCAGAAAGGTTAACTAGTTGCTAAAAATAAGGTCTGCTGGTGAATCCTTTAAAAATAAAACTACATCCCCAGGAAGTAACGCTCTTTCAGCAAAGAATAAAAGTGTAAATCTTTTCCAAAATCACAATCTCTAGAAATGCTTTATGCACTTAATAATTCCTCAAAAATGTGTCAGATAACTTGGCAGGGGAGGAAGCTTTCTATCCCAAGTGTGTAAAGCACTGCAGTCATTAATTTATTGACTGAATTGATCTGACTTTTAAAAGACTCCCTGGCTTGGCATCAGTATTCTGTTTATCTCACAAGCAATGAATATCCTCTTCCTCCCTGTGTGTAAATACTTAATAGCTGTTAACTTAAAAGGTCAGACCTTGCTGGATCCATAAGTATTGTACTTCAAGGTACATTTGGATTGGAGTTTTCTTTTTCTTCTGCTCAGATCTCAGGTTGCTGCATTACCTGCTCTACTTGACATTCTCCGTGGCTTGGAAACCGTGTCAAATGTTTTTCAGAGAGTTAGTCCTTTTTTTTCAGGGTGATTTTTCTTGCACCCAGATGTATTAATTTAAAATCTTTGGGGTTTGTTTTTTTCCCCCCAAAGTACAGTGACAGGATTTAGAATGCTCCACAGGATGCTGAAGTCAGCCACTTTCACAAAGCTTTTCCATATGATGCATGTCATCAGCACAGCTTCAAGGAGTGTCTTCTCATTTTGCCTTCCACTTAGCATGACTTTAACAGGTGTCTCAGTGTGCCCCTGAGCAGGGCAGGATTAATGTCTGTGATCTGGGAATAAAAAGAAAAGGTGGTGGGGTGTGGGGGCAAGGAAGAGAACTGTGGAAGATGAACTGGTTCCAAAGGACACCCTCAAGCAAAGAATCACATTAGGTAGATTCAACTTTAGTGAGAGAAAGAGCAAACCTTGCATGTCAGCAGGGACTCCTCTGGGTTAATAAATTACTGGAAGGTTAGGACAGCAAGACATAGCCTCTCTAAAAGAGTCTCTGGAAGGTCTGAGGGAATCCTGAGCCCAGTAAAAAATTTCTCGATCTCAGATGTGAAATGTAGCCACTAGTATGACCAAGCATTTTGAGTGCCTGTGTGCTGGATTCCTGGCCCTTTGAGGCCACTGGAAGAAAAAACAGAGCAGAAATTGTCCAGCTGAGGAATTAAAATCCAAAACTATCCTATTCATTTCGTGAGAAAATTATAAGGGGCTGTTCCAGGAGCAACCAAAACTCAGTTTTCTATGGAACCATATCCTCAGTCTCCCATGTACCCTGAAGGGACTTTCATGAGATCCCCCAGATCCCAGGACCACTTGCAAGCAGAAAGGCAAAAGGCAGCTCCTGCTGCATCTGCTGTGGAGCCCTGCATGGGCTGGTTGGAAGGCTGGAAATAAGCTGTTTGTACTGACTGGACAAGGAAACATTGATCCCACTCCTTCAAGGAGATTTTCCTCAGCTGGGGGCACTAATTTAGGTCTCTTTCCTCTGTGCAATGACAAGAGCTGTAGGAACACAATTATCTCCAAATCTTTTCCTTCTCCCCAGACAACTTGCATTGAAATGTGGCAGTGGGTTTGAATGTTATTAGGAGCAGACATGAACAGACAGAAGGCATGAATGCATAAGCCTCATTTCCTTAGGAAATCAAGTGGAAATGTTTGGATAGTTTATATACAACACAATATGGTTTGTGTCTATCATATTACCTTGAAGGTTGTTGGTGTAATCATATGTTCCATTGTTGTGCTTCATCTCATTTAGAGTTTGTAAAAATACTGCTTTGGACCTTTGTGATTTGTTTGCCTGCATCTCATAGGAAGCCAGGACTGGAAGGGGCGTCCTGGGTCAATGTGTCCAGGCTCCTGCCGAGGTATATGGACTGTAAAAGTTAAAAGAGGAAAATATTCTATAATAAACTTCTGATTGGTACAGTGGGAAAGTTAATGAGACAAATGAAACCTTCCGTGTGGCCTTTCTAAGCTGAAAGTCACAGCATGGGGCAGTCCCCTTGCAGATCTTGGGTCATTAGCTTATCTTTCTGCCATGGACGAATGTCAGAGGATGAAGGAGTTTTCCTCTTTACAGCACTGGAGTATTCACAAGTTCCTCAGAAAATCCTGGGGAAAAGACTGCCAGATTTTTTCTTGTGTAACAGGAGTATTAAAATGTTAAACATGTTTACATGGGAGAAATTATTTGATCCAGAGAAAGGAGAGACATCCCTTAGCTTTTAAATGTGCTTGAATGACAGTAAGCCATTTCCAGCATTCTGTAGCCTTTTCCTAAAAGAAACAAGAGCCCAGAAGACCCTCCATGAAATAAGACAATAGGTATGAGAAGGATGGCAGTTTCTTATACACAGGTCACAAGGGAACAACAGTGTCAGATTATTTCTGAAGCTGTATTATTATGCTAAAAAGAGAGCCTGAGCATGTAAGAGTAAAAACCAGAAGTGCCCATGCTTCAGAATTTCTGGTGCTTGCCTTTAGCTGTGCACTGATTGTCAATATTAAATGTGCTTCTCTACTATGTATAAATACTTGCAGACTGTTAAGGACACTTGTAGAGTATCTATATTCCAGAATATCTCAATTGTTTCAAATCTCAGTGATAAAATTCCCTCTACATAGAATTATATATGTGCAGCTGTTCAGAGAAAGATACAGTCTGAGAGAAGGAGAAGGACAATAGTTTATTTGACAGTTCCCAGGAACTGAACAGAAAAAAACCAAAACAGTACTTTGAAAATTTCAGTTTTGCACTATTTAAACTTGTTCCAAAATAGAAAGATATTTTTCAAATTGTTTCCGACCATTTGTTCTTTTGATAGTAGAATCTGTACATAATAAAAGCATTGACGTTTTGTTTGGAATATCTCTAGGATGAACTGGGAAGTCCACTGACTGCCTTCAGTGCTGCCTTTGGATCGATTTTGTAATTTTACGTCTTTGTCCTTGCACCAGAGTCTGGTCCAGGAAACCAGGGAGTACTTCAGGCTCTTCTACCAAAATGCTTGAGGCTGTGAGTATTTTTAAGCATCCAAACATTCTCTTTGGCTTTGGTTTCACTGTTTGAATCTTAGAGCATGAAGTGTGCACTTAAATACTTCATTGGGCTGTGCTGCACTCCACACCTGAGCTCTGAGCACAGGTAGGACTGATGGGGGTAAACTGAGCTCCATCAGCCTTGTGCCTGTTTACAGACACCCAGAACAGAAAAGTGCAGTGGAGCTACATTCTCTGAGCAGTTCATGAAATCATAATAGGAAAAAGGAAATTTGCTGCTTTCGTTCAGAAAACTCCATTTGCCATAAAAAATTACATGCTTTAGAAGAATTAGGCAGTTTAAAAGAGTCATTCCAGAGTCTGCATCATTAAACTTTGGACCTTTAAAGGTATTTAACTGTTAAACTCCTGACTCGATGGAGACCCGTTTCTGGAATGTTGTAGTCACTTTTGGTTTAAGGTGTTCAGAATGAGCTGGACTTTTAAACACTGTGTTAATGCTTGCAGCAGGTTAATTTTTAACAAAGAGTTTTTCTTCACGAAAAGCACATTTTCTGCCCAACAGAATTTGACAGTGTTTTCCATCCAAATTCTGGCACTGCTAAGTTTGACATTGCTGCTAGGTTTGTCAGCCAGGCTCAGCCTTTAGATAAAAGGCTGTTAAAAATCTGTCACCCAAAGGAGGGATCCTGACTGCTTTCCATTACCGGGCTGCCCCTCATGGCTCTGTTGCAATGGCTTTAAGCAGGTGTGACTCATTTGTATGGCTTTGGCTCTCACGCTGCTCTGGGGAACCAGCTGGCTTTGGGCTTACTGCTCAGCTCTGAGCCTCACCAGGACCCATTTCTAAGCCCACCTCATCCTTTACTCATCTCATCTTAAATTGCATCCATTACACCACCGTCATCATGCAGTGACTGATGATCCCAGCCTGTCACTGCTCCTCTTTATCCAGCCACTAGCAGCTCAATTCCTTTCCCCTGCAGCCTGTGCAGTGTCAGGGCTTTGTCATCGTTGCTGGGCAGATGTGCTGACAAGTGACTGCCTGACCAGTGGGTAAGTACATTGTCTCCCATACTTCTGTTGCATAGAGCTGAACATCTTTGCAACAAATAAGGTCCAGTCCTGCCTCCTTCAATCACTTCAGTGTAGAATTGAGTTGACTTAGTAAAACAAGTAAAAAGACTGAAGCCAGTTGGCCAAATCCTGTTTTCAGTCACCATTACATAAACTACACTCCGATGAAGTCAACAGAGAAAACCCAAAATGAATCATTTGTATTGACTCCTGGGATAAGTGCAAAAGAAATTAAAAGTTCTTTTTATCATTAGTTATTATAATGCCATATAAAAGCACTTACATTAGGCATCATTGGCTTTTGAAGAAACCAAGTGCCCAAAGTATGTCCATGCTCCTGTAACATGTCAAATCTACAGCTGAAAATTCCTCTTTCCCTAAAGGTGCATTTACCTACTGGATTCTATTGCTTTTTGAGGGAAATACTTGCATAAAGAAGGAAAAATTATTTACCTATATCCATCACAGACAGAGCAGGAGAAATTTCTATTGAAGTTTTGCCACCTATGTTTAAGAAACTTCAAAATTATTTCAATTAGCAAGAGAGCATCACCTTTAAATGTTATTCTTATTTTAATAATTGACAGCACTATTCTCCCTCCCCACAGTGTTTAATATAAGCAATACATTGAGGGGGAAAAGTATATTCACTTGAAATTCATTACTGTATTTACAGTGCTGCTTTCCCATGCTTATTTTAGGGTCATTTGGGAAAAAAGCAGTAACTCAAAAAAAAAAAAAAAAAAAAAAAAAAATACATTGCNGATAACTCAAAAAAAAAAAAAAAAAAATAAAGAATGCATTGCTATTCTGGGAATTAGACTGTCACTTAATAAATATATTTCTGATAATAAAAATTGGTGCCATTTTCCTTGCAGAGACTTATTCGGAAGAAAGTTAATAAAAACTGCATGGAAAAACCAGCATCACAGTTGGGGTTTTTTTGGGTTTTTTTTCTTCTTATTCAAAATTCCTAAAAGACAGCCTAATGCAAAAAGTATCAGGAAACAGAGAAACATTCCATGGTCCTTAAAACCCAAAGGTAAGATTCTCTTCCTAAATATACTATTAAGCAAGGTAGCTCTGAGGAACCTTTTAAATACCTTTTAAGGACAAAGACTTAACTGGCCCTGCTGATGGGAAAGTCATAATATGGCTTTTTTCCCTGATGGCTTTCTATTCTTTGTATGTGTGACAGATGTCAATGAAGTTGAAAAGTGTCCATTTCCCAGCAGGATGCTGGCTGTTCCCCAAAATGCCTGGGCAGTTTATAGAGGCCCTAATATCTCCTGATGGTGATGGAAGGATTTGTAGGGAAAGCTTCCTGCCGGGCAGAGGCCTGCTGCCTTTGAATAGAAGGCAGCCAGCAGCTCTACGGGCCTCAGCAAGAGATGCCACTGCACCATCAGGAAACTTTGATTTATTATCTGAGAAATTCACCATCCATCTGCATGAAGAGGTCACAGAAGCAACTTCCCTAATGTGAATCTGAGACCCCCATTATTTCCCACTTATTGCTACAAGCATGAAAAATTGTTCCAACTGAGAAAGCTGGACTTTCAGGACTTGTTGCCATGGTTGGATTTATAGGAATATTTAGGAGCAATGCTTAGTGGGGTTTTTTTGAACCTATAAACTCCAACAATCTTCACAGGTTTTTGCTAATTAATGCCACCACTGTGGAAATAGAAGCAGTTCTGCAAACAAGCTGCGACAAATGGGATTTTTATTGCCAGTGGAAAAGCCCAGGGAATAATTAGCAGATCCATAGAGATCTCTTGATTACAGACATCTGCGCTGGTAATGTCCAGACAAAAAGATCACCCAGGGAAATGTTTCGGGACTTTCACCTTAGGGCACATTTATGTTGTCAGCTACACCCTTCAAAATGCAGTTGGACATATGTGGGAAAATATTTTGTGAAATGTTAGACCAAGGAACCTGATGTTGACTAATCTGGACTAGGGAAACTGGCTTTGCTTTCCAAAGCACTGTCCAGCCGCCAAGACTTGCAGATGTGATATTTTGATATCTCATTAAAGCTGATTTCACAGAGATATTTCTCAGTGCTGCATCTGAGTTGCTGTGAGTTGCCTGAGATGCTTTTTGCAGTTCTCTCTGCCTTGTTGAATAGGATGAAGAGAAAACAATGAGACTGATTATTAAAAAACCACATGACTCCTTGAAAATGAAGCACTGAAAAATGAATTCATGTCAAGACAGGATTTATTAGCTCAAGTTGAAGAGTAACTTGATTTGGGATTTTCCTCTTGTCAAAGATATTCATAATATAAATTATGAATCTGCTTATAGAAGTGGTAGAGGTTTTGCCTTTCTTGAACAGGCATGCTTTTAAAGCCAATAAAATAAATATTTCAGGCCTATGAAGCAGAACTTTAAGCTAAATATTTTTTAAAAACCACAATTATTTTCATTCAAATAGCGTTACAGCACTGTTACCCCAGTTCTAGACTTGTTCATGTTGTATTAAATGCCAATAAGTGCCAACAAATGTCATCCTTTCCCTGAAAAATTTATAGCATACAAGTTTGCTTGTGTTTACCAATTATGCTTGGATATAGGATATAAAATTAATTAAATCTATAAGGCCTGTGATTTTAAGACATTGGTGACACAATGTAGATCTGTCTTGCTTAGAATCTCTCTTTGATGGAATCTTCAATCCCAGAAGCCTTGAAGCAGAAAATGCCCTTAAATTTGTATTTAAAACCATCCTTCTCCAGGACAAGCATTAAGCAAATGATTAATTTTAAGATACATTTCAGTCCCAGTGGCATCATTTATCCTACTCACTGGTCAGGCAGTCACTTACAACAAAGTTAAGTAGAGCAGACCTAATTCTGAGTCCAGGCTGTCCTTCAAGATGTCAGGAGAAGCAAGAAAAACTAATTCTCCTGGCTTTTAAGTCACTATGTGCACAACACATAGCTGCACCCACTAATGCACCAACATAACAGATCTTTCCAGAGGTCTGTCTTGGCTTTCTGGTCTCTCTGTGATGAGGGGCAGGGGTAGAAGGAATGAAGGGCTAGGAAATAAGGAGAATTCAGAGTTATTCAGAGGATACTTTTGTTCTCAGATAACTGGAACTTGTATGACAAGTACATGTATATTCATGGGCACTGAGTACTAGAATCCACTCCTCAATCCAATCTGACCCAGGATATTTACAGAGATGTGAAGCAACTTCAGAATGAGGTTTGTAATAATCTTCTGAGTCCTTATGAAGTCTTTCCAGAAGTCCCCAGAGATGCCTGTGATCACATGTGCCTTATTGTCACTGCCTTGGACAGATGGGAAAATCCCCGGAGAAATTGGCTGAGAGGTGTGTTTACACTTGCACTGGTTTTGGGGTGCAGCTAAAAGCACACTGTCTTACAGTGTCCTACAGGCAGGGGTTTCATTAATTCTGGGTAGTCTTTCAAAGTACAGGCTATTTACATGTACAGTCCAGATGACTTTGAGCTCCAACTTGGTACATTTTTCAGCTGCATTTAAGGAAATGGTTTACAGTGGTTAAAGCTATGAGTGTGTGGCATGTATATCTGTTCAGAAATACGATATGAATTCCTGTAAATAAGGTATTTAAGCATAAATGTGTTTGACTGTTTTCTAATGAGCCTTGTTCACAGGCCCTGCAGGGTTAATTAGGTTTCTAGATCTTATCTTTACTGTATTACACTAAAGGCAAAAACCTCTACAGGAACTGAATCCACTCAGAAAGAGCAAATAAACTAGCTCTAAATGATCACAAACTGACCAAGCTTTTCTGCTTCAGCTCCCTGTATGCCTTCAGGCAACCAGGATTTAAAAGCACTGACATTACAGGACCATAAAAATACACATTTACATTTACGTGTGGTCACATGCAAAATTTAAGATTTGGAGAAAGCCACAAAGGGAATGTTTAACACAAGTAGCCAGGCACAAGCTGAATTAATGACACAGCAGCCCCAGCAGAAACACAAGAAAAACATGTAAACCTTCATCTATTATTAGTTGCTGTAGTGCACACTCCAGAGCACAAGGACGCATAGTCATTAGGGGCTGTTCTTTTCCATGAGATCCTTTAGCTGCCTCGTGGAAGGGAGCTGGGAAAGTCCTGAAATGTAGGGAATTCACATGTGAGGGTCCTTGTTTTGAATTTTATTTCTTTGTTGGATGATTACATCACTGATATTACAAAAAGAATAGCCAGAACTCTCTCCTGACCCCTGCCCAGGTGGGGACACTCTGCAGGAGGACTCTCCAGCCTGTCCCTGTGGGACACCCTGGGCTGGGAGAAGGCTGCAGAAGGCACTCCCAGAAGATGCATCAGCTCCTCTAGCACTGGAAGGGTTTGCATTCCTGCAGCCTCTGGCAGGCAGGCAGAACTTTTGTACCAAGCCTTGCACATCTGCTACAGGCACTTCAAGAGCCTGTAGCAAATATAAGAGCATAGGGTGACACGACAAGGGGCAATGGATTCAAACTGACAGAGAGTAGGTTTGGATTAGATATTAGAAAGAAATTCTTCTCTGGGATGCTGCTGAGGCCCTGGCACAGGTTGCCCAGAGAAGCTGTGGATGCCCCACCTGTGGAAATGTTGAAGGCCAGGCTGGATGGAACTCTGAGCAGCCTGGCCTAGTGGGAGGTGTCCCTTCCCATGGCAGTGGGGCTGGAACCAGATGATCTATAAAGTCCCTTCCAAGCCACTCAGTGACTCTATGATTCTATGACTTCCTTTGCTTAAAAGTCCTATGTTGTAATGTAATGCAGACACATCCTGATGGAAAGCTCCAGGAGTAGATTCTGTTTGGTTTTCCATGTGTTGGTATCACACTTACCAGACTGGCTTTTAGGCCTGACAGGCCAAGCTTCCCAATGCAACTGCAGCACAAGTCAATATTAGATATGAAGAGAAACATATTTTCTTTTTAGTTCTTTTTTTAGTTTTTCTTGCCTTGACACTGTTGTCTTTGCAGGAAATGTGTATTTTATTTTTCACAAGAGTGTCCTGTCTGGGAATAAAAACTAGACTGGTTCGTTTTAAGCAAATCTGAGTTCTGGTTGTGTAATTATGGATCTGCTTACGTGAACATGCACAAAAAAAAAAAAAAAAAGTGGAGGAGCTGCCAGGGGAAAAGTAATGAAGCCTGTCTTGCAAAAGCTGTGCTGTATTATAATATAGCAAATGATAGCACAAGAACTTCCCATGTAGGACGTTCTTCAGGAATAAAATTCAAACAACAGATAAATTTCAGAAACCAGTTGTCCTGTTGCTAATTTCCCCCACCCCCCTGCAGAAGTTTGTTTAGTTCCTATACAAGTTGCAAACTACTCAGCACCTTAGGCAGGGTCTGCTCCTCAGCTGGCCTCAGCTGAGCACAGTAATGGGATCAATAGTGGAGCTACTCAATAGCAGCCCTGAATTTAGAATGCTAATTGTTTAACCTTGCCAAGTGGAACAATTGCATTTTTGATACACCAGTGGTAGGGAGCTCAAATAAGCAAAGGGGAAAAGGACATTCTCTTAGGACATGCACTTTTTTTTTTTGTGCCTAATTAGGCTAATTAAAACCTGTAGGCCTGATGATGTACTGCAAAACTCCTTACAGGTTGAGTGAATAAAGGCATAGATTGTAAGACTGAGAAAAAAAGAAAAATCAGAAGGTCATGTTGTTTTATCTCTCACTGGAGTTTTCTCCTAGGATTTGTTATGATTTACTGTCATTACATATTATGTAAACAGTCACTGTTTCCATGAAGTGGGAGGTCCTGTTAATCTTCTGTAGCTATTCAGCATTGTTTGTGAGTTTAACTGGAAATGTACCTCCTTACTGTAGGGGAATGATCAGGAATCTGTGTCCTATAGCCTCGGGTTATAGCTCTGACCCCATTAAATGTGTAGGTGGGGTCTCCCTGGGAAGTCAGGAAAGCCAAGGAAAGTCTGAGATGATTTCCATGCTTCCTGCTGTTGTTTCCTCCTTTGTAGATGCTCTTGTCTCATCCAGATTAGCAACTGCTTGGCCCCAGGGCCCACAAAAATATTCTGGAAGGACACCTTTTGTCTGAGCTTTAGGGAAGGACTGCATGGCAGGTGGATTTAAAAAAAAAAAAAAGGTAGATAGAGAATGAAGCCTCCCTTTTTTTCCTGCTTCCTTCTAAATCCTTTATTAAACTACATCTTCATTCTCTACCAGCAGAACCTGTATTACTTGATCACACAGGCTATCCACACTTTCTTCAACAACAAAGGCAAATCAATTCTAGCAACTACATTGCTTACAGTCTTGTGTTCCTTTTGTTGAAAAACCCTGCCTTTTGGTGTTGTTTTTTCCCCATTCCCAGAGTTTCACTGACACCGGTGGGAGCCTTTCTGGGATGTCTGAGAGTAATTTATTAATTCTGCTTCCCAGGAGTGATTCTTTCAGTGCTGCCACACCAGTAGAGATTGTGGCAGGGTCTCTTTCCACACCAGTGGCTGCACTGGAGCAGATTCTCTGGCACTGGTTCCTGTCCCTGGGAGTTGTCCTGGCTAGATGGCTGTGAGGAGGTGGGAAGAAATGAACAGCAGTCCTGTGCTCACTCACTTGGCTGCCAAACATGCACATTTCACTGCTTTCTTGAGAGCATTTTCCTGCTGTGGAAATGTGATATGCCTGACTAGGTAGGCCAACAGCTGTGTGATTGTCCATCTGCTGCTTCTCCAGATTAAATATTAGCCCTCGTGTCTCCTCCAAAGCAATGAATTTTCTCCAAGTGCGGTTCTCAAAAGAAGAACTTTTCTTCTTTCTCCTTCTGCACCAGATATATGAGATAAGTGATACAGATGGGCAGCAGGGGAATTAAAGCACACAACTGCCAAAAAGTAGGGCCTATTATTTGTGTTGATTTTTAAATGTAATTGCTCTTCAGTGGTAAATGAAGCAAAGCACACAAGCCACAGTGAGATAACTACACAGTGTTAGTGAGGGAATCCTGTCACATCTGCAGAGTGAAGGCATCTTGGCTGCTGGCTGGGGAGATCTCCCAAGGAGACAAATGCTTCATAGAAAACTTCTTCCATGAGAAACATTTCAGCTCCTCAGGCCTTTTTTGCTACTTCTGCTCTACCCTGACCATGTACATTTGTTTATCAGTGTTGCTAGAATTTTTAGTTTCTATAGGTGAGGGTGTTTGAGCTGTTTGTCGTTTTTTCCAGCTGGCATGGAGAGAAAAATTTGAGATAGATTTCAGAAGTAGACAGAGTCATTCTTAATTTGTTTCTTTAGAGCTTCATTTTCCTCATGCAAGTTATTCGTAACTCCCACTGAAGCCAATAAATTCCTAGTCCTTCATGGCAGGAAAGGCACTAAAGTCAATGGGAATTATTTGTATCCTGCAGTGGGGGGGGGAATAAGCCTCCTGGGAAACTGTGGATCTCCTATTTGCCATAAGCCATCCATTACTTTCCTGTCAGTAGCAAGTCATTCCAGGATTTGTAGGAATCTCTATTGTTAAGTGTATCTATGCTTTCATTCTCACTTCTCATATAAAAGTAACTGATGCGAGTTAAGAAATTGTGTTAATATACGGATTTCTGCTGACTCTTCGTTTATGGCTTATCTTTCATTGCCTCTATTATGGCACTTGCTGCCCTGGGATTCAGAGTTATGTCCAGGCTTGCTGCAGATCTCCTCTCCTCAGAATTTCACCCATTGCTCGTGAGAATTTCAACTTCTGGATAAATAAATATTTTGGGTCAGGTCTTAAAAACACAGAAGTCCTTATTCGAATGTTATTTTTGGAACATGCCCATGTCTTAGTGGAACTCTCATACCACAATAGCTGATGGAAGAAATAGAGAAATGTAACTTCATGTCTTGGCTTTGAGGGTCAGAGGGGAGGGAAGGAGATGGGAGAAGGAGTAGACAGATATGGTGACTGAGCTTTCCCTGCAGAAGAATAAAAAGGGTTTAGTAGTGGCAGTAAGAAGAACAATCATAATGTCAAATGTGTCTTCCAAAGAGAGCTAAAAATCATATCAAGCTAAAACAAACCTGTGTGGCAGCTCAGGGGGAGCTGCAGCAACAAGCTGAGCTCACCCCATCCTGTCCCTCTTGGCCTTTTGTTCTAGGAACAGATGTCCCTTCTCCCCCAACTGTCTTCTAGTTTCAGAATTAAGAACTTGGGCTCTGAACTTTTAATTCATGATTGCCTTCATAAGCTTCTCTATCCCTGCACTATGAGAATAATTTCATTGTTTTTCTTCTAATTATCAGTGTCTTCCTGTATTGCCTGTGTAAAAATAAAAAAAAAAAAAAGAAAAGAAAGACTGGGCTTTGCTGACTTCTTGGGCCTTTGCTGGACAATCCTTCCTACCCAGATATTTAACCCTTTTCAATTTCCAACAACACATAAGTAGAAAAAGTTTCTGGAGTGGAATATTTCCTGTCTTTGGGAAGAAAAATTAGATGGCACTTTACAGACAGAAACGATTTGAAACCATCTTTAAATAGTAGAATTGTAAATTGATCCTGAAAAAAAAAAAAAAGAAACCAGAGAAAACCTTTGGGATAAAATGCTTAGTATTTCATGCCATCAGGAGAGATAAAGTTTTGTTAAGTATATTCATTTTAACAGGTGGTTTTGACAGGCCAAAGATATTTTCCACACTCATGTTGTGAATTATGTCTCCGTTATTCTTAATTCTCTTCCAGACCTCCTAAACTAAGGAGATACAGACTAACTCATCAGACACCCAGAACAAGCTTGTGGGATTTGGAAAATGAATGGGGAAAATCAGATGTGATTGGTGGGCAAGCAGAGGGTGTCTGTGGCCACTGTGGGCTCGGGTTTGGCACTTTCAGCCCATGAGGAGGTGAGCCTTGGTGAAGCCCCAGTGGAGAGAGCACCACAAGTTTGTAATCAGGGATGGGACAGGCTCTTCAAGGTGGAGGCTTGTCTGGCTTATCAGCAGAGCATCCTAGAATTCCAAGGAAGGCAGGCAGAAAGATTTAAATAAGAGAAATCCTTGGAACCTTCCATTTGCAAAGGCAGACAATTAGGCAAGCATTGCCAGTTTATTTTCCTGGCAACTGATTAAAAAATAATTATTAAACAGTCAGATTTAGGTCACGTAACAAACTTACAATTTATTAAGAGACCCTACAGCTGTCAAACACCCTACAATGACTTTAACAATTTATACACCTTTGCATCTTTTAAAAATACCACATGAGGGTCAGACATATTATGGTCATGTCCTAATGTGATATAAACAACCATAAAGTGATTGGAGAGATTTGTTAGGGTTCTTTGCCTCTCTCATCTTCCAAACAGCAACAACCCATGTGATCAGATGCTCCATTTCATAGAGCAATATGATTCTTGAGCCTATATTTTGTGCAATTATTTTATTCTTTTTCTTCAGACAGCCTATCAAATGCTTGCAGGAGGGGATTATAGCAGCGTGAAATGTGGCAGTGACCTAGAGATTCCACACCTGCTGCTTCCACTGTGTTGTCTCCTGTGAAACACTAACTTGTTCATGGGGATGCTGTAGAATATTGATCAGAGCACAGAATCATTAACACAAAGTAGTTTTCCACATCCTGCCTCATAGCTGTCCACACAGTTGATGTTCAACTTTGGCAGTGGAGTGTTTAGGATGTGGAAGTCCCTTTTAATCAAATATTACAAAACAAAGCCAAATCTCTAGCTCCTGTAAATGCCCTGGCATTTGCCCATTTCTGTTGGGCTGCATTGATTTTTCACTCCCTGAAGAACCTTGTCCCTGAAGCTTCTAAATAGAGATAAATGCTGTCTTACTACAGAGCTTTCCAGTGATCAGCTGGAAGCCTGAGGTCCCCTGGCTCCATCTGGGTAATAAAGTGCAGATGCTGGATGCCTCTCTCCACCTGATGAGCTGTCAATGTGCTGGATAGATGAGCTGTCAGGAAACGAAAGAGGTTTCAAGTTGAAACATTTCTTAGCTTTTTTCTTTCATAAAGAAATAAGAAGTAAAAATAATTCCGTGGAATGCCTTGATTTCACCAAATCAGCATTTTTTCCAATGAGTATTTCTTCTAAGAGAAGCCAGAGGCCCTGGGAGTTTTAGAACTCTGCTACTGTACTGCTTTGGAGTGAGGAGGGTTTGGGGACCCGACAGCTAGAAATTGGTTCCTTGCATTGCACAGGCAGCATGGCTCTGCTGTGAGTCATGAGGCAGCAGGGAAATGGGGGAGAGTTCAGTGGGTAGGGTAAAGGCCTGCAGGATGGAAAAGTCAGTGCTAGCAAGGACTCACTTCAGGCACTTGGCACTGCAGGGGTTTAATGCATATGGCTACGAGGTGGGTGTTACGTGGAAATCAGCGAGGGTGGTGCTTGGTGTGTGCAGAATGCCAAGGTAACACACAGTGGGTACAGGTTTTGGAGTTTCCATTAAGGGACTGAGAGTGGAAAATGTGACAGAGACTAATCACTGTGCTAGAGGTAATAATTTCAAACACTTTGCTCCACTTTGATTTCTATCTGCTGCTGTCTTGTTCAGTTAGGAGCATTCCTGTGAAGATCCCTAAGTAGATGGAACTGGATCCTGCCTCTCTAGCACACAGTGGGAGCTATGCTGTTTATTTCATTAAGGCACTGGGCCTTTAGGGAGAGAGACTGTAATTACTACTCAAACAGAATGGGTCCAGCCCACAGATTCTTTCCTCAGCTTTGAAAATCTCTCCAGTAAAGGCAAAGATGTTTTTAAACAGAGCAAAAGCATCCAAAAAGAGCTTTAAAAGCTTCATCTGTAAACCACTCCTTCAAGCACAAAGGTGGCCTGAGCAGATACATTTAATATTGAGCAGCCAGGACATGGTCAGTCTCACAGCCCTGCTTTTGGGCCACTTGACAGCAGAGGAGAGTTCCCGTGTGAATGCTGAGTGCTCCAGCTCACTCTGCCGAGCCAATCCATTTCTTCAAAGACTAGACAGTGCTGAACTTAGTAACATGAAAAATGTGACTTTTTAAATTTCTATTTTAAGTCCACAGCTGGATTTTCAGTCAATTAGGATGTTTCTTTTCTTGTGGTTTCTGGTTAAAATATTACCTTAAGTCAACCAACTAATGTTTTAGTCTGCCCTTAAAATATGCAAAGTCAAGATTCCACTTTTTAAAATTTTCAAGACCAAATTTTTCTGTGTGATTTTTAACATAATTTCCACAAATGGATAATGATCAGGATCTGAGTTTCTCTTCTGAATATTTGCTGTTTCCTGATAGGATGGAATACTCAGCCAAAGTATCCACTTTATTGTCAGTGAGATATTGAAAGTCCTCTGAATAATTGCAAATTGCAGATCAGATTGTACACCCACCTAAAATGGTCCTGACTTAAAAAAAAATATTAGCGTTATGAGAGAGTTCAAAAAAGCTTTAGGGTCAGAATCAGTCTCTGGAAGTATATTTTGATATTCTATACAGGGCACAGAGTGTTGGTCTGGTTTTCCCAGGGTTTCAGTCAGACTGTTTGCCAGCAGGCAGTTTGAGTTAGACTGCACTGCAAATCAGGGCATTACCTTATAAAGCACTGAGTAAAATTTTGCATCTTCTGCTGCAAACTATGATGTCCTATTATGTCCCATTTTCTAACAGCATCTCCTTTTCCTCCGAGTGAAAATTAAGGGTGACAAAAGAGGATAACACTGGTTTTATGTTCTAGTGAGATGGTCCAAATTCCTCACATGCCTCACCTGAACAGCTGCAGGACTAAGCTTAAGAATCCACCTCCCGACCTTCTGAAGCACTCACTGCCCTGCCACTGCCTTTCTTCTTCTGTGTTGACTGGGATTTTATTTGATATATCTGTGGTGTCCTCTCCAGGTCTAGGACTCCCTGGTTTGACTGACATCAGTTTTTTTCTTTCATCAGTCAGAGACTTTGGTGCTACAGACGACAGTACTTTGACAATTTGTTTGCACATCATGCCTGGGGCATTTCTAGGGCTGATAGCTGAGTGGGAGATGGAAGGATTGCACAGCCTTGAACTTGAGCTGTTTGGGGTCTGGTCTACAGATCTGACACACATTTTATTGCAGTGTTATAGAAAGGGAACTCTGTTCTGTGGCACTCTGAAATGAGAGTTTGGTGTATTGAACATGATGCTTTGCTTTGTTTTCTCTTTCTCTGCACCTGCCTAGAAATCACAGAGTTCCATGTTTTACCAGAGGCATGAAAACTAATAGGTATAATAAGTATTTCTATATCTATTTACTCTCATGTTAGCTCTGTGTTCCACAGTCACAAGACACAAAGAGATAAAGGGAAACAAAAAAAGAACGTGCCAAAGAGTGGTGTGGGAGAGGAGGAGAAATAGAAGAGCCAAACTGTTCCATGTAAATTTAGGCACTGGAGTATTTGATTTCTGATAATGTTCATTGTCTCAGACATGCACCATCTTTGGAAAGAGAAATGTCTTTGAAGATAAATTCCAGCTCAGAGGTTTATATGTGCTTGTGTGTAACAGGAGCATTCTAAATGACCTTCAAGGCAAGGGCAATAGCTACCTGTACTTTGTCATTTCCTCAGCTATGTAGTGGAGAAATGTTAAAGTAGGAAGATAATATTATCCCAGATAATTGATGGAAGTAGAAAAGGTGAGTATGGATCTTATATCCTGTTGCATCCCTGTAGGCAGGGTTCACCACAGTAGAAAGCAGCAGGAATAGCTGACTACACAGCATTTCCTGTTAAGTTTCAGAGAAGTAATACCAAAATCGACTGTATTTTCCACACTCTGAAACACTGAGCTGTTAGCACAAGTCCAGAGAAGGAATGAGCCATGGGTCCTGTTTCTCTCAGGACTATTCTGCAATGCCAGTTAGTCTCTATTCCTGGCCGTGGGACCCATGACCACCAACTAACTCCATGACATCTGTGAGGCACCAGCCACCCAGTTTGGTTATCCCTCCTGGAACAGAGCAGGGATATGCCCAGCCCTGGTCTGAACTGTGAGGTTGAAGCAAACATCCCAGTGCCTGCATGTTACGTGGTAACAAGGGAAGCAGCATGGAGCATGGACCTTTCTACCAGTGCTTCTCTGCAGGTTTCATACTTTTTCTGTCTCTTTTCTATATGTGTAAGATAGATCACAAGTGTGGAAAGATTCATAGGGTCAGACACTGATCTCTGCTCTGTGGTGACCAGTGGGACCTGTGGGTTGGCCTGAAGGTGTGTCAGGGGAGGTTGAAGCTGCATATCAGGGAAAGATTCTTTACCCAGAGAGTGCTTGGGCACTGGAACAGTCTCCCCAGGGAAATGGTCACAGCACTAGCCTGAGAGAGTTCAAGAAGCATTTGAAAAATGCTGTCAGGCACATGGTGTGGCTCTTGGGGTGTCCTGCACAGGGCTGAGAGTTGGACTCAACGATCCTTGTGGGTCCCTTCCAATACAGAATTTTCTGTGATTCTGTAATAACCATGCTCAAAGTGTCAACTTGTGTAACTCTTTGTTCTCGTAAAAGCAAGGAATGGGTAGAGAGGTAATTTCATATTGAAAATCGGTGAAATTCTTATGGAACAAATTGCATTAATGGGCCTTATTGGCCCTTCCTGCCTTTCCTGAGGGCTCCCCTAATATTCCTGTACATGGCTCAGGGCTGCAGTTCAGCCCAGCTGGGGCTGTCACCTGTTGTCCCTATGATGCTGTAGGATGCTGCTCTTCAGTTTTGTCACAGCCATGCCCTCACTGGCCACGGGCAATGCTGTGCCAGGCCTTACCTGCAGTCTGCTGGCCTGGACTGGTCTCAGTTCTCTGAGCACTTGGCTGGTGGTCTGGGCTCAGGACTGACCCTGGGCTGTCATCCTGGATCTGCCCTGCTCAGCTCTCTGGCCTGTCCCTGGCTGTGTCATCACGCTCAGTCCCTTAGGGAGCAACTGGCCCTTGCTGCACTCTGACATTACACTTTCCCTCCCTTCTTCTCAGGGCTGGCCTGGATTGTTCACTGTCAATTCAAGGCCAGTGTTCCAAACTATTTAAGCTGTTAAGTGCCTCCTCTCTGGGTAAGAGGCATTTCTTCTTTTGCTGAAGGTGGTGAGGTGTCTTCATAGTCTTTACATGCAATCCATGACAAGTATCTAACCTCCTCCTTTGTGAGTCAGCTTCCAGGAAAACTGCATCGGGAATTTCAGGTGTCGTGTGGATACAATTCAGAGGAAGGTGTATTTGTTACCTCTTCAGTGTGTTCATCAGAAAACCTCTCAGAAAATGCTTTTGCTGTTCCAGCTTGGTTAATTTTCCCCGATTATTAAACCATCAGTGTTTGTAATGCTGCGAGCTGCCAAACGGTGAACAAGCTCTTGGCCTGGCCTCACGTCATTTTTTACTTTACACTGGCAAGTATTTAATTGTTTGGGAGTTAGTCCAACGTACACTGCCCTTCCCATTATTGATTGCTGGAGCAGCCAGCATGTTTTGTAACTGCCTGTTTTAAAGACCGACAACTGCATTTGAAGTGTATAGTCTGTATTTTGTCAGCTGTGGCAGGGAAACATCTTTGGAACTGGATCACATAATGCACAGACCTGATAGATGGACTCAATTAAATCAACAATAATATAGTAGTTGGCACACTCAGTGTAGCTACTCTGATCCTGCTCTATCATTTTTCCAAATCCTTTTTATTCTCCAAGCCTCTGATCAAAACTTTAGGCCCTTTATAACCCTAATTCAAACATCACTTCAGAGGTTAACACATTTGAACTCCCAAAGCAATGCTTTTAACTTCTATCTTGTGGTCAATAAGAGGCTAAGTCTATCTATAAACAGTGTCAGATGGTGTCTCACACGTTGCACTTAAGAAACCTTACTCCTGATAGTTCCTTGACCTTGGTGGCCTTGCAGATTGGGCAGTTTAAATGACACTGAGCAGGGTACCCACGGTGAGATCACACTGCTGATACTGTAAAGCTGACAGCAAACTGACAGCGCTCGGAGTGTGAGGAAGGAGGCAGGAGAGCATCTGAGAGAAGTGAACAGTCAGGTCTGTCCCAAAGCAGCAGGCTGAGAAAATGATAGGATATATTTATGGCCATATCCCTGTATTTTACTTTTTTTTTTTCTGTTAACCATATATTAGCTACATGCACATGTTCTAGAGAATCACAAAAGATTTGCTTCTGGTTACTATCTCCCTTTTGTGCCTGGTAGTGTGGTAAATGACCATAAGGAATTACTTGGTCCAGAAATAGTCTTACTGTAAGAGCAACACCCACATTGGCAAACAAATCCTGAATCTTCAGCTGGCTCAAGTGTGGGAATATTTTGTGACATGGGTGTTAAGTTAGTTTGTGTTAGCTGGGGATCCGGTCCAAAGAAGCATGAAGAGGAATTCAGCATTCAGTTCCTACTTCAAATCCTCTAAAGGACAAGTGCCTACAGGTATGATAAAAGTGAAATTGTAGGAGAGGAAGCAAGTTTGTTATTTCAAGGGACTTGTTTACTAAACAAAGCTGCTCTTAAAGTAGTGTGAAACCTATCAGTATCCAAGACTGAAGGGAGAAGGTTTTTCATTGTGGTTGCTTTGATGAGGATGACAGCAGAAAATCTGGGGCAAGGTAGAAGTCAAGCCCTTTTCATTCTTCATAGAGTACTTCCTTAGAGAGTAATGGAAGTAATCCCTGCACATCCAGCCTCTATCCCTAGATCTCATGCCAGATTTGTGCTGGGTGATTTCTCTCTGTTGCAAATATCATATGCTGCACAGCTGATGTGCTCCTGCTGTAGCTGCAGCCCCGTTAGCAGAGATGGTCATATATCCTTTTGTCAGGGCTGAACCAGAGCACCAACAGGCTGGCTGATATAAAAAAGGCAGTAGAGACAGCTCCTGAAATCCATCTGTGTCCATCAGGATCATTTCTCCTCATGTATCTGATAGATCCAGCTATGCTGTCACGAGTCTGTAATGCACATGCAGCCTACAATCCATTTCTAAGCTCCTGAGCACATAAAATATTTATTCCACATGCCTCTGTTCTGCAGCAGCATACATTTTTCAGTTCTATATTGTGGGAACAACTTGAACATGCCCTACCTAAAACTTTACATATGCTGAGCTGGTGGGAAGGGTGAGAGGAGGGGGGAGATAAAATTCTGCCATGTTGACATATTTCATAGGCTCCCATTTCTTACTGTTCACAACTGCAAGTTGTTTGATCATGGAGTTGTTAGAGCTCAACTTTGCAGAGAATGATACAGTGAATATGATTGATTAATTTTTTTTTATCTTCTTCACTTACTTGGTTGATGTGAGGCCTATGAGTTTTTCAGATTTAGTTTATGGAAATTAATCAAAGAATTCAGGGGCAATACATGACAGAAATAAGGATTTGTTTCCAATCTGCAAAATTTTTTTTCAGATTGCATGTAACATCTGTCTATTCATGGGTGAAGAGAATGAATGTGGAAAATCAAATACCCATGTTTCAGAAATGAATAAACTGAGATTAGCTGGCTAAGCACAGTCAGATTTTGAATCATAGGTTTAAGATCACAACTATTGGACAAGTTTAAAGTCACAAGCAGGAGAAGAGTGTGGCGATTATCATAATTTTCAAGTATAAAATGGGAAGAAGATCAGTCAAGATGATGAATTTTTAAAGTATTTTTTGTTATACTTACTCCACCACATTTATTACACATTGGCATACAGTGATTACCATGACTTGGGCTATTCATCCTTTGAATATAGTTGCCCAGAAATTCTTTCAATAGTTGATGCTGCCAGAGGCAGGTAAACTGTTTATACAGCTGATTCCTGTTTAGTAGGTATAATGTTACTGTTATTTATTTTGTAGAAAAACACTGAAGTTTTTGTTTAACTTCAAGTTTATTTTCTTAGGGAACAGTTGAAAAGCTTAAATAATAGTAAATCTTTGGTTTTGTTTTTTTCCAGTTATTTTACCTTCAGAAAATCTCATTTCTGAGTAACTTCAGAGATGTTTGTTTTTGAGAAATTTTCAAAGCTGTAACATTTGACTTTGCTGATGCACAAAATTTTGTCAAAATCTTTTTGAAGTATCTTCATTTTGTTCCTCAAATGGAGAACTAGCAATATTTTCATCACCTGATTACTTTTTTCCATGTTACTCATGACCAAATGACAGGTTCATTGATCAGTTCTTTTGTCTATAAACACAGTTTAAACATCACTTTTAAATGGAAAAGATAGACCAAACAATCTGATAAGGATTCCTGATTGTGTACACTGCATGTCTCCTTGTAATTGCATAGCTCTGGGCTCACTGGTTGCAGTACCTTTATTATTAATAACATAAATACACTCTCCATTCTGTGTTTCTGTAATTTCTCTGCTGAACTGTCTTCAGCATGCAATTCTGTTGCTCTTTGACTATAACCTGTACCTAGATCATCTTGTCTCCACCTCCAAATTCAACCCCTTTTGCTGGAAGTCTGCACAGAGCCTGGAGGTGAGTTACATTCCTTGTCATCTGGGTGTGTTCTGCAGTGCTCAAATAAAATGTGTACCACAGCACAGTGATCTCTCAGAAGATGAGAGGGCTGTTGTGCAAGCTACTTGCTGATTAAATAAAAAACATCTGCCTCCAAACACAGACAATCAAAGCAAAGAATGGGAGAAAAGTGTTATCAACTCTCATTTATTCTTAAAATGGCACAGTAAGAGAGCTCTCAGCTCCACCTGCCCACGCATACAAAGCAGTCTTATGTCTGTGTTTGAAATTAAACCCTGGTCAGGCTAATCACTTAATTACAGGACCACCTTTTCCCTTTTGAATATGTTTTTCTCACTTCTTCCATTTTGGGATTACCTTGTTCAGGGCTGAAATCAATATGTCAGGAACTAGAGAGATGCAGAACTTTGTACTTCTCCTGGAGCTGAGCTTATGAGTTTTGAGCTCATCTCTAATGAGCACTATGACCTAGGGGGAGAAAAGAGTGTGATTTTACTTACCCTTGTGGAAGTTAGAGCCTGGCCTGGGAAAAGTGCCTTAAGTTTTGTGCTCACTGAGGATGGACCAAGTCAAGTATCAGCAGCTGCATGAGTGGCAGAGATAGCCTGAGTTCCCCAGGAGGGGAGGGAGGCTTCAACCATACAGGACAAGTGTAAAATGTTTTTCTCACCAGGGAACTCAAAATAAACACTGTGACAGTCTGAGTCCCACATTACCTTGCTGCCTGAGAAAATGTAAAGTAAGTACCATCTCTAAGCTGGCCTGGAATTCCCCACTTGATGCTTTAAGCATCTCCTTGATGAGTGGAGGAGAGATTTGGCTGTCTCTATCTTTGAAAGGTGATAGAAATACTCCAGAAAAGCATGTGCCAATTACATGCATTAATGTCTCCAGCAAAACCCAATTCTCAGCTGAGGATATTGTGCAGACAACATCTCCCATCAAAGCACGGAGCACAAAACAGGATTGTGGGGTCTGACATGGACGAGTGATAACTGAGGGGAGAGAGATTCCTGCAGTGTCTTGTGAACTTCCCTGGGCTGTTACCGAGAGGCAAAGGCTGTTCAGGGGATGGAACTGGTGACTTTGAATCCCTGACCTCAACAGATTTTGCCTTTGTTACATAAGAGTGAGAGTGCTGCCTCTAAAATAAGAAAGGGGAAGTTTTTGTGTTCGCTTCTACCAGCTACATGCAGGAGTTACACAGGGACATTTGACTTCCAGTTGTTTTGAGGACTGAGGGCTACATCTTACATGTTGGGCCTTTGGAGAGTACCCAAAATTGCATTTAGTTGTGAAAATTGATGCTTATATGCTTGGTAAAATAGAGGGAGAGTATAATTATGTTATGTATAGACATATAAAGTGACTAATATTTCTTGTCTTATCTGGCCTTCTACATAATAGTAAGAATGAGCACAAATACCTAGGAAAGATGTGGGTATCCCACCTTTTCTTCTCTAGTCTATTAGACATAAACAAAAAGGAAAAGCCCTAGGATCTGGTGCTTTTTTGACATAATTCCTTACAGATATTGAATGTACATCTGTTCTCTTCTGATCTGTTCTGTTCTGTGCATCAGATCTCTTCTGCGAGGAGAAGGGGTTCATGTCCACCAAGGGTCTCTAACTCTCCAAAATACTGGCAAAACTCAACAAATTGCTGTTGGGGCAAGAAAATAGTTGTAAATTGTGAACAGCTCTAAGTGTGTGCAACTTCAGAGATAAAACTCTTCCCTTTTCTCATCTCTTGATCAGTGTCTGAAGAAAGAAAGCTTGTTTCAAGATGCTCTGCTGTTGTTCCATGTAATATTCCAGAGGGGTGGGTGTTTAGGCCAGGACATTGGCATGGCTTGTTGGGACAGGCTCTCCGCTTCTGGTATTTACCTCTGCCTTTCCCCATGGGGATTTCTGGAGAAGAGGGATGTCTGTAAGAGGCATCCAGCCAACCTGTTCTACCTGTTCCATCCCTGGGTATAGCTCCAGCTGTGGGGAGTGCTCCATCCTCCCTTTGGTATGCAGAGATTGGATCAGTCTCAGAGGAAGATTCAGTGGGCAGTGAAACACAAACACATCTGCCCTCAGCTCGTGTCACTTGACAAAGCCAAACTGCCTCCAGTGAAGCTCTGTGGGTTTGTAGCAGCTGAAGAACTGGCTCAATAGGACACGAAGAGCTTCCGACTGCAGATGAAGAAATTCACTTCTATTATTAGCAGTTGGAGGATTTTTGAATCAGGAAGAATGGCAAAATTGACTTCCTTTTTGTTGGGCTCTGAAGTAAAAAATGGGGTGTTGTCATCAGCAATGTTGAAAAATACCTCCTGATTTTGAGAAAATATCCTGTTCTTGAATTGTATTAATTATTTACCAGCATATTAAGCAGCTGTTACAGATGTTGGGGGTATGTGGAATGTTAATGTGCATTAGGATGATAGATTAATTTAGAGAAATTACAACATGTTTCTGAGAATTACATTAAAAGTTTGGAGTGCCCTGAGCTACAATATGACACGAACTGGGACCGAGAGCCTGAGAATCTGAATTCAATTTGTGACTCTGTCAGTGACACCCTTTGTGACCTCAGGGAACTTATATAAGCTCTCTGTGCCCTATTTGTCTTTTGTTAAAGGAGAAGAAAAGAAAAACTTTCTGTTTCTCATGTTTGCCTGCTTAGAGTTGGGGCCACTGGTTCTTTCTGTAGAGCACTGAAAAGAATGAGACCCAAGTCTTTGTGAGGGGCCCTGGGCTTTACCACAGGAGCAATTTAAAAAGGAACAAATTCAGTAATATCTGGAATGCTGAATTCCAAAGCAAAATTAGAACAAGGCAGCTCTGGGCTTGTACACACAATGCTGTTTTTTAATTACTACTTCAATCATTCATTATTTTTGAAACTAAGTACACTGATGTTTATGAAATAAATAACTACATATTTTATTGTCACCAGCAAAGTGCTAAAAGAAGAAAGGAAATCCTGTGGAGACCTTCTCCAGTGGGAGAGCCCTTCGAGAGGGAGCTGCAGAATTAGGTCCAGCATTTATTGACTCAGTCCTGATCAGTTTAAAGCACAAATGCTCCAAGTTCTCATGGTTGTAGGACCCAGTGCTGCCTTGCTCTGGAAGCACAAGGGTGCAGTTCTTCACCTTCTGCACTTCCACAAAGTGTTGGAAGTTCTCTCTCATAATTTCCTGGGTCTGTGCTCCATAGGCCCCACATCTCTGCTGGACTTGGGAGTCACAGCTCTGTGTCACTGTGTTGCCTGTGATCCAGCAAGTTGTATGTGTTCCTCTGGGGCCTGGGTGTTTAAGAAACACATCTCCTTTCCCTTCAGAGATGCAAAGTAGCTGAATGGGGCGACCTACGACAGTATATCATGAGATTCCCTTGGATTCACAATCGGCCGTCTGCCCTGGATACAGATGGTGAGGGATGAGGGTAAAACCCTGAGGGTAAAGACCCATATGCCCGTGTGTGTTTGCCAGTTGTACAGAGGGTCACCCGCTGCAGCACCTCTTTAAAAACTTATCATTAAGCCTGTCTCCTTTGTGAACTTGCTCATTATCATTTCATTGTGCTGCGCCGTTCTGGCCGGGCGCAATGAATATTGACTTCATGCTTGCTTTTCTAATTGAATTACAGGGGAGCAGGCTGAGCCACTGAAGTTTCCAGCCTGCAGTCCTGCTTCCCTGGCAGCCAACTGAATAGAGGCTGAAAGAAAAGCTGTTTGCTTGGGCATTATGGATAACAGAGACCTGTCACAAAGCTGCTACAATGATTTATTAAAAGACAGAAGAAAATGAGAGAGAAAGAGTCTTGCTCACTTTCAGCACCAGCTGCTTGCTTTGCTTGTTTCCTTTTTCTTTCTTCCTTTTTTTGTCTTTCTTTTTCTCTTTAACACTTGCTTGCTTTCTCTTTCATCCTCCCTTTTTTTTCCTCCCTCCCTCCCTCCTCTTCTTTCTTTCTCTCCCTCCCTTGCTCTCTCCTCTTCCTGATATTTTCTTATCAAAAATAGAAAGAAAAAGTCAAAGAAAAACATATAATTTGAGCAAATGCTTCAAGAAAAAAAAACATCATTCTCTAATCCTTAAATAACAGTCCCTGCCTAAGACAGATGTGTTTATCATTATGGTCAAATCATAAAAAACATCATCACTGTAGCTGCTCCAGCAAACAACATCCCAAAATGTCCCCACAGTGATAGCCAGTCTTATTTAGGAAATCCTACTAAAAAAAACCAAGAGACTCTGTAGTTTACCTTTTCTACTATTGAATTTAATTGTCAAACTCTTACTAATGTAATGGGAGTGGAGTAAAGCCAAGTCTCAGTGGCTTTGCAAACACCACGTTGTATTATGTAGTTCGCCAGCAATTTAATTTACAGTGGTGCAGCACAATGAGGAAGATCCCAGGGTTGCTCATGGAACTGCTTTTACCAAAAAGACCCAGAGCTCAGCTCATGGTGCTTAATTAACATAGGGGTCTCTTGTGTTGGACTATTTTCCCCCCTTTTTCTTTAGTTTGTGTTTGTTTGGGTTTTTTTTAACTTTAAAAAAGTTTGATTCTGATAAAATAATATCAAGAAGCATAATTTTATTGAGTTACTTATGTAGAATATTTAGCTCAAGGCTGTTGGACTGGGGCAACAGTTGCTTTGATTTTTCCTTAAAGTCTGTGCTAGTTTATATTCCTTATAGTTTATTTAACATGGCATTTCTGAAGTTTGGGTGAGCAGAGAAGAGAACTTCATTCCCAGCTTTGGTTAGGCCTAGTTCAGGTCAAAAACATCCAGTAGGCTGTTGCCTACTGAAAAGTTGGGCTTTCCCATGAGAATTTGGGAAGAACATCTTTCTTCTTTCAGTGTCTGCTTCCTTGGATCCACTCCCTCAAATCAGAAGATTTTAGCCCAGAGAAAGCTGTGTGCTCTCAAATCTTCAACTGGACATTTGGCAGTTTGATACATTGTTGATTTTAAAAAAACCCAGGGGATAGTAGTATTCATCTCCATTCAACAGACTTATCCAGTCCTGGCCTTTTTTCCCATCCCCAGTTTATCACCTAAATATACACTTTGCTTGATAAAGTCATTATTGTTATCTTTCCAGTTCTCTGTCTATCTTGTTGTTCTTTATTGCTTTCTTTCTCCTTTCACCTTATTTTTCAGATTTTTTTAAATCTTCTTTTGTTCAATTCTAGTTAGCTGCAGCACGGAAGTTTGCAATAAATTACTACAGAATAATCTGACTTTTCAGTGTCTGGTACTCTCCTTAGATTTAACTTTTCTCAGTGATTAATCAGGATTTAATCTTTGTTTGCAATAAGTTAATTGGTGACTGCTCTTTGGTAGCCACTAAGATGTTTGCAAATAGAAGGGAGGTTTTTTTGGTGACCTCATTGAAGATAGGGCGACAGGTGGATTTATTCTCAGGTTTACATCACTTGAAAGGGTAAACACCAAGCTGCAGCCAGTGCTTTACATTGTAAAGAACACTTCCATGGGGCACATGTGTGCTTGGTAGGTATCCCATGCTGAAATGGGATGGCTATTGACTGAATCTGAAGGGCCTTGTAAATTAATTAATGACCTTTTGGCATTTGAATTATTAATAATTTATGTCTTGTATAAAATAGCAGTGTGAGGAGATGTGTTACTAGATACAGGCAGGTGCACAGACACAGTAACAGCCACATCCTGGGGCTGCATGAGGGTGAAGATTTATGTAACCTCTCCTAAATAAAACTTTCAGAGATCTGGCAGGGATTTAAAGTCATGAAACAGAAAACTTCCTTATGCTAATAAAAGGATTAATTTTCTCTCCTCAATCAGTGCTGGAATTGGTACCTGTGCTGGTACTAAAATGGGTATTTTTCCCACAGGGATTGACTGCCCTGCTGGATACAGACTGGAAAAAACTCCTGGTAACTTCACTGGGACCAGGATATCCTCCACCTGTTTTGTAACTCCTACGGAGAAAATCTATTACCCATATATGTATCTGGCAGTGAAATTAGCACTTGGGATTTAAAAACTGTGGCATGAGAACCATACGTAATCAATACACTGAAAAGTGGTGCTACAATTTCTCTCACCAGAGGAAGAATTTGAGTAAACAGTCACAATCTTATACCATGTTTATCTTAGCTATGTCAGAGATTGAAGAACTGAATACAGTTTTTTCCATGGCTAACTAGCTGGCCTGAGTAACAATTGAGCCTTTGAAGCAACACAAAGGATTCTGACCATTTTCTTAGATTTGGGGTCAGTGTGGAAAGGAAGTTTTATAAGCCACCTACGCACTGTTTCCGTCTGGAATGAGAGAGAATCTTTCTGGATTACAGGCATTTCAAACCCATGAACCGGTTTAACTCTACAATTCATTCCATGAAGCTCAAGACAGGAACTGCTTTGTGTGGCATTCTCCCATCAGGACTGGTGGCCATAAATCAAGATGAATGTCTTTCTGAATGACTTGCTGCAGCTCAGCTGCAGGATCTGGGCTGGAGGCAGAGACCACAGAGTGAAGTGCCTATGGTATTCAGAAGGTCAGGGCTGGAGACCATGATGCTTCCTCAAAAGGCTGTGAATCCTCACATTGTACATTATTTTGTGTTATGGAAGTGTGCAAGAAGCAGAAGATTTTTAATTGCTAGTAATTTATTTTCAGCAACGAAGATTGCTGTGAATGCCCAGAGTTTGGTATGTTTTCTGAAGGAGACAGAAGGAAAGAAAATCCTTCCACTTTGAAAAGCACGATGCTTTGGCCAGCTCTTTATGTTGGCAGGGATCCTGTGTTAGAGTGAGTTCCCTGAAAGGCGACCAAATTGCCCACCACAGACAGCTAGTATGAATAACACTCCCTGTCTCTGCAAAAAGACTGCTTGCAGCTCCCCATCCAATCCCTGCAACACACGGTGCATTGGACTTTATTTGGCTTTTACAAGCTATTATTGCCATTCAGCAAAACAAATCCTTGAGAGCAAGGGGTGTTTTTTCAAGTGAAGGCTTCAGCTGCCTGAGTACAAGTCTGCTTTGCTCATTCTGGCAGCAGTCATGAACAGCACCTTGGATAAACCACTCCTGTGAACAGAGCAGGGACCTAGGCTGGCAGGTGCTGGTCTGAGCTCTGGTACCAGCCAAATGGTAACCTCATTTATTAGTTTCTTCCTTCCCTTCCTTCCCACCCTGTCCCATCCCTGAAGCAGAGTTTTTCTATATATTTTTACTGTACTTAAGAATCCTACTTCATTTCACAGATTTAGAATAGCTTCAGAAACAATGCTCAAGACATGCTGGCCAAAGCAGTGGCCTCCAGAGCATCCCCAGCCCTGAATGCAGGTGCCTGCTGTGTTGGTGCATGTGGCCCCAGAGCCTGGATGTCTTTGTCCAGCTGGTGGGGGAACCACCTGAGATGGAGCTCCCTCTGCCCCTTGCTGCACCAATGAGCTCTGTGCTATTGCAAAATGGAAACAGTCCTTCCTGGGTGTCATGGCTGTTACCTCTGGTGGCAGCCAACTTCCAGAGCTGTTTGGTGCTTCTTCCTAAAATACAGTGGCAGGTAAATCTTTGTGTTTCTTCCTGAAGACAGGATGCCCAACTTTGTCGGACCTCTGGCATGCAGAACGGCCTGGAGGTTTATTAGTCTGACATCATCCAGCAGGAAACAACCTAAGAGGCTCTGCTTAACTACAGCAACCTCGCAGTTTCTAAAAATTAAAATTGTGTACAGTGGATTCTGAATACAACTATAGGAATATTTATCAATCCATTTAATTAAATAAGTCTTTCTTAATTTAACAAGCTTTGCTCAGCAGGGTAGTGATAAATGCACAAAATTTCACACTCCTGACAGGCATGTTTAAAAAGAAGGAAGGGAGGGAAGGGGAAAAAAAAATTCAACAGAGCTCCCTAAATGGTAATTCAACTTAATTTTTTAACAAGACTGTTTTGGCTTCAGAGTGATTCCATGACCTACAGCAATGATCAAAGTGGTGCCGCAGTGGTGAGTCTCCTCCAGCCAGAGCACTACTGAGCGTGCTGCAGCAGGCTCTGCCATGCTTAAATGTTTCATCTCTCAACCAGGTGCTTCATCCTCCTGTATCAGAGCTGCTGGGCTCACTAGATGCTCAGGTCCCTCAGCTTAGCAACCCACAGCTTAATCAGGACTGTGAGAGGTCCAGAGAAGGAGTGGCAGAATGGAGAGATAAGGTTTGTAGGTGTTTGAAGGATTGCCTGGATGTATCTTTCTGGGACACCAGTTAAATATTTGTAGCTGTCCTGGGTGCCTCCATATTGTTTAGATATTTTTCAGACTAATGAATTTGGGTTAGTACTAACAGGATCACTGTCTTGTAACCAGCAAAGCTATTCCATTTCAGTCTGAAGAGAAGAGCTGGCTCTGCACACTTTGTGCCTGTCACATGGAAGCAAGGAGCTCCAGGACACTGTGGCATCACCACCTTGCTCTGCATTGTCAGCAATGCCCACCGTGGTGTTTATGTACTGTGCTGGTAAGCTCTGCACCCATTCCTCAGGGGAACGTTTCAAGGCACAAAGACTGGAGAATTTTAGAGAACCTGGTGCATTTCTCAGTGTACATGAAAACTGTTCAATACTGGCAGAGAATTGCTCTGTGCTTAGACCATTTATTAAAGTCTAGACGCAACATAAAAGCACGTAAATTGGTTCCAGTTGTTGCTAGTAAAAGCTTCAGCTTGAGCTGGGAATTGATTGGTGAATCTCATAGCATAATTAAAATTGACTGTTAAAGTTTGTCCCGCTTAATTGGTAACACTTTCTTTGGAAGTCAGCAAGTTAGGATTGCTGCTGGATCATTTAAAGGAGTTCCTGTGTATATGATCAGAACTCAAATGCAGTTTTATGGAGAGGTTTACAGTTATGTTCCACCCTGGTGGTCTTTCATCCTGTATCTTTCCTATTAAAGATTTATGTTGTCATTCACCACAGCCTAATTGTGTTTTGATAAAAATGAAACGATTGCTGACGCATTTCAGACTGAAAGCTGATGACATTTTGAAGCTTTCAGTAAGATGATCTGAAATACTGTGCTGCTCAAAGCCCCTGTCTCCCTGCAAGCCTTGGTTTTTAATTCCAGCATTTGTTAGTCGGTTTTGTAGGGATTCTAATAGGCACCTATAACTCCTCTCTGAGTGTCCTGCCAGCAGTGTGTTATTCAGGGTGCCTAATAGCTCATGCAGACTTTTTAATCCTTTCTTTAGGAGGAGGGACTGTGTGCAGTGTAGTCTTTGCGTTTAGATTTTTAAAAAAATTATATAAATTTAAAGTTACACAGGTTGGTACATTTTGTGATACAGCACATCTTATCCTTTGAGTATCAGAGTACCAGCTGGGTTTTTGGTGGCTTTTAGCTCACTAGGGATATCCTTCCACAGTCTTGGTACAGACCCAGTTCTGGAAGTTGGTCTTATAGGATGGTACTACCGGACATACTTAGCTCTCTTTAACTTAAGCTGCCTTGTCCTGACTAGCCATGGACTTAATCACAGCATTAACTGCTCTCCTGAATCAGGCACTAGAGATACACTTAATTCTCTGCACAGTCACGGTATTTTTAGCACATGGCATCCAGAGCTTATCATTAGCAAAATGTAAATGTGTCAGGGGATCGTGGATGGGCACTACAGAAGCATTGTCACCCGCTAGACTCAAGATGAGGAGCTTTCATAACTGTGATTAATGTCCTACAGAAAAGGCAGGAAGACACTCAGGTTACTTGGCTGGAAGTGATGCCCTTACACAGTTGGAAATTGTTTTGGAAGACACATTTAGGTACTTGCCAACATTTGGTGTTGCATGAAAAATCCACAGAGCACATAAGGAGTTCATTGAACCTCATTAACTTGCCATCATAGCCGTGAAAACTGAGGCCAGCTGGACCCTTACATGCCTTGGTACCCAGCTAACGATGCACATGGACAGAAATACAGATCTTAAACGCTTCCTGTGCCACCATGATGGGCTCAGCAGTGTTGGGAACAGGAGATTGAGGTCAGTGCTCCAAGCAGCTCTTTGAAAGGAAGTGTTGGTGTCAGCTGGACTGATGCCAGGGCACCCTGAGGTCAAGCCCTGAAAGTTAAGGAGCTGTTCAAGAATAACGTGTGGGTGTGATCCCAAGCCACTGAAATCACTGGGGATAAATTGTTAGTACCAGTAGCCTTTGTTTTAGCTGCTTTTAACAAAAGTTTTCAGAAATATGTAAGGTGTACTTTGGTGGTAAATGAATGCTTAAGTATTCTTAAGGTCATTCTGGCACACTAACTATGAGCCTCTGGTAACAGAATTTTAGAGCTGCACAAATTATATCTGGACTTCAGAAGTGATTTGCTAAGGTTGAGCTGCCTAAATAGTCCTTGCTGGAGCAGCTACATGCTGCAAATGCTTGTATTCCATAACAGTTAGGTTTTCTACCACACTGTGTTCCTTTCAAAGCCACAGAGCCAAATCCCAGCTTCAGCTTCAAGCCATTGATCTGCAAATAAGTGAGGACTTAAAAAAAAGTAGGCAAGTATTATATTTTGTGGTGCATGTGCCATTTATACAGACACAGTTGTCTTTCATTATTTCATTGACTTTAAAAGAAATAAAGATTTCTTTAGTAAGTTTCAATGGCATCTTTATACCTCTCTGTTAAAGTGATGGTAAGAGAGATAATCCAGGTATTATCATGAATTGAATCTTGAGCCATGATTTTGAAAGTCCTATAAAATATGTCAAGAGGGATTTCTGAATTAAGACATTTGTGTCTTTTCTTGCTTTTGCCAAAACAAGGTCATTCCCAGTGACTGCCTCATGGCTGTCATTTTTTTTGTATGCACATATATATATATATTTATATATAGAATATGTGGGCTTTGAAGGTTTGTTTAAAGATTGTCCAGTCCAGTCATGGAGATCATGTAGTCCAACCCAGGTACATGCACTCACACACACCCAAAGATCTTCTTGCACACTCATAGCACTCAGCTGATAAATTGTACTAAGAATGAAGAGTTATTTCAGCTCTGCAGAGGGTGTAACACAAAGGGTGTCTCACAATATGTGGGCCCTGCTATCCTTGACAATGACCCCTTGGTTACTCAGTGGGTGAGCCAAATCTCTTTGGCTTTAAAATCTGTCCCTAGTATATGAAAAGATGAGTTCTTGATTTGGCCATTTTCTCTGCTTTTGATCGAGGATCAGTGGGAGAAAGTAGTGATGAGCATGCCCAAAGAGATTGCTTTAAGCATATTTGATTTTCTTTTCATGTATGCAACATGTTCCGATTCCTTTTAAGCAGCAAGGTCATTTAAGAGTGCTATGCCAGAGGTTTTTCCTTTTCCCCTCATTCACTGCCTTAAATCTTATTGTCAGCCATGTTCCTTTTGAGTAGCAGAGCAGCTGCTTGGGGTCTGCTTGTGTGGTTATAATCCCATTAAAAAGGCTTCCATTATGTTGCTAATATATTTATAAAGGAACTAGTCACCTGGGGTTAGTGGTTGATTCTTCTCCCTGGACATACTGTACTGAAACAGAATTATTCCCAATCCCCCAGCTTGTTAGATACAACCAGTTGCATTTGTCATGGTGCCAAATTGGCTGAAATAGATTAGCAATTAATGCAGAGCATGCTTTCCTGTGTTTGTAAAGTCCTTGTAATCATCCCTGACAATCATCTTCTCATCAGCTCTTTCCTGATAGCAATAAGATGGCAGATATACTGGGGCTTTGGGAACTTATGGTCTTTCATGGGAAATGTCAAAGGCACTGAAAGAACATCCTGACAGAGCAGGTGAGGAGTTTGAAAAGGAACCCTTAAAAGCCATTTCAGAAGGCATTATTCTGTAGGTTTTCCTCAGCCATTTCCAAGCATGCGAAGCTAAGGAAGACAAAGTGGCTGTTGAGGGGGATTTGCAAAGTCACTGGTACATGTATGCTGTGACTTACAGATGTGACTGCAACCATGGGGACACTTCTGAGGTCGCTTAGACTGGTCAGACTGGGATATTGATCACAACAAAGCAGAGGCCGCAGAGGTCAAGGCTTCGTAAGTGCTCAGCCACTGATCCTGAAGGAGGGTTTGTGCTGTTACTGCCTTTTTGTGTCTGTCAGCACTTTATCAGAAAACTTCCAAGAGGGTTTAAAGGCAGGGTTTTTCTCACTTTCAATACCACCTAAGGGCTCACCTGCAGTCTGCCTCTCCACAAGAGGAATCTCTGATATGCTGCAAAGAACTTTTTCTGAGTCCTTGTGAATCCCGATTATCATCCCAAATCTTTTCTCTCTTTATCCAGTATGACCAGCTTCAGAGCAAGAGTCTTCTTACAGCTCCAGCCACCTATGAAGTCTTTCTTTATCTACACATCAATTCTCCATCTCAGTTGAAATCATATCTCTCTTCCTTGCCTCCATTTCATTGGTTCATTCTGCTCCTGCTCTTGGCTTCCCTCTGTATTTATACCATTTGTGTTGTAAAGTATTTCCAAATCCAGGCCTGGGGGATTTTATTTGTAGTGATGTTGGAGGATGAGCACAATGGCATGAGCTCCTGACCTAACTAATCCAGGACTTTTTCTGCCTACTCCTCTCAAGGAATGAGGGACCAGGGAATGGCAAGGTCTGGAGTAGCAGAGCAGCCCAGCCCAAGGAAGGATCATCCTGAGATGAGGTACCTCAGGTGGCCAAGAGCTGTGCCCTCAAAAGCAACTCTGCTCTAAGAGTATCTGAGCTGTGTAGAGCCCAATACAGCTCTGTCATATGGAAGTCCATCTCTCTTGAATCTCTGGTTTTGATTCCTGCTAACCATGATTTTCTCCATATCCATTCCTATATTGTACTCCTAACTGGGCTGTGTCCTTCTGAAATGCAGTGTCTGAGCCAGCTAATCTACAGGAGAAGAACATCACTTAAGTGCCTCTTTTGTATTTTAAGCTCTGTTGTGGTGTGGAAATTTGTGATAGAAAAGTACAATTTGGAGGATTAAACTAAAAGCACTGTCTATAGCTGGAGCAATGAATAATGGGGATACAACGGGTGTAAGAGGAGAACAAAGATCTCTGCAAAAAGTAGCTGTTCCAGAGTGCAGTCTAGCTGCTTTAACCAAAATGTCTAATGTATGGCTTGCCAGTGCCTTCAGCTCTCTTTTCATTTCCTCTTAGGGGAAACGGTTCCTTGGAACTGTTGTGGTCTCCTTGCATTGCTATGCTGGCAGTGAATCCCATGGAGCTAGATTTAGGAGCCTCCTGCCAAAGGTGCCAGGAAAGAGCTGCTCATGGCAATGAGGTCCCTGAGGACAGCACAGCATGCAGGCCTTCAGTTATCTCCAGCTGTCAGGAAGTCCCCAGGAGCTCCTGAGTCAGGGACACAATCCTGAGTAGATTTGAGGCAGTTCTTAATTGCACTGGGAGATCAAACCATTCCTGCTGGCCACCAAGACTTGAGGCTGAAAAAACTCTTTTACCCAAGCCAGATACTCTTCAGTCATGGGTTGAATGCCGCTTGGTGGAAGCAAGGGATCCAGCCCAAAGGTCTGTTCAAATGTTTCCATTTCATGTGGCTTGGTATTGTAACATTCTCCCGTGGTTCTAACAAGTTGTGCAAAATTGTGAAGCCAAAGCAGCATTCTTCCTTTAAAGTTTCAAAATTAAGAAAAATGGTTGTGGGGTTGGAAACTTGGGAGAGATGTGCTGTGGTTATCTACTGGTCCAAGAATAAAATTCCTATGGCTTTGTACAAAAGCATGGAGTAGTTGCCTATTAAAAAATAAAATATGAAAAAAAATTATTTCAAGTCAGGGTACCTTTTTAGTGGCAGCTGGACAATGTTTAGAGGATTTGAAAGGCCACACATTTCCTTCTCATGTGCCTCTGCGATTCCCGTAAGAGCAAGAAGTGCAAGTCAGATCCTCTGCCAGGGGAACTGGACTGACAAGAGGAGCAACACGCATAGCCTGGGGCTGGGCTTTGAAAGGAAGCACACCTGGGACAAGGGAAGAGCTGGAATGCAGCTGTCCTGGCTGGAGTGTCAGCCACACAGGGCCTTTTGGGCCAGGACAAATCAGATGGTTACCTTTGCAGCCACAATCCATTGCAGCATCCTCGAGGGCACCCAAACTGTGTCGAAAGGCCAGAGCTGGGCTGGTTGTAACCTCAGTGGTGGGTCTGGCAGGACATACCCTAGCAGTGGTCATGTTTTGAGCAGGAAGGATTCAGTGGCCTCTAGTTCCTTTACCCAGGAGGAAGAGGCCAGACTCTTATCTTCGTGGAATAAAGGAGGTTACACATTAGCTACCCATAAAGAGGGTGATCCATTTATAGAGGGGAATCTAGGCTCTCTATGGAATTGATAAATTACTCCGAGAATGAGTAAAAATAGCTGGGAAAAGCTTTTAAGTTTTGTTTAAATTTAACCATCAAAAATCAAAACATTAGAGGGTGTTTAGAGAAGTGCCTGAAACTTGGAGACCCTGAGAAGAGCCAGAGAGGGAATCAAAGAGCCTGGAAAAAAAATAAAAAAGAAATAAGGCGAGAGAAAGAGAGAGAGAGATTAAGATTAAACAAACCTGCCTGCATAAAGCTAATCAGCTGAGATCCTGCTCCATTGACATCAACTGGATGAGTATTAGGCCCTCAAGATGTTACTGACAGGGAGCCCAAAAAATCTGTGTGTTTTGGTTTGGCTGGAGAAGTCTCGTCCAGATTGGGTGATGTGGCAGAACCTGCTCTGGATGAAGAGGTAAAGTGGTGCTGCCTGTGGAGGAAGGGAGAAATTATAAAGGCCTCAACCAACTACATGTGGTAAAACTGAATAATGGAGTGGCCAAAGGGAAAGGAGTTCCTGGCAAAGTCTGGAGTATTTATGAGAATCCAAGTAGGAGTTTGGAGCATTAATATTTATTGCAGTGCTGTCAGTTGTCAGTGCTGAGAAATCTTCACTTATACCATGACAACCTGTTTTTGTTCCAGTGGCCATAATTCAACCTTCTGTGAGGTTCCCCTGCTTCCCTGGTTCCCAAGTCACACATGGTGGCTGGTTAACTTGTTCAGCACTGGCTGCTCAGCTTCAGTCTTGCAGCTGATCTGGGTGAAGAACAGATTTTGGCTGCTACAGAGCTTCTTGCTGAGACAGAGTTTCACCTTCCTCATAGCTCCTGCTAAGAGATTCCCAGAGGTGCCAAAGAAAATAGTGATAATGCTAAGAAACAAGGACATTTTGGCTGTTAGGAGATTTATTGCACTCGTTTTCTTTTTTTGTGTAAAATTAAGAAAAACGAACACGAGTTTGTTTTGTTTAGCTTTTTTTCTTTTTTTCTAATTTTAGTGAGATTCCTTCTGTTATCACTGCTAACACTGACCACTGAAACCTCTGGGCAGGCACTGCTTCCTTCATGCAAGGTCCTGAGCTAGATTTCCTTGACTCCAAGATCAAACCCTCAGGCTGAGCAGTAAGGAATTCCTGCAAAGATTTGCATGTGCTTCATCTTACATGCTGGGCCCAGCTGTTGAGCCTGGTGATGGCAAGGAGCCCTCTTTCTCCCCTGCATGGGATTTGCAGGCTGCCAGACACTGCACAAGGGAAGAGCAGATGTGGCCGGCCTGTTTCTCCTCTTCCCTCGCGGAGCGGGGAGGGAATGGTGCTGCAGCTCCACCCTCCATGGCGTGCCAGCACTGCTGAGCCTGTGAAGGGAGAGGGAAGTTCTCTGCTAAGAAATCAGCACTGACCCAACACACATCATTTCACAGAGGACTTGTCCCTTTCCACCTTTTCCTGCTTGCCTTACTCGTGTCTTGGTGCAGCGCCCTGCGCGTGGGCTTGGTCGTGGAGTGCCTGTTCCATCCTCTGTTGGATTGGAAAATGCTCCTCGTGGTTTGTGATATTCCAGATGTGTGTCCATCTTCACAGGGCCAGCAGCTGGGTCTGTGCAGGGCTGTTTCACACCACAGGTCTCTGCTGTGCTCTGCTCTACAAGCACAATTTATCCTGGAGAACTGAAGAGGCAGTGGCGCCAAGAAGACATCAGATAATCTGAAATGGATCTACCTTTATGAGAAGACCAGTGTAGGATATGCAGAGGAAAGAACTCCAAAAGTAATTCCTCATTTCTCATCTAATAGCTTTAATTAACCTGAACAGTTATGCTCTGGAGCTGTGTGGACTTCAGGGACCAGCTTGATGGCACTCTTCCTGCTGCTAGGAGAGTGGGAGCATGACAGTTCAGTTATTGCTGTGCATTGTTAATATGGTTGATCTTGGTCCTGCTCCAAGAGAACCACTAAGCAATCATGGAAAATGAAGGGTAACACATTTTTAGAAGGATTCTGGATAATTTTGGCTATAAAACAGGCTGCATAATCTTGGCAAAAAGTGGATGAATTCATTATCTGCAAGTAGTGGAAAATATTATAAATGGCAGTAAATGAAATAAATGGGTGTTTCCACTGTAATATGCTATTCTCTGAGCCACCCAGAAAGAATACAGCTTGGTTTACTGGGTGGGTAGTCCTAGATGAAGTGAAAGATCATGTTCGTATGCTCAAATACTTGTTTGGGAGTAAAATATTTTATGCCTTTGTTGCAGAGGGAAATCTATACATTTTACATTTAAGAGGCCGTATTTTATGGCCACATATGGATGCTGGAGTGAAGTTAAAGTTCTATATGTGCTGTATATCTGTTTGCATTCCTCAGCTAACCACATTTTTATTTTCTCTACTACACCTTAAGGGTTTGGAGAGCTCAGCGACTCACTGTAATGGAAAGTCACCGACCCTCCTTATACAAAGAAATTGATCTTCTTTATGTTTTGAATTTGTTTATGGGCCAACACTCTTGCTGTGAAGACATGGAATTACAGTCCTGGCAACTTTTAGTAGAAAAACAATTGATGTCCACTAATGAATAGGATCTGGCTGGATGCTCTTCATTCCCACTTGTTTGGTCTCAGGATATATCCTCCTTTTTGAGACTCCAATACAAAGCCCATGTGTATCTCTGAGCTTGTGAGTAACATCATTTGTAGGCCTAAGGTTATTCCTGTCTGAGGGGACTTTGCTGGATAAGAAGCTCATCTGTCTCATTTAGACCAAATTGACTTTCCTTTTGGCAGCAATGGTGATGGCAGCAGCCTTGGTGGGAGGCTGCAGCTATGGAATGAAAACCCTGGGCTGTGTTCAGGAAAAGCAATCCCACACTGTGTCATTCTCCTCAGCAAGGTCAAGGTCTGCCTGCTCACCTTAAAATGCCACTGGGTAGCCCCAATGGCTTTAGTGGGAGCCAGTACCAAGGGTGTATGGGTTGGCTGTGCCATATTTTGGTTATTAACACCCAGAGCCTTTATCAAACAGCCCTTGGTTTTGTCCTTTGGCCTTGCAGTCAGGTACAACGACAGGGTGACCATTTCTGCTGATTAAAGGGTTGTTTTGTTGTGCTATTTGTAGGTTGTTATTTTTACTTCTTAATCAGATGGTTACTGTTCCAGTTGATACTTCTGCTTCCTCCTGTGTTGCTTAAAGAAGAGTTGCCTCCATGGTGCCTGTATTATACCTGTTAAGAAAGGCGTTTCCTCATGTACTTGGATAAGATTGTGGACATGGCCACAGCAGGTGAGCCACCCCTTTTCCCAGGAGCAAACACTATTACAATTTACTGTTTTGCAAAGAAAAAATTGCACACAGAAACAAACAACTGTCTGCACCCATGTTCACATCTGGCTCTTTATGGACATGCATATACATTTATGTGTGCATATGTATATGTACATATATATATTATAAATTTGTGCACATGTATATTTGAGTGTGTATATCTAGGTGATTTTAATTAGGTAAGCTTAAGAAGCTCTCACTGGCTTCAGAGTTATTACTAGCCCTACTGGTATTTTCACTTCAAGGATGGTTTAAATGTATGGCCACTGCTTGTATACATTTATGTTCTGTGCTATGCATGGACAGATCTCTGTTCTCATTCCATGTCTGCTTTTGCAACCTCGGTTCTGCATTTATAAACAGCTGCACTCATAATCCTGCAAGTACAAATAATTGCAACTAAAGAGGTGAGCATTTATAGCTGGCCTTTTCAAAGGAGTCTAAGGGAGTTAAGTACCCAAATCTCATTGAATTTGGTTACCTAATTCCTGTGGCTTCTTTGAAAATTCCAGCCTTAATTAACTAATTCAATCAACTATCTGTGAACCAAGTGGAGACACAACATGCTCAATCCAGTCAGTTTGGGTTGCACAGGAGCTACCTGAACACTTTTCAACTGAAACTTTAAAGGTTTCATTGTTGGCAAACATTATCCAGTAATTTCAGTGAAGCAAACTGCAATGTGGAACTTCGGCAGTGCTATCCACCCTCTTTTTTTTAGTGTGGCTCTCAGGGTCTTTACGTTGACTGCTTTGTGTTTAGACTTGCTAACAAGGGTGGATGGTAACTTCACAGGGTTTCTTTAGGCAGAATCTCCACCTTTAGATGCTCCTGGGAATTCTTATTGAGACTACAGGAATGATAGCTTCTGTGAAAGTTCCCACGTTGGACAAACACTGAGCCACATCTGTGGCACTTTGTGGTCTGTGCCTTAGTGGCACCTTAATCCATGGGGAGACTTTTGTGTTTAAGTAGATAGGTGTTCAAGGAAAAAGCAAACAGCAAACGAAGAAAAAAACTTGGAATGAAAAGCTTCAGAGTCTGCACATTACCCTGACCAATACTTACTTCTATTCCATAATAGCTTTGTCTTCTTGCAATTTTTTAATCCATGTTTCAAAAATCTTTGATGTGGTTTTTTTTTTTAATTTTCTTCTTTGAAAGCCTATTTTGCTAAGTATGGAAAGCTACAGTTTTAACAGTTCCCCTGTTTGTTCAGAAATAGTATCATTCATATTTGGCATCAGAAGGAAGACTACACTGAAGCCCAAATTTACTCCTATTAAATTAAACCTAATTGAAAAAATGCAAAGACATTCATTAACTAGTTAAACAAATGGTATTAAATTTACTTTTTTATTTAAGAGAAGAAAGAAGACATCTTTAACTGAAGAAACATAAATGGAAGAGTAGCTATTAAAACATGTGATGGAAGAAGTACATGTTGTTGAAAACTTAAGAAGAAACCACAGACATGTATAACAGTAAAAGAAATGTACCTTCTTGGCCATTTCTCTTCTCTGTTATTGTGTCAGATGTTTCTGATTTGAATAAGAGCTTTCCTTCATGTCCCTGAGCTTCTCCTCCCATTTGACTTTACGTTGAAGTCATAAACCTGTTGTCATGGGAACAACTGTGACATCACAGATGGAGCGTTAACTTCACCACAGGGCAAAATAAATGAATGTGATGGCCTGTGAGGAGAGAGAACCTTTGTTTGAAGCAAAAGCCAAGCTTATCCGAGTCTTGGCCTGGAGCCCGGTACCCCCAGAGCCTTCAGTGGGATCCCAGCCCTGGGTTGTAGGCACAGAACAAACACTGCCTTGTAGCAGAGACCCTCTCTAGGAGATGGTGGTCTCTGCGGACAGGACACGACACAGAAGAAAGGAAGCATTATCAGCTGGGCTTCAAGATTGGATAACACAGGGAGAGAATAAGCAACTTTACCTCAGGTCACAGAGAGGATTTGAGGCAGAGCCCAGAACTGTGCTCTGATAACTCAGCAAGAGCTGCTGGAGATGCTGAAGTGCAGGAGTCAGAGCCTGTTTCTACATATCAGTTCCTGGAAGTCTTTCCCAAGCTGCCTTCAAAACTGACAAAATATGCAAAAGGCAATAGAGCCTGGGACAAGTTGAAACATTGCTGCAAGCCTTTTAAACAGTTCAAAATGTCTTTGCCCTCTAGGAAAGTTTGTTTTAGCAATCTTCACCACCACATGTGGGGTGAAGTCTTCCATGGCAGCATTCCCATGTTCTTCCATGGGCCCAGGATTCCATCTGTGGCTTTTAAGGAGCAGCAACCAACACCTTGAGTTGCATTCAAATGTAAAGAAGGAACAGATCTGTTACAGAGCATAAATATAGCAGCTGTTGTGGCCAAGCTGGCCAACTAAATGGTCTCAGCAATTCCTGTGTTTTGTTGGCACTCTGCTAATGACCACAAGAAGTTCATCTGAATCTTTGATTGCTGCTGCTGCAAAGGGGTAACATTGATCCCTCACAGATTTCACGTGCCACAGGTGGCCTGTATTGAGGATAGGCACAAGCAGTGGAATATCTGAAGTAGCATAAACTCCGCTTGCTCCATATTTTCAGTCAGAAATCACTGTTTGGGTATTGGCCCACCAGCTTGTCCAGCCTCTGGGTTGTAGTTGGCCAAGTTATTTGGTCAGATGCTCCACTGAAGTCAGCATAAGGGCAGTGACCTCACTAGATCAGGCATTTTTGCCCACCATCCTGCCCCCACGGACACACAGAGCCTGCAGCTTCACAGGAGTTAGGTGGAAGGGTGCCACACCACACCCGTGGAACTGAACTTCTCTTGACTTTAATGAGAGCTGTGTGGATAAATCCCACGCAACTCTCAAACTGGAAGGGTTAAATCCATTTAGCTTTTGCCTGCTAGTCTGTGGTTGAGAAAAACAAAACTCCCATGTGTTTTAAATTGTTTTAACTGATAAGTCTGGCCAGCAATTGAGAGTAAATCACAGTATCAGTGCACACCCACAACCTACTTTGATATACGTCTACATTTTAAAGTGACTTCAGTGAGTCATGAGAACAGTTTTAATTAAAAGGATTGGAAGTGTCAGAAATTTCTTAAATCTTTTACAAAAAAAAAGATCCCTCTGCCTCACTTCTGTGGGTTTTATTAAGATACAGAAAACAGAAACCTGGTATTCTTATCCCAGTTTTTGTTTTATCATCTTAAGTTATCAATCTTTGGGACTGCAAGATCCCTTATGTTAGAAGAAGCTTGTGCAACACATGACAGAAAACTAAAGGCACGTCAAAAAACACAATCAGAGTATCACAGTACTTCAGGTCAAACCACATATTCATTAATCTAGCAAAAGTCCTTAGGAAGGTGTGTGCAGCATTGAATTGGTGAAGGCTGGAAAGTCATCTTAATTCTTGATTAAACAAAATGGTGGCTGGAATAAAATCCTATTGTTTAAGCTCTAAATTCTCAGGGGAGCCACCTTGTCAAAGATGGTAATCGGATTTGCCACGAAGTGTCAAATGGTGAAAAGTATCAATCAAAAAGCCCAATAATACAATAAAAACATGGTAGTATTAGACAATCAGTAAAAAAGGGAAAGAAATTTATTAAAAACTAGTTTACATGTGCAAAACTGAGTTTAAGTGTGAGTGGTATCCACAATTCATTTGTATTTGGGTTCTGCAATATTTAGCACCCAGTTTGCCAAGGAAAATATTTATCAGAAGGAAATAAAACTAAAAATTTTATTTTTTTAATTAAAAATTTTAAACTAAAAACATGAGCCAAAATCCAACCAGCACATCTATTTGATTTCAATATTCCACATGTGGAGTTTTCAACTTAAATTCATATTGCTTATCCATATGGACAAAACGGATCTCTAGAATTAGAATGGATCATGACAACATTAGAGAAGGAATACTGAACTTCCAGGGTCAATAGGAAATATCTGACTGTAAAGACAAGGATGAGTCCTCTGTGGGAATTAAGCTGCTTCATGTTGCAGCAACTGAGACCTTATCAGTTCCCCAGGAAGATCTGATGCTGACCCCTCCTAGAGACAGCATCTGATGCCAAGGAGATTGGGTCAAATGCTATGGGGCAGCTGGACTGTTCTTAAATCATTCCCTCTGGAAACAAACACTGTCCCAGGTAATCCTGGTCATTGCCAGCTACTGGTGAAGTATGGTGAGGTACTGCAAAGAAGTGTTCCTCAGAAAAACTTAGAAATTTCCACATCCTAATGAGAAAGATGCATTAAAGATTGGAAACAAACACCATGTGAAAGTTTAAAGGGAGAGAGACTATTATGAATTTATTTGCTCGTCTCTAATTAAGACTTACTTTTTCCTGCAGCAATGATTCTTTCTTTAACATGCATAATCATTGTACTGTGTAATGCATTTTCTAGGGTGTGGTGATATTCCTTGTCAGCCAGAAGAGCAGTGCCAGCATGAGCAGACACCTAACACTGTTGGAACTAGTAAAGAGTTGTGTTTTCTCCACTCCTTATATGACCTGCAAAACTGTGTGAAAGATCAGCATAAAGAAGTACTGAAGAAGTTCAAAGGGAAAATCTGTTTTGGTTGTGTTGGCTTTTGGGAAATGTAGCTTTTTTTTCCTGGAAAGCTGGACTGATTATACACCCACATCTCTGTAGCCAGCCCTTCAGACCAAACATTTTCCCTATGTGCCTGTCCCCAAAGTAAGTTAATTTTATTACTAAAGTTAAACAGATATGTCTCAACTTAAGGGATTTTGCAATCAGTTCCTATAGAAGCATCTGTGGACTGGACATAAATGAGAACATTGCCAGTTGGACAGAGGAAAGGAGAGTGGGGAAATATTTCTGCTGTGTTAAGAGCAGTTCTCCTCTGCTCAATTTCCTTTCCTAGTCTTTACAGAGGAACTAGAGGAGTCTCTGTATTTCATCATGAGTGTGTACTGGGGAAAAGGATTCTCTGGAAATTGAACATTTTTGTTAAAAAATTTTTATGGCTTGGAGCATCTAATGGCTGTTTTCACGAGAGCCAAATCATGGTGAAAGGCAAAACAGAGACCTGTCAAAAGCAGGAAACTCATCTCTTGTATGCAAATGATTGTACTGACAGGTATGATGTCCATGATATCTAACCCAAAGGTTATGATTTTTGTAGGAAAAGCAATGTATTTCTATTGTAGCCATTATTGTGCTGTCTAATGACCTTATCATGTAGGACTGTGAAGTAACAGCAGCTGAGACCAGGCAGTTATTAGGTACAGCTTCACATCTTGGATTTACACATAGCTAGAAGAAAGCCATTTTTTATTTTTGTTTGCCATTTTCTGAAATGGAAGCAAGTATTGCATTCCCAGCTTCTTGCTGGTGACACAGATTTATCTTGGTTCATCCTGGGGTTATAAGGCCCCACCTAAGAGGTCTGGCCTATAGCCAGTGCTGGAAGGGAGCTGGAGAGCAAGAGAGAGCAAGAGCCTTCTTGAGGTGGTTTTTTTTTTTTCTTTGCAGGCAGAGGGTCTAAGAAATAAATACATGGGAACCGAAAACAATGTGTTGAAGGCTGGTTTGGAGCACCAAAAATTACCTGATGACTCAAAGGCAGCAATTTTCAACATACAGATCCTGAGAGGAAATCCTGGGGTTTCAGCCCCGTGCTGAAAGGTGATCTGGTAAATGACACTTGGAGGGAAGACTGAACAGAACATTTAAAAGAGCCATACTGGAAGTCTTGGCTTTCAGGGAGAAAGTTTAGGTCCTGTGAATAAGCCTGGCTGACTTTAACTGTTTTTTGCTAAATAAGAGAGCTCAACAGGGGGACTAAAATTCTTTGGCTTTCAGATTGGCATATCATTTTAAAAAGTAATTTGGCTCTGTCTTGTTGTACAAGCAAAAGAGTGGCTGTTGTCACATTCAAATGCCATTTTTAAGAAACACAGAATAACCCAATTTATCATCTTTTCATTGCTTTTTTAGCAAAACCAGTTTCATATGGCTTCTGTAGTGAAGTAGATGGAGTGAGTCAGTAAAGATTGACTGTGTTTTGACTACTACAAACTGTATTGACACACTGCAATGTGGAGAGCTTGCTTAGTTTGGGTTTAAAGACTCTTGGAACGTTTCAAGGTAAGAAAGGATGTAATTTGGAAGAACTGTTACTGCTTTTGACTGACATCCAGTTTGGACATTTCTAATACAAAATCAAAGTATCTGTATATGGTTTTGTTCACCAATATGTATTTAAAATTCACTGCGCCTTTCCTATGAAATAGTTTTCATGTGTAGGAAGTCCCTAAAAGGTTGTGAGTCAAAAAACCCAAACAAACACCCTGAAAGATTTGTTTCCTCATTTGATACTGTACAGAAGGAAGGAATTAGCTAAAGACATAATGAAAAATTTAGAAATAAACCCCACAGCACTTAAGCTTTATACCCCAAATAGCAACAAAAACAGTGAAGTCCACAATAAAGACTGATCAGTTATCATCTTTGTTTTATTCTTTTGACAAATGCACCGTTCAGGGATGGTTGTCTGTTGCTCCAGGAACAATTACCTGTGCAGGCATGGGAAACTCTTCTTCTTGGAAGTCAGATTATCATTTCAGTCTTCCCATGAAGAGGAAGCCTTTGCTGCATATTCTCAGGAGCTGGGATGGGGAGGATCAGATGACAGGTCCCTCTGTTAACACAGATCCTTGGACATGTCATTTAAGGGCTGCCTGGAAGCTGCTTTACATGAATGTAAATCAGGAATTGCCTCCAATGAAACACAGGAAGCAAGTGTTGTATAAGCAGCCTGTCTTTTCCTCCTACATCGATTTTCTGTCTGTAAAGTGGGGGGTATTCGTCTTTCTTTTCTTCAATGGGTTCTTGATTGCTTGTGCAGAAGGGAAATGCTATGGTGATAATCTTCAAAACAAAGCCTCCAGCCATTTCCACTTTTTTGTTATCATGCTAATGGACTTATTTCATTACTTTGTGTAATGAGAAGTTTCCCCTGGCTGTTTTATCCATAATTAATCACAGCATTTCTGGCTTATAAACCACTTCCTTCATATGTTTAGCTGTTCATGATTGCCCTTTAGTCAGTTCCATACAATGTTTTAAATTCTGGGTAAGTCAATGATTTTTTGTTTAGCTAAAGGTATGCTTAGACCAACGCCCTGAACTCCACAGAGACATCATCCCAAATTAATTCTCCAGGTTGCAGCTGCATGATCTTGCTAAAGAAGTGAGTAATATTTTGACATTTAATATTAAATGAGTTATCTTTGAAAAATGCTTCCCTGCCCCTGGTGTACCTCAGGCAAATGGAAACATGCTTAACGTGCATAATGAAACCTTGGTAATGGAAAAAATGGGGAGCTGAGATGATCTATCAGCATCTAGAATCTGCAGGACATAAAAACTGATGGTAAAATGATGGTGAGGCTAAAACATAAACTAATCAAATTGATTGCACTTAAGTGAAGCCCCCTTAACAATACAGCTGTAATTATTCTTAATCCTCTGCAAATCTATTTAAAAAAATTTGTCAAGGTTTTGATTTTTCAGCTTTGGAAATTAGTTTGTGATAATTTCAGTGGTACTGAGCATGTTAGGTTTTCCAGCAACTGACTTGGGATTCTGCACTCTTCAATTCTCTTTTTTCCAAAGAGCACTTCCTATTCCTGGAATGATGTCTTCCTACTTTGCCCACCAAATCGTACCTTTAATTCCAAAATTTACTTTTAATTTTTAAAAAACAAACATAAAAATAAGCACTTTGCTGATGTTAGAGGAATTTCCTGGAATTACAAGCCCTGAGATTATGTTAGGAAGAGTTTGAACCTCTTTGCTTATCTGCCAAGCCTGTGTTTGGCAGGGGGTGAGGGGAAGAGTAGAGGTCTGAAGTAAGCATATCAACAATTTTTCTGAAATACAAACCATCATCACTGCTTGAGGACATTTTGCGTAACTCACTAATTGTGAGCAATTTGGCTTTCCCAAAGCCTTGCCAAGGAAGCCTTTGTGCCACTCCATGCCATCATTTGTCTGCATCTGTACCTGGCTCTATCTGCACCCATCAGTGCCGCGCTTCCGGTGAAGAGCGTTATTGCGAGGGCATGTGCCTGATTCAGAAACCTGTGATCTCAGTGCCATTAGCAACCCTCCCAACAGAACAACTGACTCACCTTTTCAAAAATGTCTCTGTCAGAATACCTGAAATTGTCACAGGCATGTTAAAGATGTTTAGGGCCCAGTTTAAGAGGTGCCAAATCCCCTATAACAGACTGAGCTGTTCTAATTCCCATTATTTTCCTGAGTGGTTGCGATTGTTTGACTACTAAACCACTTGGGGCCATTAGGGAGTTCGGCTCTTCCTCTTCAGCTACTCTGTGCTAGATAATTTTCCCTCAGGTAAATTGATTGCAGATCAATTTGAAGTAATTCAGACAGTTGTAGTGACTACTCCCTGGATGCTTGTCCAAAGCTGCAAATATTTACTGTTTGCCCTGATTGTCCAAAAGGCAAGCAGCTAGTGTAAGAGGGAAACAGCACCAAGTAGTTACATCTTCCATGTAAAGGATGTTTTCTGCAGGGAAGAAGAATAAATTGTGTAAAACACCACAGATCTTGAAAAGGATAGTCACCACCAAACAGGAATCTGCTTAGTCTGTTCCATTTTTGAAGTTTAATGACTAATGTCACAGAAAGAAAAAAGAAGTTTCTCAAATTTTTCCTATTAACAGAAAACTGCCTTGCTGAGTCACAGTTATCCAAAATATTGGAAGTAAAGCACAATTTATTATGTCAAATTTATGATGTCTTCAATATTAGTCTAAACAAGGAAAAAAGGCTGACTGAGTGCAAAATTAACAAATTGGGGAATCATGGAATATATTAGTTTGGAAAGAAGAGATTTACATAGAATAGTGAGTAAACTGCTTGTTTTAAAGACCTAGAACTGTTCATTTTAATAACAACAACAAAATTTGAAATGTTCTGGGACGATCAGACCATTGGAATTCCTCATGGAGGACAACCTAGAGCACTTCACTGCCCATGTTATGGCCCAGTGGGATGAACTTAACACTGTCAGGGAGAGCTGGAGCCTCTCAAAGAGCAGAGGGGCACCATGGCATGGGGAAAAGGTATTGCAGTGCCCCTGCCTGTCCTATCCCTCAGGGTAGATAGCCAGGCATCCACTGCTGCCAGTGCCTCCAACTTTGAGAGCCATTTTGGAGTTTCAGGTGAATCTGGGAGAGTGGAAATATTCTGGCAGACTCACTGAGAACGCTGGAAGCAAACTGGGTCACTCAGGCTCTCAGTTTAAAGTGTAATTAATTTGAGAATAGGAATATGTGCCCAAGTTCAGACTCCACAGCTGCTGAATCTTGCTCAAGTCCCATTTCTTCTTTCTGTGAGAAAGGAATGAGCTAGCACAAACAAAGTGGATGCTAGATAAAACCAACAGTGGAGAATGCATATTCTGTGTTACAATTACACAGTGCCCAATACACTGCTGGCACATTGCAAAAGAACTAGCACATCTCCAGGTTACTCCATTCAAAAAAAAACAAAATAGGAAAAATTTGCTTCCATACTGGTCAATATGAAAATAATTTCAGTTTCTGCTTCTGATTGTATTTCTGAGCTCAAGGATTAAGTGGGCCTTAGGAATTTTATTTTATGATAACTCAAGCCTGTTTTATGTTTGCCTTAGGACAAGTTGGTAATGGAATCTCTTTTTACTTACTGTGATGGAAGATGGAGTTAGTATGACAGCAGCAGTGTGCAGAGAAAGACGGAGGCTTTTCCCTCCAGCATTCACTGCCTAAGGGGAAGGCAGTTCTTAGCAGGGCTAAGGACAGGACACTGCATCACTCAGAAGCAGAGACCCTTAGACTCCCTAAGCCACCTTTGAAGTAATGCAGTACCACTGGGAAATGCACCTTAAACAAAAATCTGGGCTGATTCAATAGATGGAAATCAAACATCAGACCTCATTTCATGGATGCAGTCTATAACTCTGCCACAGATAATTTTCAGCCAGTTTTTAATTTTGATTTGCTTTGAAAAGTCTGATAGAAATGGTAGGGATACCCACAGTGGGTCTTGTGTTTGGCCTGTAGGTTCATGCTTCATAATTTCAATAGTAATAATTGGATGCCAAACCTTAGATGTAGATCTAAAAATGCGTAATCCCTTTTTTGTGACCACCCCAGCTGGAAAATTCCACCCCTCCATCCCAATAACACCTCAAACACCAGTGCTGGCTTTTAATGGCTTCGCTTCCATACCATGTTTTGCACTGGCAGGCTGTCCAGGCCCTGCTGAGTGAAGCCTAAATCCCCCATGGATGTGAGCAATCTGCATTCTCATGGGTGATGCAAGGCCCAGGGTCTGGTGATGCCCATTGGATGTTTGCACTCCACGGAAAATCATCCACAGCATGGTCAGGACATGCCATGGTGTGTTCCATATCATTAACTCAAGAAAATTCACTGGGGGCTGGCAGCGTTTCAGACTCGCCTTTTCAATGCTGAATTCTTTCCTCTTGTCTTCACTAAGCCTCTGCTGCAAAGCTATTATTGGGTGAGTGAGTAATGGCAGCACTTGATTCAAAATAATGCCAAATCAGGAGCACAAGGTTTTCCTTCACCAGTTGCTTCATTGTTACTGGTACAGCTAAGCAGGGTTATCCCTTGCTTTTCATCATGTGAAGAGTGACATGTACCTGGAAGGAGAAGGACTCAAATGCTGAGGTATAAAAGCTTGTGCAGGAACATCTTCATTAAGATCAATTTCATCAAGGTAAATTTCACCTAAAATTGTTGCACAGAGTCTAGAAGTTGCAAACATGCAAGAAATAGAAAAAAAAATTTCTTGGACATTTTATTTTTCTTTTCTTACATTTGTTTGGCAATCCTGCAGATTCATCAAGAAAATACAACGATTGAGACTTTGGCATTCTGAGGGAAATTTTTTTTCTGAATTTTAGCAAGCACATAAATTTGAGAAGTGTGGAGGGTTTTGTTGAGCACTTTGATATTAATACATGGGTATATTATTAGTGGGTTTAGTAAATTTTTTTTAATCCAACAGAGAGAAAATTCTCCACCCCTCATTGTATCTTCATTTAAGAAATGGACATATGGTCAATGATTTAGGTGGCATTGGTGACACAAAACAAACATTGACTCTTGAATATAGAAACCAGTACTGATTTACTTACTTCAGCTCCAGATAAGAAAGAACACACTTCCAGTGTGTGCTGTCAGAACATGTCTGTCATGTGCAATTCCATCATTGTTCCAGCTGCTTTTGGATCATCACTTTCTGAGGACATAAATCTCTTTTTATAGAGGTGAAGGAATGGGCACCTCTCTGCTTTGTATTTTGCTAACTGAACCAAACTTTTAGAAAATGATTTGATTGAGCAGGAACTGAAGCAGACATTTTCCATGTCTTTCAAGAAAATGTGAACCTCCCAAATTACATCCATATTTTGGCATGAAGTGGAATATATATTTTGGATTAAAGTATGACTTTACCCTGCACATTCTTCTTGTTCTAAGAATATTTTGAAACAAAAGGTAGTGTTTTGAAATGAAAATACATTGAAATTTCATTACTTCATTTTTTCATAAGTATGGCTAAATGAAGTATTTTGGCATTTCTGGACTAGCTCTTATGATTTTGAAAATATTTTCCTCTGGTGAATCCAATAAATATTCCAGAAAAAAAGTTTTGGATAGTTATATTCCTTCTATTAATCTCTATTCAACATCATGCAGTCAAAATTTTAAACACTTGCAAATTATTCTGAGTCATTGAGGTATGACAATGGAGTAGTAGCTTAGTACTCAATCATTTGAAAAGAAAATAATATGTAAGATCATTAAAAAATGTGTAATAGGCAAAATGGAAAATTAGATGTATCTGAGGAAAAAAAGGGGCATTTTCAGTGAAAACTTATCCAGCTCTCAGGAGGAAAATTTTATCAAGTGGAATCACTTGAGGTGGCTTTACTTTCAGGTATGGAGAGCAGGGAGGGGCAGAGATGCAAGCTGGACATTGCTTTTCCCTGCTTTACATTTTACCAAAAGCTGTTTGTGCTGCTCACCAGCTGCTGTTAGCTCAGGAAATTCCCAGGCAAGGTGTGCCTCTGGTGGTGGCCTGTCACCTCCCAGTAACTGAGGGCCCCAGTCCCTGCCAGAAGGGAAGAATAGCATCAGCAGCACTGGATCTGCAGGTCCATTGCAAGGTCATCTCTTAAGTAACAATAGCATTTCATGGCTTAGAGGCTCTGGGTAGATCCTGACTGAAATCCGTAGTTTCCCCCTGGCCTCCACACTGATCTTGGCACATCAGATGGATGGAACCTGGCTCATCTTCTTTTGAAGGACTTGTTTCGAAGTCCTGGCCAAGGACTGACATAATTTCAGGGAGTTGTTGGTTACCCTCTTTTGTATTTCAGCTGTGTTTTGGGGCTTGTGTAGACCTGAGCATTGGTTGTCACATATCTTTGATGCATTTGCTCCCATATTTGTTCTGTAGGGTAAAGTTCTGTTGTTAATTTCCATTTTGAAAAAGCTGAGGGAAAAAGAGGTGGTGGGAGATGGTGCAGGAGCATGGGTTTGCACCCAAATTTTGTAATTTCCCAAGCCTTTGTAGCTGAGGCTCTGGGAATTGTTCCTTGGACAGAGCATCAGGATTTAGTAATAGTTACAGAATCATGGAATGGTTTGGGATGGAGGGGACCCTAAAGATCATCTTGTTCCAACCCCCCTGCCATGTACAGGGACATCTTTTACTAGACCACGTTGCTCAGAGCCACATCCAGTCTGGCCTTGAAACTTCCAGAGATGTGGCATCCACACCTTCTCTGGGCAACCTGTGCCAATACCTGCATTACAGTGAAATATTTCTTCCTAACATCTGATCTAAATCTCTACACATTCAGTTTAGTATTGTCCCTCCTTTTCCTATCAGTACCTGCAAATGTAAATGCGCTCCCTCTTTTTCTTAACTCCTCCTTTAGTATTGGAAGGTGCTCCAGGGTGTCCCCAGAGCCTTCCCTCCTCCAGGCTGAACCACCCCAGCTCTGTCTGCCTGCCTCCATAGGAATTATTAACAGTGTTGAGGGAACCTGGGCTGGGACAGGGCTCGAGGAACTGGCACAATAGCACTACATCTTGCCTGAGCAAACTGAGAAATGTCATTGTGGGAAAAAAAAAGTTATGAAAGCAATTGCTGTACCTGCTCATTAAGTGTGTGTGTGTGTGGGAAGCCAGGGCAGGCAGAGGGCTGGGTGTGACTAGAGGCTTCCAGGGGAGACATGCAAGGCCAATGGCAGCAGAGAGGGGGAAAGCAGGTGCAGCCCTAAAGGCTGAGAGATGTGACTCTGGCACTCCTGAGAGGTAGGCAGCCTTGAAAGGAGCAAGAGGGAAGAGTTAAGATCAAGCAACATTGGCAGGAAATTCACCCCGAGGGCCAAACACGCAGCAGTGGAGCTGGGGGTGGCACAGACATGCTTATCTCTACCTTCCACTCCCACCCCATACACTCACTTCGTGTTGCAAGGTATAAACAAATCTATTTAGACTGAAATAGATTTTTTTTTCCATCCTGAGATGAGGATGGGTTTTAATAGTTTTTTTTAAAGTGGTAACAAGGAAGAAAAAGTCACATACAGAGACATTTGGCCCACTCTGAGGTTTTTTTTAACTCCTTTTGCTTGTGAAAATCTCCTCCAAACTAATAAAGGCCATGACCTCCTCAAGAGACTTTCATTAACACTATTTTACCTTTACTGCATTGCTTTATAATATCTCTCCCCAGAATTTTCAGAATGATTTAGGGTTCTGACCCAAAGCCAGTGGGAAGAGTCATATCAGCTTCATTGAATTAGGTCCTTAGAGTCCTTTGCACAGCTGCCAACTCACTAAACAGGGTGTAATATGCAGGCTAATAAGCTACTTAAAAAACATAATGTGAGCATAATTCTCCACTTCATTACATCGGTTTTACACGCCGCTAAAGCCAATAGAGTTCCACTGGTGGAAAACCAGGGTCCTGGAATGGAGGCTCACCCCCTGCATAAGCTTTTTAAAACTGGTTTCAAAGATAAGAGGCAGTAAAGTCTGTATCATATACTCGTGCTGGGCCTGGTCCAAAGCTCACTGTGCTGCACTGGAGTTGTTCCATCAGGCCCTAGGGATATGTATGTCTATGTGCACAGATGTGTGTGTGTCTCTGTGTCAATCTATCTGTGCAATTTATCTATTTTTACCGTGCTCCTCGCTGCAGTGACTAAGAGCCTGGGTGACTGAGGTTAAGCAATATGTAAAGTCCCCAAAGCCTTGATCTAATATATACTTGCTGATCCTGTAATATAAAAATAAATGTAGGTTAGCCTGTGATCTGTGGGACATATACATTCAAGCATGCAGAACACACACAGAAAGAGCAGGGCTGTTTTCCATCCAGTTGAACAGGTTGTGCCATTGGCAGGACACAGGAAACTGCTGCCAAACAGGCATCACCCATTTTTTAATTCTCAGGCTCTGTTTTTATATGCTGCTGATGGATATTGGATGAATTGCTCATTGTAAATCAATAATACTTCAGATTAATGAGGAACTAGAACTGTTTCCAATAAATGTAAATGCTTAGCATTTTTTAGAAACCAAGCCTTTTACGAGGAATCATTTTTTTTTCTTTTAGGGCAGAATGGTATAAAAACATTTAAGGATAACCTTGTGAATTGATGAAAAGGGAGAGAGCAAATGGATGAGCATGTATTCCAGCTCTTTGCTTTATAATTTCAGCTGCACAGAACCATGTTGTGCAAAGAGAATCATAGCAGTATATAACATGCACTATCTGGGTGAAAATTAATGCTCTTCAGAAGAGCTACCCTACTATTAAATAATAGTGCTGTACTATAACTGTGGATTTATTTCTTTGCTACAGATTTTGTACTGGGAAAGATCTGTGGAAACTGCAAAGAGGAGAAAAGTTTTCATAATTTGCCTCTCAATAGTTTCTGAGCCTGAAGTTTTGCTCACATTAAAAAAAAAAAAAGGCAACTTTTTCTCCCTAGCTCTGCATTCAGGAATTCTCTCTATGAAGTAATGGAAGATGAGGGTGAGAGATGGACTTAATGGGGAAGAAACGATTTTTATAAAGAACAAATGTTTTCTCCTCCCAAGGATCTATGGGAAGTGAAATTGTGTGTCAAGAGTAGCACAGCAATACAGGCATCAGCAAACTGCAAACCTTTGCTGTTCATCAAACAAAGAAAAGTAATGAAATGTTCTTAGAATTTCCTCTTTACTGTGTGAGGAATGAAAATAGCCCAAAATAATGTGGTGGGTGAACTGTATACACCAGGCAATAAACTAAACTTCCTGTCTCTAACAAAAGGCTTCTCTTTATAAAGTGCCAGCACTTTTAAGTGCAAAACATTGGTATCCAATTCTCCTTTAGCTCTTTAAGAATGTCTTTTGAGAAGTTTTCAATTTGGCATTTAAATTTTTTGGATATTTTTTTTAGAAACATAAGCTGCTGATAGATGAAGAGCATAAGCTGTACTGCTTGGAGCAGCTCTGGATTCCAAACGTTTTGGAGAGCAAACCACTGTCAACCTTTGATCCATCTTGCAGACCCCCTGCACAACTGCAGAGAAATGAATTTATAGATTTTGTTCTTTCATGTATTTTTGCGGGCTGATTATGGACCTACTCAAGCACTCACATTTCATAGTTTGAGCTATATGAGCTTGGAAGTTCTTTTCCCCCTTCCTGATGGCAAAAACAATTTGTGTCTTTCTCTCAATCATGCAGACATCATGTTTAGCTGCTGGTGGGTTCTAGTGTCTCTAGTCAAAAAACCCCCCCCAGGTGATCTCTTCCATCAGTTGCCTACCAGTGTTGCTTTACTTTCATGATAGACTGACCTTTTTTCCTGAAGAAAATCAGAATTTGGTCTCATTTAGTAGTCTTCAGCCTGGTAGTTTCTTGCATAACATTTTTTTGTGAAAAAAACCTCAAGTTTTGTGAAAAACATAAGTTTTTTTAGGATGATTCTATATGAGGGTACAGTTTCCATGGCTGGAATGGAATGGGACATGCCTTGTAGTTTCACTGACCTTTGGGGGAGAGAAGCTGAAAGCCTGTATGTGGAGTGTCTGGAATTGCTGAGGATCAGTTATTTTGTGGTTTTATGTGTTGTTTGTTTGTTTGTTTTCCCTTGTGTGGTTTACACTGAAGCTGTGGGTTCTGTGCTGGCTGACAGGCTGAGCTGCAAAGAGGCAGCCGAGGGTAGACCTGGGGCTGTGGGCAGGCTGGGATCAGCTTGGTCTGGGACTGCAAAGAACTGGTCTTCAACGCCTGCTCCAAAGCTTGGGATGCTGGTAGGAAAGGTTCTGGGTGTGGACTGACCCTCTGAGGATTGTCCCTGACTCCTCAGTGGGATCTGTGTGCTCTTCAGAGTGGTCTAGTGGGCATCAGGAGCAGATCTGCAAAGATTCCACACACAGGCTGGGGAAGTCACAGTGTTGCTGCCTGGCTGTGCTACTGCAGAGTGCAAGGTGACTCCAGCCTTCATAGAAATGCTCAACAATTAACAAGACTTTTGCTTGCTTTAAAGGGAATGTTGGGGTCTTGTTGCAAAAAGATGCAATGGGTATTTCCTTAGTGCTTAATTCCCAGGCACTTTTCTATCCTAGGATAGAAACTGCATTAAGAGGAGCATGCTGCTCTACTGTGTTTATCTACCTTGCCCATCTTTGTTTCTTTTCCATTATTCTCCCTTTCTATTATTCCTCTGTAACTGTTGTGAAGGGGGGAAATTCCTCCCCCATCTGTGTCTGTGATGAACTTAGAGGTGTTAGAACAAGGGATTATCATCATTTTTAGGGGGTCAGGGAAGTCTCAAAGCTTTCCTTCCCATATTAGAGACTAAGCATGAGGAAAGAAACCCAGTGTGAGCTGTCATCCCTTCCAGAGGTAAGAACATGCCAACATGGTATTTCTGCAAGACACAGCAGATCCCACTGAGTTTGGAGCTGGTGGGAAGGGGAGCCTAGTGTCCTGAACCACTAATTCCTCTCTGGTATCCTTGGGCTTGCAAATAGTGATGTCTGTTAGGGCCCTTGTATCCCAGGCTGCTGATCCTGCCCTGAGGGAGGCAAGGCTTGTTACAAACTGACCCAATCAATTCTCTAGGTGAGAGGCAAGGCCTAAATGAGCATCCTGAAGGATCTTCACCTGCTTGTGAGTTTGGATATTTCATTTGTGTGCTGTCTCCAGCCTCCAAGTATGTGTGCTGTGGATGGATATTTAACTCCCAAACACCTGAGTTAGCTGACACTGGGGAGAATTCCTCTTTACTCTCACACACCAGAGCATGTTCAGTTGCAATCTCTTGGTTTAACAGGGAAAAAAAAGCCAATCCAGCAGCATTCCTGCTCATCTAAAATCTTCAGAGATTCATGTGTTTGGCTCAGCATGGCTTGACATTAATCTGCTGTTGGAATATCTATGGGAAAGAACAGCCAAGTGACTGAAGAGTAGAAGAAATCCTAGTTTGTCTGGCACAAACTGGCCTGCCACCATAAAAGATGAAAACACCACAGAGGGGAGGCAGGAGGAGTCCACTCAGCTGTTTCAATTTTCAGTCTGGGCTGGCTTCCTTTGGTTATCATGGATGCTAAGAAAAGTAAAACAGTGTTGCTACTCTGTGAAACAAACTCTTTAAAACAAATTAGGTCAACCAATAAATTTAAGGAAAGCTGTGAGGGGAGTTAAAGTGTTTAATAATGATAGAGAGATAGCATTAATACAGTTTTAAAGTGTTTCATATTTAAATGTGGCTCCAAGTTGGTTGTGTGTAACAGGACAAATATAACTGAGGTGGGGCTGAGCACAAGATCTGGATTCCAGCCCACTTTAGAAAGCCAAAATAAACACTCACACAACTACAACATTTCACATGGACTTTTGTGCTAATTATCTACAGTTTCTGATGCTGATTTGTAAAAGGGTGGGTGGGGGGAGACACTGACATATCCAGAAGACTGCTGGAAATACTGTGGACTTTATCCTGATCAGCAGTGTAAATCATGTCTGACTCTTTAGAAGTTCAGGATGAGGATTGCCTGTCCTTTCTCCCCAGGCTATATTAGGCTAGACTTGAATTTTTATAAAGTGAAATGCCAGAATTCACTGGGTGGATACTAAAGTGAGGATCTGGTTGTTAGGCTTCTCTCACTGCGAGTTGCTCTGTGTGGTTCAGAGCAAGTCCCTGTGCCTCTGGTTCCCATTTGCTCTTTGGCCTGAGACTGCCAGCTCAGTACTATTTATTTATTTATCTGTTTTATCCCTCCCTCTCTGTTACTTATCTTTCTTCAACTCTGCATATTCTACTCTTGCATCATGAGCTGTGCCTGTATGTCTGTGCTGGGCTTTCTTGTTTGCCTAGGCTGTAAAATCCTTGGTGCAGATTGCTTTGCCCACAGCCATTGTTTTATCCTTTGTAATAAACGTTATTGCTAATATTTGAGGTAACAATAATCTCATATTACCTTAAGTAGCTTTCATTTTTTTTAACTCCAACTACAGTATAATCCCATATTTTCCTGTAGCTGATGACAACACTAAAGGTTTAGGGTTTGCATCCTTGAAGATTTTATAATGCTTCATGCAGCAGGGTTGTGGTCTTTTTCTGGAGTCTCAAGGTGCTACTGTCATACTACTAATAATGTGCTTATAAAACAAAATTATTTAAAGCTATTTGCTGTTTTTGGTGTGTTGTCTCCTAAAAAAATCCCAACAACCCTGTCTGTTTCTGCTTGGCTTTTATGGCAGTAAAAGCTCACTGATGTGTGTTAAGCTCTGTAGAGACACTTTAGTTACTGTACATCTGAATGGCTGTCACATTAGGAGTTAAAGATCTCTATTTCAAGGAAAGAGGGATTTTTATGTTTCTAATATAAATGAGTATGCTTCAGCCTTTTTACCAAATTCAAACTGCATGGAAGGGTATTTTATAATAGACTAAGAAGGCAACATAAAATTAAGTAAAGCTGGGTCTGGTGCCTAAAAATATTTGGCAGAATTCCCTGGAAAGCCACATTTGAACATTTTTAATATATATTACAAGGCAGACAAGAATAATTATCTTCTCTTGAAGTTCCCCAAGTGAGAGAATTGTATTGTAATGCCCTTTGAAAGAAAATAATATAAGTTACCAAATGATTATGTTGTGGAATTCTTCCCCACCCCCTGTCTCTTTCACCCATCTGATTGTATGCAAAGAGAGAAAGAGCATGGTACAAATGGAGCAACTGTTCTTATATTCCTTTTTAAAATACAAAACTTAGCACCTTTAAGTAGGTTTTCCTGCCTGTGTACAGAGGAGTCCCTGTAAAAAATAATTGAGGCAAATATTTTTAAATGACTAAAGCATAGCATTGCTAGGGATGAGACAACTTTCTTACAGTCCTATGTTGTGAATTCTTTGGGAAATTTAAGTAATGTTATTCTTTTTTTTTTTTCCTACTCCTTTCTACATCCAATATTCATACACACTGATGTTAAAGCTTTTTTTTTTTATTTGCCTTTTTTTAGCTACTATTAAAATAAGCAGCAAAGTCTTAGCAGTGGGAGCTGAGACAAAACAGGATTAAGTGAACCTGCAGCAAGCATTGGCATTTTAAGAGGTAAATGCCCAGCTCCCTCAAAAATTTAGTTGTCCTCAATAAGGTAGATGGAAAGATGTATCCTTAGTTGAGACAGAACTTCCCTAAAACATGTAGATCCTTCTAGAGCCAGTATGAAGATGCTTAGTTACAGATATTGGAGCTTTTGTTTTCTTTCCAGTCTCCCTGTGCCTGGCAATAGTTACAGAAAAGGACAGTTGTACCAGCTTCTTCCTGTGGGGTTTATCTTGTTCATCATCTAGACTGGTGATGATAAGAGTAAAGGTAGACAGAATTAAAAAAAAAAAACTAAAAACAATAAAAGAAAACAAAACCTAAAATGTGACTCTTGGAAACTTATTAGAGTCAGATTTCACAGTTATTTTTGGTGTGGTTGGGGTCTATGGTGAATAAAGAAAATCTGAGTCCTGGTACTGAATTCCTAGAGGGAAAGAGAGGTATGGGCTCACACAGGGCTAGAGGGGCTGAGGGAGAGCCCAAATTCTCTGCTGTTGTAGGCTGGAGTTGCTGTTACTTGGATAATAAAAGTTCCTTCTGATTTAGGCCAGCCAAGAGAGGTCCTGCAGGGTCTTGAGAGAGCTGCAGATATGTGATCCTGCAAGTGAAGAAAGAAAACTAGGGATATATAGAGGGGCAGTGAGAGATGTTTTGGCAGCAGGATTTAAAGTTAGAAACAGTGGGAGGCAAAGCTGTGATGGAAGCACTGAGGCTGAGCAATCCTACCCTGGGAAATTTGTCTGATGGCGGGGCTGCAAGCTGCTTTCTTAATTCTTTATTTTTTTCAGACCAGAGGTTATGAAATTAGCCTGCCTCATTTCAAGGGGGAGGAGGGAAAGCTGAAGAATAATAGTGTTCATTTGCTCTGGTGGAATCTTTCGTATAGGAGCACATATATGCAAATGTGTAACTTCATCTCCCTCTGTCACTGGTGACCATATTCCAGGACCAGCATGGAGCTCAGCCTGAGCACCACACATTTCCACCATGCCAGATCCTTTCCTCCACCTCTAAAGCTCTGCTCCCAACTTTTATTGGCCACAGGAACCTGGATTCTTCAGTCAGCTGAGAGAGCAGCAGCTCAGCTGCCTTGGCGGTGCCGCTGCGTCGGCTATTGCACATTTTTTAAGTCCTTTTTTTTTTAAAGTAGCAGATCAGAGCTTGCAAAACAGGACGTCTTGGAACTCAAACTAGATGAAAACAAGCTACAATGAAAGTGAAAAAAGCATATCATTTTACTACCAATTGAAAATTAGGACCAGATGAAGCCTCTGAAGCCCTGGGCATTTAATTTACTGGAGTCGGTCACTCCTGTGTGAAACCAGCATTGGGCTGTTTTCTCTGCACATAAGTGATATCTTTGTTTGTTTGTATTTGACATAATTGGTTGAAGAAAATAACGAGATGAATTGTTTTGGTTTTCTTGTTTGCATAAACTTTACATACAAGTGATTTACTTTGCAAGCCGCTCTGATAGGGTGTCTGTAGTTTACATGGCTCAGAAATTGTGCAGAACAAAGCCATTGGATGGGGTGCTGCTCTGGATCTGGAGGAGCTTTCTGAATAAACAGGTTCATGCAGCTTGGCAAATCTTGGGGTTTCGTTGTTGTTGTCCTCCCTCCATTTGCATGCATATGAGTTTTTATCAGTCCTAGCCAGAAAGAGAAGTTGCTTTGCAATCTCACCTACTTGTTCTGTTTCTGTGAAGTGAACACACCTTTTCCTGGGGACTCCTCGCCCAAGACTTTCATTGTGTGGGACTCACTGACCTTCTCTGTTTGTGGTCATGTATATATAAATATCTCTGGGTTTATTTGGTTGTCAAGCTAGAAGATGGCAGGGACTTCACACAGCCAAGTATCAGTGTTTGAACATTCAGTTTTGTTTGAACTAGTTGTCCAGGTATGAAACTGAGCTATTTCTTTTTGTACTGTTTGTTTTCAGATTTGTTTCTGCCTGGAAAATTTGGCTTATTGTCTGGATACCAGTAATTTAAGAGAGTCAATCATGGTCACAAATCAGAAAAAAGGATAAACTCTCCATATTGCATTTATTTGTAGTCTTTTATATGGAACGTGATTTGAAGCAAGCTTTTGGTGGTGGTCTTTTAGGGAAGTTAGGGTCACAAGCCATTTTAAAATCATACCTTCAACAACCATCAGGAGGATTTTATACACTTAGAGATAAACAAACAAACAAACAGCCCTCATTAGATTTAATGAGTAATAAGAAATGGAAGCACAGGTATCCATATAGGAAGTGTGATTTTCATACCATGGGTAATATGAACTTTAAAAATAAAAACTTCTTTCTCCAAATAAATATTTTTTAACTCTTGCCTCATATATTTCAGGAAAACTATTGCTTCAGGAGTGCTGAAGCTCTTTATTGCATAAAGTAATAAAGTAATTTTGCTTTGTTTAGTGCAACTAACAGCCAAAGCCTTGATTAGCTTGGATTTATTGAAAGAAAATCTTGAAATAGGAAGTCAGGAGGATACAACTGAAATGAAACAATTGAAGTTTTTGTTATTAAACACTGTCAGAATGGGTACACCCTGAAAGAGGAAAGCTTTTTGTTCCAGAGAGATATTTCTTCCTAAGATGCTCGATGAGATTTAACAGGAAATGTTCAGTCTTATCCTGGTGTACTGCCAGGTTTTTGCCAGCTTGGTTGCAATAAAGAGCTGTGATGGGATTCCTCAGCCTTGGGAACTGGATGCTGGTCAGGCTTTTAGCACTGAGGAGCTTGCATTTATATAAGGAAAAAAAAATATGTTAATAGAGCAAAATAAAGGATATTTATGATATTTAAGAGAGCCCATGAGAGAGCTCCTCAGCACCACTGAAGAAGCACAAGATAAATGTTTTCCCAGTCTCAGTGCAGTTACTGGGAGCTCTGTGAGCCCTGCCCGTGGATGTGTTCTACACTGTGCCATAAGGTGTTGGTGCCTGCACTGGGCTAAGCAGAGCCTGACCAGCAATAACTGTGTGTGTGCAGCAGGCTGGGAACGAGTTCAGAGGCTCTGTGGAGCTCTCCAAATGTGCAGGCAGGTAGATGTTCATGTGCTGAGCCCCATGGCACCCAGGAAGGCTGGAGCTGTCCTCCAGAGCAAAAGGAGAAGGAAGAGGGTGATGCCCACCTGTGGTGTCCAGGCTGGAGAGGTGCAGCGAGAACTCTTCAATCTTCCTGCTGTAATTTGTTCCCAACTGTTCCTGCTCATGCAGAGTGTGACCAAATGGCACTCACAGGACAAAATTAAGCTCACTCAGAGTGTTTGTGTGTGCCTAACACTTTTAAATGGAAAAGCTTGAGAACTGTTTTCTTTTGACTTTGTTCTGGGTAAGTTTAATGTGGTCCTCTGTAAAGAAAACAAGAGTCTGGGAACACAAATCTCCAGGAGACTCTGGTCTATTAGATAATTTGAAAATCTTTAATGATCACACACATAGATCTGAGAGAGCTGAGGCACACAGCTGTAGTTTCTGAGCACTGCCTGTATTTGCCATCTGTGTCTAAGCAAGCAGATTTTGGCTGGAAGCTCTGCTTCATACAACTGACTGTTACTCATTTTGCTCCTTGTCACCTCTAGACTGGGCTTTCCACAAAGATTAATGGGACATGAGAGAAAACTCTTTCCCTGTCCTGAGAAAACAATGTAATGCCATGCCAGTTGTGTTAACTCAGATAAAGCTGGTGGTGTTCTAATATTTGGTGTTTCTTTCCTGGGTTTGAGCTTCCATTCAGCCTGAAAATGCAGCGGTAACTCTTCTGTTCAGCAGAGTTAGAATTGCTCATGTGTCTGTTTTTACCCCAAACTTTTACAAACTTCTCACTGGTAAACAGGCACAAAGAGGACCCTGATTTTTGGGGGGCTAAGATGGCACTCCTATAATCCCATTAAATTGCCAGGAGAAAGAATTGATTCATCAATGTGATTGTCTCCTCAGTCTGTTACTTGCCAGTTGATTAAAGGAATGTCTATTGATTTGGGCAATGGAAGAAACTTTTGGTATTCATTACAGCCTGGGAAAAGCTTGGACTGAAAGCCTCAGGAGTGCTATGGTGCTACTACACATATGTATTGTACCAAAGAATTTTTGAAATGGAGATTCTTCTGCCTGTGTTTATAGAATTCAGTGAAATCATACATTACTGGGCAGCAATATACCCTCCCTTTCCTTGGCTGAAGTGTGAGCATGGAGTTTGAGTCTAAGATTTTTTAATTTTTGTTTTCTTGAATTGCCCTCTGCCTTCTTCATTTCTGTGGCATCACTAGAAAGTCTGAATTACTCCTTATCTTGCTTTCTGTGGGACTAACTGTAATTTAAGAGACTGATATTGACAAACTGCTGCTGGGGAAATTTGGAAGTCATTATTAATTAATTACTAATTTATTTTTTTCCCCAGAATTTGGGTCAATTACATAGGAGAAAGATGAGGGGATCTTGTGCTTATTTACAAGTTTTGAACTAGCTTACACTTTAATAAGGAGTGATAGTTACTCTCTGTTTCTCCTATGAGTGTAGGTGATAATCTTTCCTCCTGTAAGAGGTTCATTTTCTTAGGCTGCATTGCAGTAAGTTGGAACAAAAACTTGTAATGTCAGTAAAGCTGAAATTCAAGCAGCCTGACATTTGATCTAGATAAAATGAAAAATTTGTGTTCCACTGTTCATCTTCTGACTTCAAACTCTTCATGACTTCAGCGGTTCTTTTCTTTTTGAAGAAAAAAATACAAAAATAATTGAAATTTGTGTTTCTGGAGGAAACATCCATTTCGAACCTCTTTTTCAGAAAGAGAACTAGGTTCTGCTTTATGAACAAAACTCTGCTGTCGCCCAAAGACCACCTCTTGGTGAAAACTATTTTCATAGTTGTTCAGACAAGACTTAAGTGCTTGGATTTTACATTTTCAGTTTACACATATTGCCATTCTTCTCTGACCACAGGAATTGTTCTGCAGTTTGCTTTTCACTTTTATCTCTTTGCTCGTGGCAATTATTTCTTATTAAAATGCTTGCATCAACAGGGCAATTAATTCTCAGTAATTTCCAAGCTGTGTTAACTTTGTTGGTGGTTAATCTGGTGCAGCATCACTGGATCAAAGCAGTGGGTGCTGAGCCCCTGTAGCTGTGTGTGCTCTGGATTGAATATATCCCAATGCCTGTGGTCCAAAACCTTTGAGAGAAGGTGCCACACTAAACCACACTGAGGCAAGCCTGTGATCCAGAATCACAGAATCAACTAGCTTGGAAAAGACCTTGGAGATCATCAAGTCCAACCTGTGACCTAAAACCACCTTATTGTCCATGGGGACAGTTGATAGATTTGCTTCAAAATTGCACTGTTGCTCTGAACATAAATTCTGGGATGGATGCAATATTTGGTCCTCACAAATGCAGGCTGTGGTGTGTAGACCAAAGCCTAGTGGTGGATATCATGTTCTGTATTTTCTAGAAGCCAGACTATGCTAATCTTGGCTTTACTGGTCTGTGAGTTCTAAAAGGATATCCTTCCCTGTTTGAGCTCTGTCAAACAGCTGGGCTGTCAATGGCATTACAGATGTTACCTAAGGATTGGTTGGATGTCTTTGAATAGGGATCCTGGGCCATATTTCCAGTTAGCTGGGAGACAATCAAGCCAGCTCTTTTCCTGTGGTTTTAAAAAACCTTGTAATTGTGATTCATAAATGCCACAGCTGCTGGGATTTTCCTTGTATTTCCAGGTGTCTCCCCTGTGAACCTGCACAGCCAACACTGGAGTGTGTTTGTGCCAGCAGTGATGGATTCTGCAGCAGAGCCTGTGGAGTTGCTCTCTGTGCCTGTCTCCACCTGTGTGTGGCTGGGGACATCTGATTCTTGGGCTCTCTCCTGTCACTCAGGGACAAATGTCTTTATTGTTTGGAGGGGATTTAGGAAACACAAGTTGGCAAGTATTTCAGTGACTCTTCTGCCCCCCATTCTGCCTGTTCTTGTGGTTGACTCTTAGGGATTGAATCGACCCTCTAGTTACAAAAGCTGTTATACGCTTAAAAAGCTTCCAGACTTGTATTATAAACTTTTTGTCTGAATGGTAATAGGGCTCAAACTCAAGTGTGGTGACTGTCCACAGCTCAGTGTGAAATGAAGACAGATGTGGTCACAGTCCTTGCCTCAAGGCATTTAGAGTTTAAAACCAGTGAAGGAGAAAGGTTGGGGTGACTTGCACAAAACTAGTGCATCTACCTGGTTGCACTTAAAGACTTCATTCTCTATCTCTGAGCTGCACTGTCTTCGTGTTGGCCTATGCTGTTCTCCTTTCTCTAAAATCATCAGAACTGGCCTCTTCAAGTGCATATTTAGGCTGCCTCCTTTTCTCCTGTGTCTTCAGCAGCCGGTGTTGATCAGGAAATTCTCACTGACCATTCTTCCCTGCGACTTTTCAGTGTGGTCCTTACTGAAGGCCTCTTGCCAGCTCTGTCTGCTTGAGCCTAAGGAGCAGGATGTGAGCACTCATTTATACACTGCTCCTTTCTCTGCTGGATGGATTCAAGAGCTGCAAGTTGATTTGGACCCTTCTGCACCTGTGAAGACGTGGGCTCCTCTGGGTGACCACCATCCACAGTAGCACTGACCCATAGAAACTCTGCCGCAGCTCCGAGAGTGGAGACTTTGTGTGCAGAGAGGAGGGGAACAGGGTGGAGTGAGAAATGTGGATTCATGCACTCACTCTGCAACAGCCTTCCTGGGTGGCCTTGAACATATCACTTACATCTTTCCTGCCCCTCCTTTGCTTCCTTATGCTTCAGTGTCCCACCTGTAAAATCAGGATGGTAAAACTTCCTGCTGCCCTTCCTCTGGCTTAGCCGTTCAGGGGGTCAGCTCTCCATCTCTGCTGATGTTCTCTGTGCAGTGCTGCAGCATTGAAATCAGTGAGGTTGATCTTGGCCTAAAGGGTTAAAGATATGCATGTAATGGAAATGTTCAGAAGCCAGGATTTAGGTTTCTAGGGTGGGATTTTCCAGGTTCCTGAAGGCCATTCCTATGTATCAGGGAAACAACAGACTGATCACTTAAACAGCCTAGGAAATTCAAATTTTAAATCCAAATTCAGGCTCCTGAATCAGTGGCTTGACTTCAGAAGTGCTCACCACCCAGCAGTTTGCTGTGAATATGGCAGATATGAATTTGAGGGGCTCAATATTTTGGCAGGTGTCACAGATTTAGATGGACTGGGAGCCTTGCTATAGGTGTGTGAGGTTGTGGAGTTGTAGTGGCTCTGTGTGCATGTGGGTTTTCTTTTTGCCTTAAACTACTGCTTCAGTTCAAAACCCTAACTCGTTCCCAAGGACAGAGTACATGCACTGAGTGCCTTGGTTCATCAGTAGATTCCAGACTGCCAAATGCATTTGGTGGTCTTGGGTGTTTTCCAAGCGAAAGAGTCACAGAGACCTGACAGTGTGCACATGTATTTTCACACATAGATATTTTGGCATTTTAGCTGGCTGTCTGTGCTCACTCGGTAGAAATGTGGCTCGAGTTGTTGCAAGAGTGAGGGGGTGGTCCCAACGGGTCAGAGTTCAGTCTAGTGGTAGGGCAGGGTGGGGAAGCTTGGATTGCAGCTGCCTACACAAATTTTGACCTCAGATTAACCAGACAGCTTCAGTTTCCACTGCTGCTGTCCCAAAGCCTCCATGAGCAAAAATAACCAAAGGACAGGAAAAGAAAATAGATTTTTGGAGTCCATACAAAATGTAGAAAAACTTCTTTATTGTTCTTTATAATTTATGAATTGTCTCTCTCTTTGACTAGTCCCTGCTGGAAGCAAATCTTAGATATTCTGGGGCCAGCACCACAAGGGTGCACGCATTTGCCAGTGCTGAACAGGTTAGGCAAGATCCTGTGCTGATGTAAATCAACAGGGCCCTGTTGAAGTTGTGCCAGTTTGCACCAGTTAAGGATATAATTCCTGAATGTAATAATTTACTGCATTATCCCCTTCAAAGTTTAAACTCCTCTTCTTTATCTTCTAATTCTGAAAGCAGAGCTGTTTTTTATTAGCTAATGGGTTCATAGTTCATAGGAATGGGGTGTTTTTATTAAATATTAAAAATCCAACATTTACCTTGACTGAAAGGCTTGTCTTCATTTAGTCCTGATTGAAGCTGACAGTGAAGAATGTAGGCTGTTCTTGCCAAGTCCTGATATGGTCCAGCAGCAGAGTTTTGTGAGTGGTGATGAGTCTCCCTTCTCAGAACTGATCTTACTGAGTTCTCATAATCAAGGACAGACTTTCAGAAGGGCTCAAATTGGCTTGTTTTTCAGAAACTGCTGAGTATTGAGTGCTCATCTTCCTTTGAAAAACCTATGTTCAATTTTGTGCTAGAAGCTTCTGAGTGCCAGGCATGCTTAAAAGCCAGTCTCTAAGTGTCATTTGAAACATGTTCCCACATAACAAATTCTATACACTGTCAGGCAATCTGATTTTTTTTTTAACAACAGTATTGTTAAGTGAAGGATGGCAGTGGTGTGAATAGCCTTAAAGAAAATCAGAATTGTCCTAAAACTTCATTCATGTCTTGCAGTGAACTTATGTGAACTCTTGGAATATTTTAAAGATCTGAGAAGAAAGCAGTTCTGTTTCATGCCTTCATACACCTGTGTACTCTGTTTGATTAAAGCTGGTCCAGAAACGTTTTGCTGAAGAACTTTAATTTCTGGCCTTATCAGAAAGAAGACACATCATGTAACTTGTTAAACCAATCCAAATGCCACTATATTTAAGCCCAGAAGGCTTAAATTTTTTTGCATAAGAATTTGTGAAGCTTTCAAAGCTCCTTTAGTAAAACTGGACATTGATCCCATAGACTGTGTCTTTTAGCCCTGCTGACTTTGCCCATAAGAAATTCAAATAATATTTTGGAAAGATATGAAATTGTCCTTGTCCCACAATATGTCAAACCTGACCCCTCATCATGGCCTTCTATATTTAAGAGCAGTCCAGGAGGTGCTTGAACTTCTGCACCTTCTGAAAAATATGACACAAATTTAAATTGGGGGGAAAGGGGGGGTGTGCATCAGAATTTCATTATTTGACAAAAAATGTAGTGAAACAAATCCTTCCTCAGGCTTTCATAAATAACTGGTGCTCGAGTGGTGCCATAGACTGAAGCATCCTCAACTTCATGCAAACAGGATTTTTCATTGCAAAATACATTTGTAGACAATAGATGCAATGAATTGTAAGAAATGTCTCATAAAAGTTGTCAGTAGTCAGAACATGAAATATCACTGAACTCTGATCTATATCTTCAAACACAATCCAAACATGAAATTCTGCTTTCTCTAAATTGGCGATAAAACTTGTGTTGACTTCAGTACACAAAGGCATTAAAAAATTAGATTTTTTTTCTCTTGTTTTCAAATCAATCCCTCCTGGTTAACATTCAGTACGGTCAGAGTGAGGAAGAGAAATATTCTATTTGAAAGCTTAAAGGTAAAACTCTGAATTTGGTTTCTAGGTACATCTTTTCTCATTGCTATGGCTGCAGGCTTTACCAAAATTCAAAGTTACCTTCAGAAATCATCAAGGAGAATAAGAGAGGAGTAAGTGCACAGGTGAAAGATACTTGAGGTGGGAGCTTTCTATTCCCAAAAAAGAAGGATTAAGTTGAGGTACCAAACTCCTTTTCCTGGAGAGGTCTGGGTAGGATTTCAGTGATTTATGTGGACAAATATGGTTGGATAGGATATGGTTTCATCCTTCACTCCTCTCCTTCCTCAATGCCCAGGAACAATCAAGGCAAGAATGTTCTTAAAATATGGATTTGTAGCTCCTGTGGTGCTTGGTTCCATAGTCATCCAGATAGGATGAGTCACCAGTGCTGGGATGTTAGGGAGATGGATTTTGGAGTTGGGTTTGAATGGATTTCCCTGACTTACTATATTGCTGAAATACAGGTCTAGAAACAGGTTTTCAAAACCAGTTTGCCAGCAGTCAGGAGTCACTTGAAGACCATACTAAAGCTCCTTTATACTAATTTCAATACTTTTTCAATATTTTCTAATTGGTTTTTTTTTTGCTTATATTTGCACTGAATGGTATAACTACAAGTTGGGGTTAATCCTCCTATGTCTTAATTATTTGTAGGTGGAAGTATTGATTTCTGCTCCTCTCTGCTTCCTCATCTCTTAATCTATCTCCATTTGTGGTTGTGTGCAACCATCATTTTGGGGGATGAGAGGGCAAAGGTGATGTCCATTTACTTTCTTGCAGATGGCAGATAATTTATAAGAGCTCTGCTGCCTGGTATATCCCCACTTTCTAGACAGCCATGTCAGTGTGCAAAGGTGCCTTCCAGGCTGCAGATGTTGAGCAATGAAGGGAAATAAACTGAGTTTTGGCTGACATGTAGAAAAGTATTAACTTTTAGAATACTAAAGCTGGTTCTTAATATAGAAAATCACCATATTTTTGAAAAATTATGTTGAAATTTATTTTTTTTGTATTGAATGAGACAAAGCTAGAAGGGATCTGAGTGGAAATTCCAAGATCTGAATAAATTACTCATCTCTACATCTCAGTGTGATGACATAACTTTACAGAGTATCTTAAAACAAAGCAAAGAATTTTGCTGCTTTCTCTTTCATTGCTCTTTAACTCAGTAACATCTTCCTTCCCATGACTTGTTCCATTATCTTCAGTGTGGCAAGTTTAGCATGAATGTACTCCCTTCAACATGAGTGAAATGATTAAATCTGCTCTAATTAATTGTTTCAGTATGTTGGAAGAAATAGATTTCTTCTTCTTTCTTCTCCCCCACCCTCTCCCTTCCTTCCTATATATTTTTCCACCAATTTCTGTAGTGGGCCAGGCTCTGCAAAGCATCCCAAAACATACCTGAAGCCAAGTGTTTGGAATTACCTTGGATGTACCTTCCTATCTCAGCACTTCCTTACATCCCTCACTGTATGTGTGCCCTGAGACTCTCTCGTGATTTGTGGCACTTTATTTTCTTCCCTTCTTGGGACAGAAATGAGGTCTGAACATGCAATTCTCCAGGTGAGGGCCCAGCCACAAACCACCCCAGTTAATTCAGTTGTTTGGGGTTGTGGAAGTTGCCACATGTGAAATGTCCATAGGGTAAGGCACTGGCTGTCCAGGCAGATCCATGCCTGACCTTTTGCCCTGGAAAGTGGCAGCACAAGGCAAGTGTCTGATGGGCTTCCTCAAGATTTAAATGGCTTTAAAATCTTAATTTACTGCCTATATGTATGTGTACAGGAAGCAATGATTTTGAGACAGTCATGTGGCAACCTATAAATTTCCTCCTCTGCAATTATTCTGCTTCAGATAGATTGATCCACTTTTTGTCTTCCAGTGCAAAGTGCACCTAAACTCTTGAAACTGAACTTTCAGTGGAAATGTGATTTCAGACAGACATTACTCCTCTGGAAAGGCAGAATCAGTCTTATTAATAAGCTTTCACTATTGTTTTCCTATCTTTGTTTAATGTGCTTGAATGTTGAATTATGCTAAATTATGTACACGTTAAGTGATAAATTACATAATGCTCCAGTGTGGTGGGAATTAATAATGGAACTGCCTTCATTTTCTCTTTTGTTTTTTTGCCATAAACCCCATTAAATCTCTCTGTTATGTAGATGGCTTTGTCAAATGGTTCATAAGAAAGGAGGATGGAAAGAGGGGAAAAAAACCCCAAACCAAACAGAGCCTTGCTCCCTTTGGACAGATGGTGAGGGCTGAACCTTCATGAATTTGTTATTGCCCTAATTGAAATCCCACTGGTGTATTGTTCTCAGGCCATGCCAGGGATGCTACCCAGGATGGAGCTGCCAGGGGCGGGGACAGGAGTCCCACTGCAGAAATGCAGAGCTGTGAGAATCCTCCAGAAGGCTGTGAGGGATTCCAGCACCTCCTGGGCTATTGCTGCTGACCCAGGGTCACGAATGGGCAGACACCTCACAGCTGCATCCCCTCGCCTTCCTTTTCCCAGTGGAAATTACTGCAGGGAATGGATTGCCCCAGACAGCCTGGGAAAACACGTGCTGCTTTGGAGCAGTTCGTTTAAAAGATGGGAAATTAGAGGCAGGTCTTGTAGTCACAAAACCCACTAAATGAGATAAATCAGGGGTAAGTTTGTGCAGGGTTTCAGTTTATTGCTGGTTGATGAATTATGAAAAGATGTTAATGGTGGGTGGGATAAAGAACAGCTTTGATTCCTAGGGCAAACTGTGGAGGTGATGCTCTAGGATGTTCTTCTGATTGCACATCTGGGAGCAATATGGAAGTGTGGTTTAATCCTACATGTTGGCAGAATTCCCAGCAGCAGAGAAGGAGCAAGTGCATGCATCTATGCCTGTCTGTCCCTTGGATGTTGGAGGAACAGTTTTACACACAAAATATAGGATATTTTTAATCTTAGTTAATTCTGTTTATCTTCAATACCTGTGAAGTTTGGCCTTAACCTAGCGTGCCTTCTCAAGAATGTCAGTGTTGAATACATTATTTCATCATGATTCTGGTGTACATTTTAAACCAGAGCTGAGATTCAGGTCATTGTCACAGGCCTGTGCAATCCAGAGAGTTCAGTGGCTTGAGTTTACTTCCTTTTTCCTCTAGTGTGTCAGGAAAAGTTATTCTGTAAGTCCATAAAGTTTAGACTTTGCACTTTAATATTTTTTTTCTTTAGCTGACTTTCTTTAGATCATTAATCATCAGGAATGGGGCTTTCTTATATTCCTGCCAAAAAAAAAACAAACAAGTGAGTTTAGGCTTAAAAACCATTAGAGGTTCTGATGACTGATTTCAAAACTTGCTGCGTTGCTCAGTCCTCTGGAGTGCAAGTCTGAGGAAAGAGCAGAGAAAACAAATTGCCCTTTTATCTCAGGAATGAAGGATGCTCTCTCTGACACTTTTTATTTTTCATACAGAACTGATGTGTTTTATGGAGAATCTTCCTGTCCTCTTGCATTTTCAGAATTGCTAGAAACCAAGAACACACATTACTGAGGCATAAATGATGCAGTGCTCACATATCAGTTGTACTTTAATGCTAAAAAGATGCCTTTTATTATAGCACATATTTTCACATGTAGATGTTTTTATGTCAATAACTTAATAGCTGTTGAGTCTTTGATGATGGATTGCATAGTAACAAGCATAACAGTACTAATAGTGAAAGTTCAGACTAGAAAAGTTTTCAAAATTAAGATATATCAGTACTTTTCCTTTTTAAAGAAGCTCAGAAAAGAATTTCTTACACCTGGAGAAACAGCTGACAGAACTTCTGAGTTCTGATTTCAAACTTTGTTGCCTTCCTGATTTTTTTTCTTTCTCCTTTTCATTTTTTATTCTTGTCACCCTTTATCCTTTTCTCCTTAGTCCCAATATGGAGACAGAAAGAAAGAATAAAAGGGCCTTTCAATGTCTGAAAGTTTAACTTCCCATTTCTATTGGGGAAAAAAAAAGCTTTCCAAAGTTGGATGCAAAGTTTTTCCATGCTCTTGGTGGCATGAACAGCTGTATGTATGTACATATTCATAAAGCTCTGATGGCAGTACGGAAATTCTCTTCACAGCAGTACAATATAGTTATTTCAGTTTGCTTTCCTTAAAAAAAACCTCAAGCTCTGACCTGCCAAATCCAGAATAAACCCAAAAAATCATGAATACCAATGATGAAACAAGCATCTAATTTCCAAGTCTAATTAAAAAGGGGATGGATAGACTTATTTCCATTGTCTTTTAAATTCAGTCATCTTCTATGCATGGAAATATGCAGGTTGAGAATAAAACCATATCTGTTGTATAGAACAAAGTTGAGAATATCCATTAGTAGAAGTGCTTCTTTCAGGAATATTTTGAAGATCAGATAACTTGCTGAATAAGATAGATAATTGATTTTCTGTCTTTTGAAGGACAGACCTCTTGGTGGCTTTTTGACTCTGGTTTATTGTATAATCTATCCAGCCAATCTGTAATGTCATGGTGCATTACTCTTGAGGCAGAACTATGACACCTTTTAGCTACCCATGCACCAGAAGATGCCAAAAAGCTCAATTTTTTTAGGGTGTGCTTCTGTTACAAAATGACAAGAAAACACTGGTGTGGGAAGCTCATACCTTCCAAGAGGGATCCAGTGTAACTTATTCCCTACTAAAACCTTACAGTTTGCTTTGTACCCTTCAGTCTTTGTGTTTCTGGGTTATTGGTGACTGTTGAGGTTGTAGCTAATTCCATGCAGTCCCTATGAAGTCTCTGAGTGTTCCACATCATCCCACAAGTGAAGCTCTTATTTTAAAATATCTTTCCTGTCAAATGAAGCTCTTTTAAAACGTCTTCCCTGTAGGCAGGTTCCTGCTCCTCTCAGGAGTCTGCCAGCTCCTCTTTATGCTTTTTGCTTGCTGTCTAACAATTTTAGCTGCACCTATCCTGCTCTCTGGAATCTTCAAGCTGACTTTATGCAGTTATTCTCAGGAGAGAACCAATATTTCCTTTGCTCTGCAGGACCCCACAACCCATGAAGGAGCAAGATGAGCACATGTTTTGACTCCCCCGTTTCTTATTTTAACAGCAAGCGTGATGCATAGCACCAATACAACAAACTGGAGACAAATTAAGCAATTTTTCCATCTGCTGCACCATCTGAAAACCTTTCAGGCAACAGATGAGGCTTTGCATTTGGATGGTGATTGGGCAAGGGGGAGGTGAATTGGCCTGATGCATATGAAAGCGTGAATGGGTGCAGGGATGCGAGAATAAGGGGCTGGGGGAGTCACAGACCTCAAGTGCTACTTTGTCCAGGAAGCATTGCAAGAGGGCTCCTGTGCTGGGAAAGCTGCTGGATTTGCCTGCTGTGGGAGCTGAGATGATAGCTAAGGAAAGGTGGCTGGTGATAGAAAACATGGCCCACTCAGCAAGAGGTTTAAAGTGGGAGGTTAAAGGAGTGTCTGTGAAACCGGCCTTAGGCTCTAACTAGAAGTGAGGGAACTGACTGCTATCCTGAATTTCCTGACAGCTCATCGAAAGCCAGAGATACAAGGAGGAGATATCTGGGTACATTGCTCACTGAGCTGACACAGGCACTTATTTTGAAGTTATTATGAAAAATATGAAGCTGAACTTACCGCTCTGGTTGTCCAAGTTGGCAGCACAGGAGGAGCGCTGGGATTTACTGCCCAGTGAATGCAGAGGTGCTCCTGGAGTGGCACATTCCGCAGCAGATGGCTGCTGTCACACAGCACACTCTGTGCTGCTCCAGGGTGTTGCTGAATGTGGTCTGCTCCTCTTTTGACACTCAGCTGGAGCCTTGGGTGCTCTGCTCTCTTTGTCATGTGGAAAAGTGTGCTCCAGGTTCACATGGCCCTTGGAGTCAGAGACTGGAAAACGTCAATTCAGGAGTTCCCATGGAGAAGCCATTTATTTGCAGGTGCTGTCACCTGGTTTATTATTAGCTCTTGGATTGTCAGTGTTTTTCTCTAGCTATACATAGACACACACATATATATATAGGAAAAATAATGAACTCCAGCTCTATATTGCTATTATCAGTGATGCTTTGTCTGGGAAACTACCGTCCTTAAGAATTATGGATTGCAATGACTCAAATCTTGACAGGAGCTGCTTAATGCACAGGAGAACGCCTTAGCATTGGCTATCAGAACTTTTAAATTTAAATTCCAGCTTTTCTGCAAGTTTCTTTTTAGGACTACAGTAGGTCAATTTTTCTCCATTTCCTCTCTCCTCCACCTGGAGTAGGGCTTTTCTTGTTCTGTTTCTCTTTTTGAATGCTAATCCCCATTGAGGATCCAAGACAGCTTCTCCTCACAAGAAATGAAATTGGTGTGGGGATACAGGTGTGTTTTTGTGTGTTCTCAGTGTTGCTTGCTCATATTCCACAAAATACCTCAGTCATCTCTGTCATCATCAAAGAAGGGTGTCCTTCTTTGTGGGGTGTCCCTGTGTCTGTTCCTGCTGAGCAAGAACTGTGTGCAAATATGGTAAACAGAGAGAAACCTTCCTTGCTGCTCACAAGACCTTTCCCACTGGAAATGTCTTAAAAATAATATCAATGCAGATTTCCTAAAGACTAAACATGACTCACTGCTGGAGCTTGTGAGACTGTTTCTAACAGCTCCATCCAGTGGCTTTGGCTGTAACATGAATATGGGGTTTGCCTCACAGGGGTTCAAGACCTTTGGAGCTGGAAAATGCTGCTCAAAGACAGATGATTTGGCAGTTATCACCTTGCAGAAGGAGTTGTAATTGATTTAAAGTGAGAGATGTGGTGTTTACATTTTGCAATTACCTGTGAGGAGTTTTTATTCTCCTTGCAATCAAATGGCTTCCACCTCTTGGTGTGCAAGGGGAGACCATCCCTCTTCATTGGCTGGAACATAAATTATGCTTGTTAGGAAGATGAATAGCATCCCTGTGTACAAGGGATTTCTATTTTTAAAGAGCAAAATATCCCAGGTGAACTCACTCATGCAGGAAAGACCTTCTCTACAGTTCAGGAGAGAATGCTGGAATTGTTCAACAAGTTTTTGATGTCTCATTTTTGTTGAAAAAATGCCAATTTCTTAAAGCAAAACCTTTGATTTTGAAAATAATCTTTAATTTCAAAATTTAGTTGTTTCCCTTCACCTTTGGAAAATATCTTAATAATTATTTTTTTTTTTAAATCTTGTCTCTTTTGTGGGAGTGATGCAAGTAGATACTCAGGCTGCAAAAATTTGAGATTTCAATTTTTCTGTCTTGGTCAGGATGGGAAAAAGCTTTCAAAATCTCAAAAATTCTCATGGGTCAGGGATAAAAAAAGGTTTCCCACAGAGCTCTAGTCAATGGGAGTGTTACCATAAACTTCCCTGTGCCTTGGATCAGGCCCTGAGAGCGTATCGGAGATTTTGTCAGCCTCATTGATTGCACAAACCAGCCTTGTTATGAGGAAACATTCCTGGGCCAGACAGAATTCTGACATTTGTCTGTAGCCTTCACATTGAGGAGAGATTATTGTCTCCAGAGGGCCATTCTTAATGATTTAAATCTGAGGTAGATCGTTTTTTCTGGCAGTGTGTGTGTAATCTAATCCATATATTGTTGAAAATAATTGGCGTGAGCATAGAGTTGCTCTGTGGCTGTGGTCAGTCAGTATTGACTGCGTTGAAACTTGCTGAGTAGGTGGTATAAATTATAAGAGGACCTGGAAAAGTGAAGCAAAAAAAAAAATTAGGAAGATGTTCAAAGTGGGGAAATGTGGAAGTAGAAATGCTTTCCACTGGGATCCCTTTGGAAGCAAACAGTCTGAGCTTTAGAAAATTTCCCCGTGATAATTACATGTCAGATAACATCACACAGGCCATATGACCAAGTGTATGTAAAATCTGTGTTTGTTTCCTTCCCAAAGAGCTGGATGGTGACTTAAGGCTCATCCTCTGAGCAAGAGATGGTGTGCACACTGTACCACCCAAGGAGCAGCCCCGGGAGGCAGCGTGACTCACAGCCACGCTGCTGAGGCACAAATCCCTCCCTGCTTTCCCTCCACTCTTCAGGCTGGAAAACAGCTCTTTGGTTTGGGTTCTTTCTTTCTTTTTTTCTTTTTTTTTTTTTTTTTTTGCTCTAAAGATAAAATGACTGCAGTGGCACAGCTATCCTGACTAGCAGTTGGTACTGCAGGAAGAATGCTTGGAGCAGGGACACCTTCCACTAGACCAGGTTGCTCCAAGCTCCATCCAGCTGGGCTTTAGACATTTCCAGGGATGGGGCAGCCACAGCTTCTCTGAAGAACCCTTTCCTGTGTCTCACCACTCTCAGAGTAAAACATTTCTTCCTGATATCCAATCTAAACTCGCCCTCTGTCAATTTAAAGCCATCATCCCTTGTCCTTGTAAATAGACCCTCTCCCTCTTTCTTATAGGTTCCCTTCAGGTACTGGAAAGCTGCAATTACTTCACCCCAACCCCTTTTTTTTTTTCCCAGGCTGAACAATTCCAATTCTCTCAGCCTTTCCTTTCTTCTGGAAGCAGGGATGTGTGGACAACTCCAGTTTGTATCATAACCCAGTATCAGAATAACTTATGGAAGTGAGTTATTCCTCGAGCCCAGCTTAGTAAAGAATTCCAACATACTCTTTAATGCTTTTAAATGTTGATTGGATTTTTAAATATATGCTTAAAAATAAGTGCTCTAGTGCTTCACCAGAGAAAAATGTTGCTATGAGATTGTATTCCCTTGCAAACATGTGTGCTCCAAGATACAGTTGAGCACATTGCTTCCACCTCCTCTGCATTCCTGCCCTGTCCTGTGGTGAAAAGGCTTTTTGCTGACTTCAGTTTTGGACACCTCACTACTTGCTAGTTAGAAAAATATTTTAGATATTGTTTATTAGGACTTGACGCTATCTGTTAGTGTTGTTTCTCTATACTAATGATATGTTTGGATTAAGAACAGAAAAAGGCTGGGGTGCATGGAATATTCTTGATAGTACCCTGCAGAACAAGACATCAACAGTGGTGTTTCCCCCTGAGGTGCAAGGTCCAGTTTGAGGTACACATTGAACATGTTGAACTGATTAGAAAGGTATTTGAATAGGAAAAAAGCCAAATTTCAGCCAACAGGTTGAATTTTATTTCAGCCCCAAGAGTTAATTTTGCAAAAGAAATCAGGCCTTCCATTTCCCATCCCTTGGCACTCATGCTTCCTCCTTTTCTTTCCATGATTGCATTGTCAACTGAAAGAGACATTCAATCCATAGGTTAATTTCTTCAGCATGAGTAGTTTTAGGGATACTGCTCTTAAACATTCATCATACTGTTAATTTAGCATAAAGCTGTCCAAAACACAACTTTAGGAGGTTCTATTGAAACTGCAGTTATAAATATTTCACTCAAATTATTAGATCAATGCTGAAGGCAAGCTCTTATGTTTGTTAAAAACTTAAGGAACATTAGTGAGCTGAAAAAAAACCTCTATCCTGCAGTTTGTCGGGTGGGTTTGTTTTGTTTTGTTTTGTTTTTTCAACCTTCCACCTATTGAATCTGATATTGAGCATGTGAATGGTGGAACATTTGGGTAAAGAAGTGACAGGATCTGAGAGAAGATAGTTTGGAATACACAACCATTGCTGTCACTTTGTAGGCACAGAATTCACATTCATACCAGTGCAAACTCTTTGCTCTGCTACTGTGCCTGGTTGTGTGAGCTCTGCCAAGGATTTAAACATCCTGGGAGACTTTGAAACTATTTTTTTGCTTGTTTTACTGCAGGGCAAGCTTGTAGCTGTGCTCTTGACCTCACTGAAGAGTGGTGTGTGGAGCTGCTGCTGCTTGGGCAGAACGTGAAGGAAATCCTGGGTTAGGGACTCATGTTTTTTCCACCCTTGGCTTCAGAGTAAAGTGGTTTCCCCTTTCCACACTCTGGTCCTGTAGTGTTCAGTCCTGAGTCTGAATGCTGTGTATATATCCCTAATTACATCTACCTACATATTGCAAGCAAGTGATGCTTACCAATCCTTAATTGGAAAAGAAAAGAATATTTCCTACTCGTCTTACGGAGCAGCTTCCATGGTGTAACTGATAAAATAAAGCCTTGGTTTAGTACCATAAAAAGCTGTGTTTGCACTGGGAAGTGGAGGGAACCCTGAAGCTTTTGATGCTCTTACAGGAGAAAGTCACATTTGTTTACTTGAAATAATTCCTGTTTTCCTTCCTATCACAGGTGAAGACTTATCTAATGCATTCCACCTGCCAGAGTCACCGGGGAACTCCAGAGACAAGCTTCAAGCTGCTCCCAGTGGCTTCTAGTTACACATCTATTGAATTGATAAACAGCAAAGGTATGTGCAAGACAGGATTAGTGATTTTATTGATTTATTTTTAGGTAAATTAAGAAAAGAGAAGCTGTGATCATTGCCAGTTGAGCATTTCTCATTTTCGGGTATCACACTGGAGGTAAATGTAAATATTTGAATTTCCATTAATGTAACTTTTGGAGTTAGTAAAAGTTAAAAAAAAATCTTGTACTTTTCTATTTAATGGAAACTTTAATTGCCTCCCTCACCCCTTCTCTCCCCTTACCCCTCTCATAACATCTTAATAGTTTGAATTTGTCCCTCTTTACACATAGGACCTTTCAGAAATGCATGGCTTGATGGATCATACAAACTGAACAGTAAGTGTCTCACACTTGCACATCTTGTATATGAGATTTTTCGCCTGCCCACCTTGTAGAATTTTGCTCCCAGGGGTGAAATTCTCCCATGCTCCCATCAGTGTTGGGTATACCCAGCTGATACCAGAGTTGCAGAGCTCAGACTGTAACAAAAGTGACAACGCTGCTGTAAGGAAGAGGAATGGAAAGAATTAAGCTTGTGCTGGCTGCCTTGTGGGTATCTCTTGGCATGAGGTAGCAGTGCAGAACAATGTTTATTTATTAAGATATAATTGCTTGGAGCTAGATGCATTTCTGCCTTCCATGCTGGTTTGCTTTGAATGCCTTGTCTTCGGATTTTTCTTTCTCCTCGCTGTAATTTGCTGTGCACTGGTGGGGATAAATGTCATCAAAGGTCTGAAGCTTTTGATGTTTCTCATATAAGATGCAAATGTTTAACAGATGAAAATTATTTGCTAATAAGTAAATAAATATCAAAAGCAGCAGTACAATTAAACCCCCCCTTGTGTAATAGTGACTGAAAATTCAAGTGACTTATTTAAACACTGGTCAGGCCCCTCTTTGATGTATGTGAATATTTTCAGGCAGAGGCATCCTCGTGTTGTTAAAGCGTAACTGCTATTTTCATTTTCTTTTAGACTTCACTTGAAGCATTCTGGGGAAGCATAAAACCAGTGAATCTTTCTAGATATATTGGAGCTGAGGGACAGAGGCAGGATGGAGCCTTTCAAATGTCAATGATTCCCATCCACTTATCTATTCAGCTTGGAAGACTCTTCCTGTCTCTCAAATCTGGCAGAAAGTCTCTGCATGCTCCGTGCAGACTCCTACAAACTTCTTGTATTCAATATTAAGTTTATGGGGTCCTCATGCATGCCTGAAGCTTCTGCAGGCTGCTGTAATAAATAGTGGGCAGCTGAAAACCGTCTAAAATCAGGATTTCAGATTGAAAGGTGAACTTGTCTTGACTATGTCACTGGAAGACCCATTTTGCTGCTAATCATTGCAGCGGACTCAGAGCAAGCCAGAAGAGTTGCTTGGCCATTTTTTATCATGACAGCCTGAATCTTTGTAGTACTCCAGCTGAAATCTGGGAAAGGATGTTGTGCTGGACATATTATATCTTGACTGTTTTTTGGCTGATTGCTGTTTAGGGGTCAAGGTGCTTTGCCCTTTGGGTTTATTCACTTGCAGCTTGGAATGGCTGGAGTATTAAAACCCTTAAGTGCATTTCTTGTCAAGGACCTCTTAAATCAAACACAGCTTAAACGAGTTACTGAAAAGAAACAGTTTCCACTTCTCCCTTAATCTGTCTCCCATGCTCAGTAATTGATGTCTCGTTTCATGACTCACATTAGCTCGCCCCAGGTTAAATCTCTTACAGCCTAATCCTGCACATCCTTCCGTAGTCCATGTCTGTGCTGGGAGATGGGGAAGGTTTTGCATGAGTGAAGACTGCCAGATGGGTTTCTGCAGGAACTTGTGTTGTTTTTACCTAGAGGGGAAAGAAACTTTTGGGAAAAAACAGCACCTATAGTTCTTTGCCTCTTGGGTGACTGGAGAGGTGCCCTGGTTGGTCTGGGGGTTCCCATGGAGGGAGGGGTTCTGTTTTATGAACGTGCAAGACATGGAAGTGTTAAGGATCTGATGTTATAGCACCTAGGAAGGAGCTAAAAACACATTTGAGGCTGGGTATCCCAAGCAAAGATTTCAGCAGGGCTGGAGGTAAAAACAGGCATGGCAGCCAGGACTTGCTGATCCCTGCAAGTGAGTGTGGACTTCCCTGTTTAGAAACATGGAGTTGGGAATATGTGGGTTATGTTGCTTTGGTTTCTGTCACTTCTGTGGACAGGATCTTCTGAGCTGGGAAAGATATGCTCAGAATTTTTCAAAAGACTTAACAGCCATTCTATTTCCTCATTTCTTCTGGTCTAGTGTTTTGTTACAGAAAAAGGAGAAAAAAGCAGGGAAGAAAAAGCATCTAGTAATGAGTGTTTGGAGTTTTGTCTGATGCAAAGGAAAACTTGACTGTTGTGCCCATTTTCATTACAAACCAAACTTTCAACAGCAAATATTTGTCATATCGTGGCTGTTTTCATTAATGTTGCTGCTGAAGAAACAAAATATATTGGAAGACAAAAGAGCATCAACGTTTTCCTGACTGCTGCCAATCACCCTAATTAACAAAGAGGAAGAAAGTTGTACTTGTCTTCCCTTGGTTTGCTGCCTCAGTGCTATACATAGTAGAGAATCTGTGTCTTGTCCCTTTTGTTTGTTTATTTTTTTCTGTTGTCCCTGTGATTGTTTTCTTTCATAATCAGACCAATTAACATGTTGACAGAAGAGAACCACTTGTGGAATTATTTTTTTTCCTCCTCTGAATCTGGAGCAAAGTTGAGCAGATAAATAGACTTGTGTGTAATGCAAGAGGGGAAGCTGCAGAGGGGGATTTCAGCAGACACGTGTCATTAGTCACTCCCACAAGCCTTACAGGTGTGACATTAATCAGGTTGTGTGCCATGTTCCTGGAGTCTCACAGGGGTCTGACACCATCTGTGTGGCTCCTGTGTTCAGGGTCACTAACTGGCTATGCAGAACAAGATCACTTCCTGAGGCATCCCTGCCTTTGAACGGGCCTCTTCCACCCCGTGATGGATTCCTCCAACAGCCAGCACCTGAAGGGCATTGCTTTTCACTGATGCTGATGGATGTGCCCACAGCTCAGTGAGCACCCCCTCCTCTCCTGAAACTCTGTCCTGTCAGTGTGGCCACTGTGTTTGGAGTGCTGAGTTAGTGTGGCAGCATCCAAGGAAATCAAGCAGGATGCCAATGGTCCTATCTAGAGATTTCTCACTTTTCCTACTTTCTTAGAGAATTTTGAAAGACTTTTATAAAGGGGCAGCGAATATCAGTTTGGGACTCGATCCACAGGTCTGTCATACCTTAGCAAGGCTTGGAAAATAAATACCTCTTAAAAGGTTTTGAAATGCATGGTTGCAAAGAAATTTCTCCATGTTCCATCACCTGTGGCATCAGGGCAGGGAACAGGCAAATATTTCCTGCCCCCCTTTTCCATCAGCCATGTGGAATATCCATTGTGAGGTAGATAAGTAATTCTTTGGATTCTCTGTCTTCTTTTCATATCTGACTGTGTAGTTGTCTCTTGAATTTGGCTGCTTAGCTGGTGGGGATTTTGAATCAAGCACCTGCATGTCAGACATGTCACATACTCCCTCATGTCAAGATGATACAGAGGGTCCAACTCTTGGACTATGATTCCCATCAGTCCTTCCACAGTGAGACCCTTTAAGGAGTCATGTGCAACCAGCCCCAGACTGCACAGTGGAGAAAAAGCCGTCTTCCAGGTAGTTATCTGTATTTTAATTCAATAGAATTACTTGCTGTATTTCTTCCCTTGGGAAAATATCCAGTGATACAAATTTAGTTCCAGTCAAACCTTGCAGTGTCAGTATCTAAAGAGACAGACCTAGTTTCCTTTAGGCTTAGGAGTCTAACAACTTGGGAACTGTTTCTCTCCCTCCCTTCCCCCTGAGAGATCATGCTTGCTAGACGGGCTTTCCCAAATTCTCACAGCTCTAATCTGGATACCATTTAGTGTGACAGCCTTCTTCCCGGGTTCCCACAGCTGGTTAGTGTTTTGAATTCCAGCCTCGTGAACTCATATCAGGCTACATGGGCTAATGCTCCGAGCACAACCTAGAGCAGATATCTCTGATGACAGAGTAATGGAGAAACTGCGGTGCTTTCTGCCTCTTTATTAATGCACAGTCATTTGTGGTGTTCTTCAATTGCTGTGGAGAGGAGCTGGCTGTAATGCCTCACTGAGGCATTTAAACAGTAATGGAGGTGAAAGTAAAATCATTCAAATGAGTTGCTTGCAAGACCAGTAAACCAACCTGCTGCAATGGGAAAAGTTTTTTTAAGAAACATTATCAAATCCCAAGGGTCACAAATATAGTTAAAAATATCACTTTAATAATTACTGTCATATCCAGCTGAATTCTTATAAAGGAAAACCCCAGGAAAATGTGTCCTATTTTCTCTCATAGCATTCAGACTTCTCCTTGGCTAAAGGATGTTTCAAATAGCAGGAGGCAAGAGTTGTCAAAGACTGCAATGGGCACAGCACCCTCTGTTCAAGCCTGGTGTGGAAAATGCCATTGGATTCAGTGCTTTGGACTTGCTCATGGCTGCTTTCAAAAGCAACCTCTAGTTCAGGGGTTTGCTGGTCATTTTTGGACACCACCAGCATATGGTTGGATTTGGAGTGGTGTTTGGACCCTCTTTGGAACATTAGTTCTGAGGTACAGCTGAGTAGAGATGTGAAAGAGGAAATTACATGGAGCTGGCTAATTCCTCACATCATCCAGACTGGGAGTGGTTTGACAGTCCTTACCAGGGCAAGATCTAACATATATTGTCCACGTTTTGAGTCTTTGGTTGTTCTTTCCTTAAATTACAAAACAACAACAACAAAATAAAATCCTCCTTTAGAATGAAAAACAACTGCACATCAAAATGGAAATGATTGGTGGCACGTGTTGAGAGCATGAGAAGCAGTGGGTGGAAGTCAAGCATTTTGCCTGCAATTACCCTGCTCAGAATGCTATTAGGGAGCTGTTTTACTTAAAATTTGTGGGGGTGAAGCTACACTCAGGGCACATGAGAAATGGGACTTCACTCTGAAGTGTTTTCAAAACACTTGAATGTTTGTTTTTCCTTTGATGTTGACACAACTGCATCTTATGATTTGCTCATCCTAATCCAGTGAGTACCAGTCAGGAATTTGAATGCTGTGTGGATGGGAAGTAGCTTTCTTCCATGGAGAGGATGTGAAGAGCATTGTTTACTGGGAATCTGTAAGTGGATCTTTCTGTTTACCATACAAGTCTACTCTGGGAGAAGGTCAGATACCTAGAATGTTATTCAGTTTGTGGCCAGCTCCTGGACTGCATCTTTGCTGGGCAGAAAGTCAGCAAAGATGATGTGGCCCAATAAAAAATATTGCATTAGTCTGACCAGGTATAAAAAAACCCTAAAATTACAGCAAGCAAGTAGACCTTTGTGCCTTAAAATAAAATCTGCTTCTCTTGCTGTGTTTTTGTAGGTCAGTAGAGGCTTTTCCATATTACACCCTTTTGTATCAGGTTGTCCATCTTGAATGATTTTGCATGGGAGAAATATAACCTATATGTGGTTGAAGGCAGGACTAGAAGGATTTGTCCACCAAAAAAAATTCTCAGAAAGTGACCTGCTCTACAATCCCATTTGTACATTTATCAAGCTGTTTAAATTTGGATGTTTGCCATCTATTGAGGGGTAGTTTCAGAACCTTGTTCCTTAGATACTTCAAAAATCTCATTTCCCCTCTAAATGTGGTAGCACTCAACCTTTTCCAGGTGACAGGATCATCCTGTGAAAACAGGGGTGTTTAACCTGGATATCCTCTAAAATGTGATACATCTCCTCAGCATTTGCGTCAGAGAGGAAGAAGGTGGCTGGTCCCACTGCTGAATTCCAACCAGGAATTATTCAGGCCTTTAGGAAACATGGGAGAGCAAATGTTTACTGACCGTGTAATTAGCACGATGACTTGCTCTGTCTATTGGCCCTTAGCACCATATTTCCTGTCTGAGCAGTGGAAAGCAAAAATATTAGTTGCTGTTTTACTAGAGGAACAAGTGTCTTCCAAATGAACAAATGATCTATTACCAGTCCTGCAGACTCTTCCCATGGGAATAGGCATTTTGCTTCTTTTTCTACCAGCTAATTTCTTTCATGCAGCAGGTTCCCAGACACATCAAATGCCTTGCATGTTGAGCTGCTAGTTAAGATTTATAGTCTCTGTGTTATCAGAGTGAATTAAACTGTGCCTGGCAGTCAGGCTTCTTCTCATGGGCTCCTGTAAAAATGCATACATAAATTAATAAATTAGGGTTTGATATTTAATCTTTCTAAAACACAAGACATTCCAAAGACCACTCTTCAGAAGTTGCTTGCATTGCTGGGCAGCCAATAATCAGTCAATACTAATCCTTTGCTCGTTGAAAGAATAATACATAGGCACAGCTTTGGTGGGTCTTCTGGAGGCAGATGAAAGCTGGTGAAGTTTGGAGTGAAATTCAGTGGCTGTACGTTGGTGTTAATAGAGCTCAGCTGGAGTCTTGAGAGGAAAACACAGACTTAGCAGTTTGAAGAAGAAGCACTTTGTACATTAGCTTTTCAGTCTACATCTTCATTACACAGTGGCAGAGTTGGAAGGATGTGAGTGCTTTAATATTAAACTAGGTCATATGAGCCTTCATCCAGTGCTTTTCATTTCTAGTTGTAAGTATGTAATGGAAATTCTTTGTGGTAACAGAAAACACAGAGATTAAAAGCAAAATTTGCTGTTTGAAAAGTGAAATGATTTTTTTTTGAAAGGTCAGATGAGCTCTTTTAATGTTTCTGGGAAATTTTCTTTAAACTGATTTGCTAATTGACGTTTAATTTTATGGGACAGCTTGGAGTTGAATGGGATGTCACTTCTAAATGTGAGAATCAAGAATTGCATATGAAGGTGTAAGCAAATTGTTAGTTTGGGAGGAAATGGAGAATGGAATCCATGAGACTTTGCAGTTCCTCAAGCTCTGCAGCTTTTTGCTAGCTATGTGATAAACCAAAAGGAATAAATTTCTTTAAAATAAGAGAAGCCAAGCCTGCACTTCTTTTTCCTCTTCTGTCCTTCATCACACTCTGCTCTAAATATTGAATTCTTTAACCTTTAGTTAAATATGGTCTTATGAAAACAAAATCCCCCCCAAAAACATCCAAACCATACAAAATGTCAACATTTATAAATTTTTTCAAGGTATTGATGAGAAAAGGGGAGACACTTTCAAGCCAGAAATGTTCTACAAACTGTACCCAACAAGGCAAGGTCATAGCTGACAACTTGGCTCTGCTTCTATCCATTTCAGACAAAGGAAGGAACAGTTCTCATTAAAGTTCTCATTATTCAGGCAGCACCGTGGTACCACATCACATCTGCTTCTGCTCTGAGACACCTCTGTTCTCTCAAGTGGGACCACGAGATCGATTAGACCTGATAGTTAACCTCAGCTCTGAGCTGGTCCAGACCAACAGGGCTTAAGTGCTGATACTTAAGTGGCCACTCATCTGCACTGCCCAGGTGCTTGCTGCCTTTCTCTCAGGGGAGATTTCACACTTGTTTAGTTTCTAAGAATGATACTTTTCAAGGTGTCTATGGCCATGACATAGTTTTGCACATTTATGTAACTCTAAGTTACAATAGGAATCCTACAGTAATTCCACAGCATGTTCCACAAAGCTTTAGTGCTGTACACTGGGTTAGTTCAATCATTTTTAATCCTGGAGACTGCTTTAAGTAATAGGTCAAAACTAAATCTGTTTCACTTGAGTCTTTAAAAGCCATGAACCTGTGTCCCAAATGTCATTCCCTGCCCTGCACTTCACCCAGTGGATGATTCCAGCCAAAGAGAGGGCTGGAGGTTGTAGGGGACTATTTTGGTGGGACCATTTGCCATCTGCCTTACACCTGCTGGCCTTGCTCTTGATTGCCTGGCCATTAATTTGAGGTCTTGATGTGACAAAGCATTAAAGAATACCTTTGCAGCTGGGATAATCCAGGTAGCTGTGTTGAAAGCCAGAATGTCACCAGTGATGTGGCAGCTGATGTGGTGCTGTGTTGGTTTTACTTTTTTTCTTTTTTCAAAGATTGCCTGCATTCTCATCTTTCTGCTTCTCTGACCCTTAGAGTAACAATAATTTTTACGCTTTTTTTCTCCCCCACAGTTAACATGGTATTTCAGGATGCCCTTCTTAAAGTGAATGCAATTTGAGAACTTAATTCCTTATATTGGAGGCACAATAGGATTTTAGTCTAGGGATGTCTGCACATGAATTTAAATTTTAATGAGTGAGAGACCCTGCATAAAAATGATCGAATTGTGTTATATAATTACAGTGGAGTTTTTAGGCTTGGTTAAATTGTATTCTAAAAAAAAATATTTTATATTGTTGAAGCCTCAGAGTACTGCAGAAATAATTCTGCAATAGAAGAACAACAAAAAAAAAGAGAAACAAACTAATACAGAATTTATATTTGCATAGGCTGTGTGTATTAGGATACTTGTTTATCTGTATTCTGCAATAGTAAAAATTCTGATTTGTGCTTTGTAATTGCCTGTAGTATTTTGCAACTTGGTGACATAATGTAAATGCAGCAAAATTTGAGATTCATATAAAAAAAGTATATCTTAGTCCAGCAAAGCAAAAGAGAACAAGCAGAAAATCAGAATTTTTGTTACTGAAATCTCCCCAGAGTAACAGTTTAAAAACACAATAGAGTAAAAATTATATTACAGTATTCTTCTGAGACGTGGCTGCAGGATTTCAAGGGGGACAGGAATAAAAAGGCAAAATGTCTGCAAGACTGTCCAAAAGGTGCATTAACCCTCTCCCTTCTGAATTCTCTCTAGAGCTGGGGAATTTATCAGTGGAAAGCCTTGTGCATAGAGTAGTTCTTCCTTGCATCTGGGAGGGTTAGAAGCTGGATTTCCAAAAGCAGCTCAGTGTGTGAGATCTGAGGATCAGCCCAAGTTTTGTGTGAGTCTGTGGCATAACCCACACCCAAGACTTGAAACCACAGCCAGAGGCCAAATTTCTGAGTATTTTTATTGGGCCTTCATTGAGAGCTGTCCCTGCCTTCCTGGAGTACTTTTGCTGCGTGTCACAGAGCTTGACCAGCTCATAAGCATCTTTAGAGGACTTATGGGGACGAGAGTTGGGCAGTCCTGGTGACACCTGTGCCTCTCCTGGAGAGGTAACACAAGGAGGACAATGTTCTGTCCCAGGGTGGTGGGATTTGATTGATGCTAGAGGGTGACTGTGAGAGTGGAAAGGGAGAAAAAAACTGAATGGAGGGAAGGGATCTGTAAAAAGTATTTCATGGACAGAGCATCCAAGCAAAATGAGGAGAAGGGCAACAGGAGGAAAGGACCTGGAGCCTTTGTCTGGTGTGAATGTGGTGGGAGAGCCTCTGGCAGCACCTCTGGCAGAGTTGCTATTCTGCTCTAATTCATCCTTTACTTTGCAGTGATTGTCTGCCGGTATAGAATGTCAGCATTAGTGGGGTATTTCTCTACCTCAGAAATAATTACATTGATCAGGCAAAGAAGGGTGCAAAATGGGATCCCTAGCAATTTTCCAATTTGCAGAAGCCCATGCCACGTTTTCCTCACTATCAGATGAGATAAACTGTGTGACAGAGAGCAAAGAGAAACCACTTTGTCTTGTCAGGCAGCTTCTCCAACACATTCTCTGGAGTGGGATTGTTCCCTCGCAGCAAACACACACACATCATGTGCCAGGCTCTTTGCAGAGGGTGGGAACCTTTCTGCCCCCCCTCCTGTGTGGTTCCCAAACGAGTCAGACACCCCCTGAGCACTTGACACATGTAGTTAGTTGGTGGTCTGCTTGCTGCCTTGCACATGGGGCTCTTCCCAGGGGGCTTTGCTTGCATGTGGTTTCCATCTCAGAGCTCTCCAAGCCTTCTCACAGTGCCACAGCAGCCCGTTTGAACAGCTTGGGAAGAGGGCAGCATCTTTCAGGTGCTGGGGCTTTGGTAGCCCTCCCCCTGCCTGGCTGAAGCCCTGCAAGGGATGTTCACTAAAGGAGTGCAAGGCATTTCTCCTTTTGAATGCTGCTCTTAGCTGTGACTGGTGAGCAGTTTTAATCTGTAGCATCTGGTCTGCAGTCTCCTGAGTGCACTCTTGCACTGCCAGGCTCTTCTGACATCCCTTTAACATCTATATTGCTGAGTATTTTTTTATTTTTTTTTCTCTGAGCTGATGTGGTTCACTGGGCAAGGGTTTTCCCCTATAGATAACTTGAGGATATCACTAACTTTGTTTTTGTCTCTGCCATCTTCCCTTCTGTGTGTGGATAAGATAAATGCATGCTTAACCCAATATGAACAAAATATTCACTAAATATTAATTCATTAGAAGGTATCTTCTCATCCTCCCATTATGTGGCAAGATGTCAGATAAATGTTCTTAAATCAGATTTAATCCTGGATTAGCTCTTGACTGAGGATGGCAGACTCCAAGAGAGAGGCACTGCTTTGCAGAACTGCTTTTAGTTCTTGGCTCTGCCATGGTCTGTCTGGTCCTGTTGGAGAATCTCTGCTCTCACTGCTCCTCTTTAAGAGATGAATAATGTTTTTTCTTCTCTCTCATCTGTGGTGGCTCATGTTTGCCTTGACTTGCCGCTTGTTTACTTATGTCATGCCAATCACTGCCTGTCTGTCATTGCACGTAATCTAGGTAATTGCTCTGATATAAAAATTATCTTTATGGACAATGCTTCTCCATATGAGAAACTGCAGCTCTGAGAAAAGGTTAGGCTTTCAGAATCAGACCTTAGAAAGCCTTGATGTGTATCCTGGGTGATACAAATTTTTGTAGTCTTAGTCAAGATGTCCTGGAGCTTTTGCCATACTCTGAAATTACTATTTTTTTTCTCTCTCCCCCCCGCAGTCTTGCAGCTACATCATGTTTCTTCTCTCTGATTTTATGAATGGAATGTCATGATCTACATCTGCATAAAGGTCCTTTCATTAGATGTTCTGCTCTTAAGACATTTATGGAGGTTAATTTGGGGAAAAAATTCTTTGCAATATGTGACATTTTCCTTCCATTATACTTCAGCTGTCCCAGATTTATGTGAAAAGTTTGCACAAAACATCTTATTTATAAGAATATGTACACTCATCATTCACACAGACAAAACTATTACAATGTATTCTTTCTACAGGGGAAGAGCTCTGGCCGGCCAGCCCAAATTACATCATGGGACTAAAGAGTTTGTATCAAAATCCGGAATTGACATAACTAATTTGCAACACTTCTTATGTGCTTTCACAATCAATGTTACCAAAAAACCAGATGCACTGCTCAAATCATTGCTGACTTTACCACTGACTTTTGCCTTCACCTCAGGGTTTTTGGTAACACAAACATTTTCTGCCCAAACCTAGAAAGTCTTGTGGGAAATGGAACCAACTTTTTAATTTTAGTTCTTTCAGCAGCAGTTTGCTCATCCTTTTTTTCTTTTTCTCTGTTCCCAACATGTTAACAGATGTAAATATGAATCATATTTCATTCTCAGACTCCTTACAAAAATACACTCAGAACCAAAGTTTCTGAGTAATAAAAAATTCTGGATGCATCTCCAAACCACAATGAAACACCCTCTCCCCAAACGAGTCAAGGCTTGGCTTGCACACCTCTGTCTGAAGAGGAGAGGAGAAACCTTTTCAATAGCATTGCTGTTTATTTTGCTTTTACAGACAAGCAGCACTGACAAACTGGTGCATGTGTGTAGCTTTGTGCTTCTGTGTGTGCTTAGGTGTGTGGTTTCCTGCCCTCCTTATCTCCCCTGTCTGTTCTGGATGACTGATCAACACTGTAGACATTTTTGTGGCTTTGATGGCTAAAATGAGCTGATATTCATCGTTTTCAGTCAGCCTCCTTCCCCTTTCTCTTCCATGCACTTCAAGCAAGGTTCAGAATTAGGCTTTCTGAGCTTCTACACCAGGAAAATCAGGATGTATTAGTGGTCTGGGATTACATTTAGGCTACAGAGTCTGCTATGAGTCAGCATATCACCCATTGTGCAGGGCCTGGTGCTGGGACCTGGGTGTGAGGCTTGTTTGAATTATTGGAAGGAATCTTGCTGGCTTTGAGCTTGCTGTAATGACCTCTAAGACAAAACCCTTCTTTTAAGCTCAAAAGAAACTATTTGCTTTGGTTAATGATCTTAGGATGGATGGGTACATACCATCCCAATAAATTGAAAAAGGCTGGGATCTGAGTATCAGTCCAGGCCCCTGTTGGTTGCTGATGGTGTTTAATTAATGAGCAAAACTCCTGGCACACTTTTAATATTCAGCAAATACCAGTCACCCAAGTGACTTCTGGCCATCTTTTGGGAATAGAGAGTTACCAAGGTCTGGTCCCAGTGAATGAGGCACCCTTCTGGGGAGGAAAGAAGGATTCAGCTTACGTGGATGTGAACTGTACTGTGCATTCATTTGGCCTGAGGGCCAGAGAACAGGCCCAGCCCACTGTATTTGGTGGCATAGGCACGACCATTGATGTTTTCAATTGAATCTTTGTATTCTGAATATTCCTGTTCTGGGCACTACACCCCTTTTCCATGTCAGCAATACACAGAGTGTGGACACCCACGTTTAAGGGTTTAGATTTGATACCCTGAGCTGGCAAGCTTCAGTCTCACCTGCTGAAAATATCAGCTGCTTTGAACAGAAAACTCTTAGAGTGGGCTTAATTAAGCATGGACTGTTTGACTTAACTGGGTTTTGATTGTAATGGGTTATTTTCTCTGGCAACAAGCCAGTGTAACAGAGGTTGTTCTTTAAGTGTAAGTGTTCACTTTCATCCTCCCTCACCAATTCACAAGCATCTTGCTATTGTGTGTGACCCTGTGGCACTGAAAGGTTCTTGCTTTCTCTGTGGGCTTTGCACAGCTAAATGCGTCCCCAGAGCTCCAGGAATCCAAGTCAACAGTGAGAACAAACCACAGTCATGGGAGGCTGGGGTGTGTAGAAGCACTTCTGAGGTGAGGAACAAACTATTCCTCTGTAGTACTTCCTTACATAACCTAAGCCTTCAGTCTTTGTTTAGAACAGAACCTTTAATTGCAGTGGGATTCAATGAAAACTCTTCCAGGAAGAAAAGGCTATTGCTATCACTTGGCTCTAAATGCTCTTGAGGGATTTCTAGCACATATATCTTAACCAAGAAAATAACCACCCTGCTTCACAATGCAACTCCCTCCCCCAAACTAAAAAAACCTCTGCAACTCCCTCCCCTGAGTTTGCACAGTCAGGAACAATGAAAAATGTTTTCTGCTTCATTATGCTCTTTGCATGGGCCAAGGAAAATGCACAGATACTGTCTCTATCCATGAGATAAAGCTGTTTTTTTAAAAAAAGAAAAAGACAAGGCAATCAGCAATGATTCACTTCTGTGGGAAATGTTCCTCTTTGCTTATTTAGGGATTTGACGTAACTTTGGAATATGTGTGTCTGCAGAAAAAATAAGGTGATAGAAAGGTTTTAGTCTTCAAAACTTGGTTTTCTAGACATGAGGCCCAGATGTGAAGTGTAGCAGTGGGCCATGTCTGCTGGCAAAACAGACTGGAGTAGAGCAAATGTGTCCTGCTGGTTTTCTTTTCATATCAAATCAGTATTCTGGGAATGCCTAGGATATCCCAGGCTTTATGTAATGAACTGAGTCATTTGAGGATTTTGCTGCTGTAACTGTAGAACATTCATATAGAAAGATCTCTTGAAAGTGTTTGTTTTGTGCTTACCATGAACAAACAAGCCAGGGGAGTATGTGGTCAGCATGATGAGGAGGATTTGAAGTAAAGAGAAAAGCCAAAATGAGTGTAGACATGATCAAAGCTTTATGCTAAACATGCTCACTAAAAGCACTTTCCCAGTGTTTATGGGAAGTGCATTCAGGACCTTGTGTTAACGGGAAGAGTCCAGAGCCACGTTAAATCTGTCCTTATGCTAAATAAGAATCTGGAAGTGGGGCCACCATTTTTTTGCTTTTCTCAAGTCATTTTTGAATGCTTGTCACTGCAAAATTGTAGTTTTCTAGCTAGGGATTTTATTTCTTTTTTCATGTGACTTTTTATTAGTGCATGGGGATTGAGCAAGAAGGGAAAGCATTTGGAGGTTCCCTTCTGAAAGCAGTGCCTGGCTGAGCTGCCTGGGCTCAAAAGCTGTCATGAATAGTTTTTACAGGGAAACAGCAATTATTTATTTCACTATGAACTGGAAGAAATAGCACCTCAGCAATGTGATTCTTAGTCATCATGTTTTGTAAGACCATTTTTATAGAGCTTTTGTAACAACTCTGTCTATATCCAAAACTCAAATCTAGTGTTACTCTCGTTTTTGCCTGTGAGTCGGTCAATGTAGTGATGAGTTTTCTCCTCCAAGGAAAAGATTTCTCTTTTGATTTTTTTCTCCTCACTTGCTGACTTTAAAACAATGCTCTTCCTATCTCTATTGGGCAGACAGGGTGTCAAAATTAGGGCTTAACATTTTCCTCTCAGCACCACCCAACATCTGAGCAGGGAACTCTTTGATATGAGCAAGGTTACAACGTTTCCAGAGCAGAGTCATCGACTTATTTTGCAATGAGGCAAAACTTCCTTTGGAACTGGTTTTCTCCAGGGCAATGAACCTCTGGAAGGCATCTTCATTAATGGAACAGTCAGAAGGATTTTATGTAAAACCCTCTTCATCACCTCCCAAGATCTTCAACAAATCAATTTATGTACTAGAGGCAAAAAGGATTAGGGAAAGATTGCAATCTTGGGAAAAAACTTAAGTGTAGCAGCCAGGCCAATAGTCTTTTCCCTTTGCACCACTCAAGATACTGAATGGTTTTAAAGCAGTTTTGTGCAGCTTAGAGTCTGGTGTTTGGAAGAATTGGTGCTCTGTGCTGCCGGCCTGGGCCTGTGCAGGAGGCAGCAGGGAGAAGATATGGTGGCACGTTTCCTGTTTTGTCTTTCTACTGCTTTGCCAGCAGCATTTGTGGAGTAAAAAGTATCCCACAAATTCTATTTTCCATTTATTGAATATGCTCCCTCCACCATTTAACCTGTCAGAATATACCACCTTGGGAACAGCAGGAATTTTTCTCTCCTCAGAAAGCTTTATAAAATCTTGGTTTGTTGTGTTGGGGACCTTTTGCTATTACAGAAATAAACGTTGAGTGATGCAACAGAGTTTGGTATTCACTGTGCTCATGAAATACTGATTGTATACCTTGGGACAGAATTTAACAGGGAGCTGATTCAAATTTCTTTCTGGAAAATCTTGCTCAGCATCTGTTTGAGGCTCCTGTAACTCTACAACCCATGTGGAAGATGGATCTCATGAGGGCACCTTCCCCTCTAGAGCTGAAACCTGATTTGATTCTGCTTTGTTTTTTCAAAGACCACAGGACAGCAGCTCCTGTGCTTCACCTCTGTGATGTCATTCCATTGAATGTCCCTGTCTGCAGGTGACATCTCCCTGTGTCTGAGATGTGACATCACTGGTCACTTCCCTTTGTGTTGAGGCTTCTCAGCTCCATGGACCTCTCTGTCTGCACTGGAGCTTCCTCAGTGTGGTTTTCACTGTTTTCACAAGTTAGGATAACTCAAACATTCTCTGCAGTATCCCAGGAAATGCACTGCTGGGAAAACCTCTGCCCTGGCTTGGGGTATTCCTGACCTAAAAGTCCTTTCCAACCTTGATTACTGCAATTCTGTTGCTGCATGCTTTAAATTAAATAACCTGAGAGAAGTTGTGCAAAACCCCTTGTCATTCTCTGGGGTTGCTAATTAAGACATCCATCCTCTTCATCATGAAGCTGCAGGACAGATATTAATGGGGGAAAAATACTGGAGGGAGCAAAAATATATCCTCACTAGAGTTATGTATAGTTTTCCATGAACTTTCTTTTGCACTTAGAAATGCAAACTGAGGCCAATCAAAACTTTGGACTCATTTTAAATTCCCTCAATTGTTCCACATAAACAGAAAATAAAGTATTAAAAGAATATTTCTTTTTAAATGCCAATAATATCTCAGGCAGCTTTTTGTCTGACAATATTCGATAGCTAAAATTGCACTGCACAGCAGTGTCCCTTTTTTGTGACAGTGATCTTCTAGGAAATTCTGTGTAAGCAAAGTTTTTTTACTCATTATAAGATTATGCCCCACCTGCTGTTTTGAGCAAAGTATGGTAATATAAATACACAAATCTGTCTCTTCTACAATTGTGAAAAATCTTTGTTATGGTATGTGCAAAATAATTGCACAAAATCCTTCTGCCCTGAAGTGTGTAATAAACACACCAACCCTTTTGTCCCAGAGGGGAATGTGCAAATAGTCATAAACAGAGACTCTTTCTTTGAACCTGAGTAAGCAGTCTGAAAATTCAGTCAATAATTCAGATAAAACCATATATTCATAGGGAAGAAAAACCAGCTGAGCACTAGGAATCTATCTTGATGGCAGGCAAAGCTTTTTCTGGGAATAGAAACTCTTCAAGTAAAAACTTCTTCACTTCCACCTTCCTCAAACCAAAAAACATTCTCTGAACCTGTATGTATGGTTACAGATATTGTCTAATTTCCATTATTACAGGGAGCAAATGAGACAAATATGTATTTCTTGTCAGAAAGGGAGCAGAATCTCATGGAAGAATTGTGAGGAAAGAAGAATTTGAGAAGGTTTTGTTGAACATAGATGAATTCCATTAAACCTGCTGCTGTGGAATACAGCAGCAAAGTCCTGCTGTTGTAATATAGCAAGTCTTCAGTAGATGTAAGAGTGGAAAAGCTGCAGGTTGATGCCTCCTGCTCCTGAGCATCTGACTTGATGACTTAATTGATCAAGCTGTGATAATGCATTCATAATTTGCTCCCTAGGATATTATCAAAGCTGTTTAATTCTGCACCTGATCTGTGAGAGCTCCCCAGATAGTGGCTGGCTCATTTCAGAAGTGTTTGCCAGGTAAGATTTTGAAGGTTTTGTCAAAATATAGAAAAAGGGACACTTGCAGTGTCTGCTTCTGGTCATTCATCTCCTTTGTGGTGTGATGGACAAAGGGAGACAGTGCTGACGCACAAGAGATTGTTACAAGGTTGCTGTAAAGAAGCATCTGATCCACCTGCAATGCAGCTGATCTGGGGTCTGCTCCAGTGATATTGGGATTCAAAGGTCCTGAGACCATCTTACCCCACAGACATGATGTGGCAGCTGAGGGCAGCCTGCTACTAAATTTATCCTGAGCCACTGGTCCCATGCAAAGGATGAGCAAATCCTGTGGATCTTGAGGTTTTCTGCTGCATGACTTGAATTGTTTATCAGAACAGTAAAGACTGGTTTGAGATTAGAAACTTTATTTTTCCTATGATTCCTACCCAAGATTGGCTTAATTTCTTTTCCTTGACCCTAAAAGTGATGCAACTCCAAAACAAAAGTGTAATTTTCCTGTGTATTGAGTTAGGGTTAGAAAAGTCTCTACAAAGGTAGGCTGAGAGTATGCCTACTCATATGTGGCCACCATAAACATTTTTTTTCCACTGAATTTATCTGTCTTTCTGTGTCCATGTCCTGTAGTTATTCTTTCCTGCCTCTCTTCCCACTCAATTCTGTTTATAATTAATTTATATGTTGCTTAGACAATGAGATGTAGTACAAGATCAGTGAAATAAAGAGGATTTCCCCTTACTATTTTATAGTAAAGTGATCCTTAGTTGTGCTGCAGTTACCTTTTTTTTTATTTTTTCATTTTTGAGGAGCAGTCTTCATGACAACTTTTATAACTTTTTATTTTGTGAGGGTGTGTAAAAAGGGTGACAGTCTCCTTGGTCATTTTCCTCAGAAGGCTCATATGAGAAACTCATGTGGAAAACCTAAGCAAACAATAATTCAAGTCCATATTTATACTTTGATTTTTTTAAAAAAGAGAGCCTTAATATATTAGAAAGCAAAAGTTTGCAGGATTTGTGCTAGCTGGGAATTTAGATGTTGTGCAGCTCCTTTCCTAGAAAAAAAATCTGATTAGCTTGAACTTATAACAGCTGAGTTTTTACAGTGGTCTTTTTTTACCTCCTCAAGCTCCTTTCTTAGGGAAAGTTTCCACTTTTCAACAGTATCAGCTTTTTAAAATTAATTTTGCTTCTTATTTATTTGATGGTTTGATGGTCCTTAGAGGAATGTCTCATGTGTTTATATTTCTAATGTTGCCTGTAATTTCTTCAAAGCCACTTCATTTTTCTGAAAAAGTGATGGTCTTTAACTGATTATTCTATGGGAAAATTCTCCATGGAATATGAAAATTTTCTAAGATGTTATCCAACTGCATAATTTGTACCTCATATCATTCTTAATAAGTTTTTGAGACTATTAATCCAGAATTTTGGAAGGAGTGGAGGCTGATCCTCTGGAAATCTAGAGTTGACCTCTTTGCTTCTCGTTGCTGTCGGATTTTTGTGCCATCTGTCTTGGTGTCTTGGGACAGTTGTTCCTCAGGTTGTCCAAGGCATCTGGCCACCTTTTGTTTTTCTCCTTTCCCATGAACTCAGCAATATTTGTGTCACATGCTACTTAAACTCTTCAGGCATGATTGCCATTTTGTATTTAGACATGAATGCATTTGTGTTCTTTATCAGCCAGCCAGATTGGGTTTATTTTTTCAGCCTCTCCTTTGTGGCAGGGGCCAGGGGATGTCTGGAAGGAGGGCAAGGGAACGTTTGTGTTCTGCAGGGCAGAAAGCAGGAACCCAACTTCCAGGTGCCAGTTCAGCCTCTGCAGATGTGACCAGAGAGGGATGTTCACCCCTTTTTTCATGGAGCACTCTGACATTTGGGGATAGGAGGAAATAGAGGATGAAAGTGTAATATAAATGCTGACCACCATATTAGGTACTTCTTTATCATCAGTGATGTTGAGGGTGATGTTTACCTTCCATTGAAAGCTCTGCTTAACTTCTTTTCCCGGGGGTTGGAAAATAATTGCAGATTTCACTACTTATCTACACTACAAATACATTCATTAACCTGAATTTGAAGCCTTGAAGTCCTTGCATCTAAAATGCAGAATGTCTGACTGATCTTCAATTTATTGCTATGAGATTTGGACTAATTTGTGTGTTAAACACAGTTTTAGATCACAGCAGTTGCCTGCCATACACTGATTCCTAGTGCTGGTATCAGTAATCCCAGTGATTTGCTTTCTGATGTTGATATTGGCTGTCAGCATTTAATGCTTTGGTTATTATCTGCTGCTCTAAGAAAGAACATCTAGTCTACACCAACTGGATTTTGTAAAAGAATGGGTAAAATATTGCACCTACACTTTGAGAAGTTATTGATAATTGTTCTGTCAAGATAACTTTTCATAATTCTCGCCTGCTTTTTAAAGAGTGTTTCTGTTTCTCGGCCTCCCTTCAACTGTTAGGAAAGACAACTTCTGACTTGATAATATTACAACATTCAACTAAAAAAAAGCCTTGGTCCTCACTGATATTTCTGCATTACCTTGGATGACATTCCATTTATCTTCTCCCCACCCTCCAAAAATATTTGAAGATCCAAAGGCTCCCTTTGGCATGAGCCTCACGGAGAGAATCCATACAAAAATCTTTCATGCCTCGTGATCCGGCCACAAAGCCTGTAGGCTTTCCAGTCTCCTTTGCTTCCAGCTATATTCTGGCAATAAATTCTGGTAATTACTAACACAATATTGTGTTTGCCAGGATTTGTAGCACTGGTTGGGCTGTCAGAACCTCCTGACTGCCAAGCAACAGACCTACCAATGATATCAGGTGAGCAGGAGCAGTGCAGACACTTCTGTTTTAGAAAGCTCTTTAGGAAGATGAAAAATGCCAGAGTTTGCTGTAGTCAGAAGAAGTGTCTCTTGAATTCCAGGAGAATTTAATTAGGATACACCTGAAGGAAGAAGAGACCCCTAAAGAAGTTTGGTTTCAGGGCCCTATTGCTTATTATGCAATTTCATCTTGGTTTTTGATCACAAGGATGTCTTCAGCTAGATCAGTTTGCTCAGAGCTCCACCCAGCCTTTGTTTCCAGGCATGGGACATCTGCAGCTTCTCTGGGAAAACTGTTCCAGTGTCTCACCATCCTCACAGTAAAGAGTTTCTCCCTCATACCTAATCTAAACCCCATTGTTGTGTCAGTCTAAAACCATTCCCCCATGTCCTATCACTCCATGTGCTTGTAAAAAGTCTGTTTCCATATCTCTTAATGCATTTTTAGGTACTGGAAGGTGTTTTGATATCACCCCAGAGTCTTTCCTTCTCCAGGCTGAACATCTCTAACTCTCTCAGCTTGTCCTTTTAGGAGAGGCTCTCAGTCCTCTGAAGGTCTCAGATGAAAATAGAATGTTCCCCAAGTAGGAGTACCTAGAGCAGGTATTTTTGCAACAACATTCTGTGTTTGGGAGGCATAAGACAAGCATGAAAACATTTTAAAAGTCTATGGTTTTCATATCTCTGAAGTGATTCTAGTAAATTTTAGTGTCAGAACTGCTGGAGGCTCTCACCTCAGCTGTTATCAGGCAGTTAGTAACCTGGGCTAGAACCGTGTCCTAATGCTCAAATAAACCAGAGATTCTTGGTGCATGAGATAACCACAAACTGACTTGCAAGCCTGCCAGCAAAGCAAATCCATTTTTTTTCTCTACCCTTTCCCCACTCATCTGCTCATATCCTCATTACTCAATCTGATAGGAGCTTTAGCTGTGGATCTCCTCACACCAGTCAGCAGTCACCTTTCATGACAAGAGAGCTCCTTGGGGACAGGCTCACCCAGGCAGGCTTTGGATCAGCTCTTATGGGCTTGTGGATCCTTGTCAGCTTTCAGCTGCTTGGATGCAAGCAGACCAGATCCTCAGCTGATATGGAGGAGCTAACCCTCAGCTCACTTTCTCTGCTTGGATTTCTCCCTGGTTTTGTTTGAGTATTGTGTTCTTCTGAAGCATCTTTAACTTTTGGGTGGTGGATATTTGAACTGCCAAATAGATAACATGTGTCAAAACTGAATGCTAGTCAGGTTAACAGGTTTCTGGCAGATTTTCTGAAGGTCTCATTAGCTCTTGCTGGTGAATTGAATAAGGGATTGTGATTAAGAGGAAAGCAGCACCCATGCTTAATCCAGGCAGTGACCTTAGGATGCTTTATACTTCAAGTGACACTAAACATCTGAAACTTCTGGAGACATGTCTGACCTTGGCCCTGCTGAAAGCCTAAGAGAAAAAAACCCACCAAAATGAGACTGCCTGGATCTTATAACGGGTGCCAAGCTTTGTCCCACAATTTCTGGACTGTATATCCTTGAAAACCTTTTTGTTTTATCTGTTCTGGTCACCAACAAGCCACCCTAAATATGACTGGGTTGTTATTTCACATTCTTGGTGATAATTTCTAGTACAACGTGTCCCAATATACTTTCTGTAGCTTGGAAGCTCTGCTTTTAGAGTCTGATCCAATACACACTGAAGTCAATAAGTCTCCCTATTGATTTCAGTTGATTTTGGAATAGATCCTTATTTAGGGGCTATAAATACATCACTGGAGGGGAAAATCCCATCCCAGACTTCTTGATAATTTTTTTCCCCCCCAGTTTTCTTCTTTCTCACTCTCTTGTGTTTTGGTCAAATGAAATCTGTCAAGCTCCATTGCATTTCCTAATCTTCACTGTTCTGACAGACTTCAGGCCAGCAGAAAGACAAGTTTAAAATTATGGAAATTAAGTGGAATTTTTTTTATGCTGTCTAAGATGTTTTCAATAAAGCAGAGAGATAGATCACTTTGCCAGATTGGTGTCATGACGTTCCAAAGGTTTTGGCTAGTTAGCAGACTTCCAGTAAAAATGCATGTTGCTCTTCAGACCTCTTGTGGGTGATCCACACCTCTCTTGGAGCCTCCTCTTATTGTCTTGTGGCTTCAAATGGAAGAGAGCCTAAATTATTCTGGACCTGTGCTAAGAGTTCTCAGTATTATTAATAGCATGCTGAGTGAGCTTACTATGTAAAATGCTCTCATTGCCCCTCCTGCCTTTCATATACCAGGCACTTAAAAAGAAGATAATATTGGAGAAGACATGACTTGATGAACCAGCTCCACACAAAGCCAGAAAGTAGGTGAGGATCTGGAAGAGCAAGGCATTTCTGTGAAGAATAAAGAGCACATGCTGTTCCTGAACTCTGGCAGTCAGGCTGAAGCCCCTTTCAAACTGACATCCAACATACATTGGCATTGGAATAATTGCTGCACACAACTATCCACAGGATTCTTACTGCTTTTTCTTGGAGAAAGGGACTTCTCTATGTTGTCTTGATTTCAACCTCCCCAATGTGGTTTTTTTTTTTTTTTTATTCTACTCATTCAATTTTTATATTTTTATGATATAGAAGTTAATCACCAGAAGCTCTGCAACCAGAGTATAATTTCTGTCACTTTTTGGTGCTATTGTAGAAGTAATAGACCAAAATACCTGCTAGACAGGGTTTATTTTAAGCATTCATAACACACGTGCTAACTCTGTCTGCATTTAGTTCTTCTGATAAGCATTATTATCAGTATGCTTAAAACCTCCTGGGTTTTATACATGTGACCCATAATCATGTGATTTTTGATATATGGTTTAAAAAAAGGGAAGGTGAAAGCAGAGGAATGTAACAGTCGGAATTAAAAAGGAGCACAAAACAAAAACCCGGACATTCCTCTGTCTAACTGCTGTGTTGGATGGATTTAAAACAGAATTTTCCACCATTATCCAGGGAAAAGAATCTGAAATGTAATAATACTTCTGGCACCACCTTTCACAAGTAAGGCAACTGCATTCACTTAGTAGGCATTTAAAATTCTGCAATAAGATACTTGTAGCACACTTCAGAGACTGTAGCTGACTTCAGAGACATCCTCACTGGAGTCTGGGAAGCAGCCAGGATCACTGGAAAACATTTACCAAGAAAGCAGTATTACTATGACTTGTTAAAAAGCCCTAAACAGCCAAAACAAAATGCTCAGCCCAGTGCTGCTCCCCAAATCCATGCCTGGAGGTTCAGCCAGGTCCTGCGTGGCCTGGAGAGGTTTCAGTGTGTCCACTTGGTGTGGAGGAGCCTCAGCACAAGCTCAGCTCCTTCGTGTTGAAGGCTGGGCCTGATTTTGGGCAGTGTTTGTAGCCTCCAGGGTGAAGGGTAGTGTGGTGGAAGGAAAGTTGATTCTGTATATTTTGGTGCACCCCTGGGTTCCAGGAGTCATCCCTGTGCAGGTGTGGGAGAGGCACAGAGCCTCAGTTTAACTGATAGGGCCCCTATAGATTGAAACCTAAGGAACTGTCAAAAATCACTTTCTGCACAATTTTAAAACTGCAGAATCATAGAATGGTTTGAAAGTTTCCCTGAAGACCATCTCATTTGAAGCCCCACTGTCATGGACAGGGACACCTCCCACTTCACCAGCTTGCTCAGAGCTCCATCCAGCCTGGCCTTAAAACACCTCCAGGGATGGAGCATCCACAGCTTCTCTGGGCAACCTGTGCCAGTGTCTCAGCACACTCACACAGAAGAATTTCTTCCTAATCTCCAATCTACATCTACTCTGTGTCAGTTTGAACCCACTCCCTTTGTACTACAGATCCTGAGGAAGGGTCCCTGTCCAGCTTCCTGCTAGGACCCCATGAGGTACTGGAAGGAGCTGAGGTTTGTACACAACCCTCTCTTCTCCAGGCTGAACAGCCCCAGCTTCCTCAGCTCTTTCCTGATAACTGTGCTTGAGAAAAATGAGGGTTAATTGCAGCTTCAGATCTAGAGCTGATATATTTATCAAAAGCTTGAGAGCAGAGAGAATACAAAGCCACATTGAGAAGAAAGGGCTGGGTGACATCACAAACCCTTGTGACATCAGCAGATCTTCAGATTCTTCACTCAATTCAGAGTGAATTGCCACCTTTGTCTGCATGGCAGCAGCATTGCCGTGAGTACAATGCTTTGTATGAAAGAATGTTTTGCTGGTAGCCTGAAATGGGGAATGAGGATTTAATCTGGGCTCAGTTAATGCTCAGTTTGCTGGATTTGGGGTTGTCACTTAGTCTGTGGAAGATGCAGGTGGCATTTTATTGAGCTCAAGTGGGGTCTTTACAGAACTGTACAGTGAAGTTCTGTGGCTCAAATGTCCTTCTCATCTATACTGGAATTCAATTACAGTTCTGCATGGTAGTACTGAGTTATTTACTACCTCCTCATGATTAATTTTTTATAAGTATGTAAAATAGATGTTAAGAGACCACATTAATTGTTCATGAGGGAGGAAAAAGTGAATAGAATCCTTTAAGGTAGAGTATTCCAAGAGAAGCAAAACAACTTCTATTCATCATCAATCACCCTGTAATCTGCCCAGCACTCAGAGAAGAGCAAGTGCATAGCAGAAGAGAAATATTTTAGCACTTAAGGAAATCTGGAATGCAGTCAAAACAAGGGAGAAAATGATGGCAGTGCAAGCAAAATACAAAAAATACAAATAGTGTTTTGAATAACTTCTTGCTGCTTCTTTGTGGACACCTTCTAGGGTCTCCCTCTCACTTAAACTGTTTTCTTTTCCTATAATGCTCACGTTTCATACTTTTCAAACAAATTCAGTGTATTGTGATTCCAGGAAATTCTGAGTCATGAATGTGCTCACAAATATTCAGCCCCTTGTGTAGAAAACTTTAACCCCTCCTAAAAGAATTTATCATTAAGCAAGAACTAGCATGAAACTATGTAGTTACCAGAGACAAACATCAAACATTTAAAGATTAAGGTCTTTATTTACAGATTAATCAGAAGCCACATCAAAATAATGATGTTATTACCACAACTACTACTACTAATTGATATATAGATCACATTGCATGTCTCAGGGTGCTTTGAAATACAGCTGTAAAAATGACACAAAGCCACAAAGGCATAATAAAATGTAATTAAGACAAAGAATAAGTAAGTCCAAAAGTTGTTAGGACAGTTCCATGGACAATTACTGCTGCTTTAGGAATTACCTTCTATCAGTGATGGGGCAATGGGAGCTGAATATTCTCCAGCTCTCTTCTTTACTTGTGCTGCTGACTGGCAATATTACAGAAAGTCAAAAAGGACCAGAATCAAAGCCTCTCGGATTCATTCCTGTTCATTTTCACATTTCACAGTTGGAGGCTTGGTTTTCAACAACATTTTCCCTGAAATTAGGTAACTAATTTCCACTGCTCAAGGTCACAGAAGGTGTATCCTATACCTTAGGATTAGTGAGCAATATCAGCTCTTTTTATATTTGAAGCCTCTGTTTTCTAAGCATGGGGTCTATTTATCCTTTCTTTTCTTATGTTTGTTTCCTGTTGTGATAGGGTTTATAAAAGAAAGAACTAGAGTGGGATTTTTTCTCTTACTTGTCTATGAAAGTGTTGGGTACTTTAATTTCTCTTGTTTCATCAAAAGTTCATTTTTGTTAATTAAATCCTCCCAACTGTCTTTTATTAGTGAAAACAAAAGTACTTAAATTTGCCCCTTGTTTGATTTTTGCTTTTTCTTCTGAAGAACCCACAAAAGTGTGGTGAGGTTTGCAACATATCTTAATAAAAGATTCTGCTCACCTTTAAGTTTTATTTCAATGCATCTGATAATTCTAATCTTGGATGTTGAATCTGAGTATTTCCAATGGAATAGAAGAAGAATTAGGGTTCAAGTTCATCTGTGCTGACAAAGCCAAACTTTGAATACTCTGGAATTCTGTCATGGGCTTTCCTGGACCCAAGTCCAAAGCTGGAATTTGTGTACAGACTTCCAGCAAGAGAAGAATAATGTGTACCAGTGGTTGAAATGGAGAAAATGCATCAAAGCAGAAGTAATACTTATTCTGCAATAGCTCTTGCTTAATCTGAGCATCACTATCTTTGAACTGGCAGTGTACCTCAGGAATGGAATGAAATCCTAAAGATCATGGTAAACTTCTTCCTGTACAAATGCAGAGCTTTTTGTTTGCTTGTTTTAAAACTTCTTAAAATTTTATTTTAGAATTTGTTTAATCTATGTAAGCATAGTTACACGCACTTAAAATTTAAATAACTGGGACGGTAGTGTATGGGAGTATTTCATCAGACTCACAAATGTTACCATAAATAATAAATTTTCTTTAGTCTATAAAAATCATATTGTATGCAGTCAAAGTTCAAATAAAACTAGGACAGAGTAGCATGATGGAATAGCTCATCAGACCCATAATCATCCCCATAAATAAAAAAAAAAGGGGGAGGATGAATGATGGAATTTGAGATATTCTTTTCAGACAATGACACTTCATGCATTTTGGGAAGGGCTATAGCCATGGTAAAAACCAAAACAGAGTGGAAGAGTCTTTTATAAATGCTGATGTAGCGATGAATTAGCTTCTTTAAAATGGAAAATAAGAATCAAAATAAAATAAAAAAATAATAATTCCAAGTACAGTATAAGGGCAAAACCGATTCTTGGATTTGCTCTGCTGCTGCTAATGCCATGTAAATTTTTAACTGTGTTTGAGAAAGTGCAGACATTGCAAAATCCAGGGAAGGTTATCATCTCATGCACTACATTCTTCCAAGCTGGTGAAAAAAATGCTGGGCTAATAAAGGTTTATGATTCAAGTCAGAGACATGACAGCAAATGTAGGATTGCAAAATGCCCCTGCTCTTGTGCTGCACTGATTCTCTATTAACAGACTCAATATGTCTGTCATAAATATCTGCTCAAGCAATACTGCCCAGGACAGGTCTGAAACACTTGGAAATCAGTGGAAAAATTCCTGTCTGCTTCTTGAGACTTAACCCAGCAGGCTGAGGCTTTATCTGTATTTTATGGGCCAGCTTTTGCTACCCCTATGGAAGGGCTGTAATCAGATGTTCAAATGAACTTATCAAATAATTGCCAATGATGTTCATGGAATCACAAAATCAACTAGGTTGGAAAAAACCTCCTTTTGAGAGTTTTGATGTGGCCCCCGAGGTCCCCATGTGAGCTGCTCTTTAAGTGGTGGGGAATAGATCAAGCCTGAAAGTCATCCAGGTATAAGTCTGGATGTTCTATGTGTGCCAGAAAATAAGCTTGAATTGACTGCTTGGGTCTCCTCATTCCATGATGACTGTGCTTTATTTTGTTCAATAATTAATTTTTCTATAGAGGGCAAATAAATCTTTCACTGTCATTGAAGAAGTAAATCCCTCTGGCCAAGGCAGAATGGTTTAAAAAAAAAAAGAGAATAACCTCAAAACAACAAAAGAAGCAATTCTGCCCAGTGGGAGGTCAGCTGCTGGGATGGAGCTGTGTCATCTAGAGGCTGGGGAAAAGATTCAGACTAATCTACCATAATGCCATAGCTGTGAAAATACAGTTATCCTCCATGGTAAAAAAATTCCTTGGGATCAGGGAAGCAGATAAAAATAGCTGCTGGTGGGAGTCAAGTGTCACGCTGCCTTTTCCTGGGATGTTAGCTAAGCTGACCTGTGATAGTGTGTGCGAGTTCTCTGCTGCTCTGTGGCCAAATCTCCACTTTTGAACCAATATTTAAAATTTGGAGTCTTTTGCCTTACAGTCTTTTTGATCTGTGCGGAGTTTTGTGTGTTGTGATTTTTAATTTTTTTTTTTTTCCTGTAGGTTTGGGTCCTGTAAAACATCTAGTGAAAAATCTGGTGATTGATTAGAACTAAACCTGTTTCCCTTTAAGCCTTTGCTGAAGGGTTTGAGATCATTCATGTAGCAGAATGTTAGTTTTTTAAAACATAAATGTAGACCTCACAATAAAGATACATATCAGAGACTTCACTAAAATCACTTTTTTACTGAGAATACAGTGGTTTTGAGAGATATTTTGGCAAGAATCTATCAAGGCAAACACTTAAAGCATTCTTATTTAATTCTGTAACATTGTCAATTATAAAAATAAATTGAGAATAAATTAATTTTGACATATCTAGAAATTATTTTTTCAGCTTGTAAAAAGTACATTTTCTACTGCTTTATGTATTTAATTTATTTTTTGAATTTCCTTGTAGAAATTTAAACACCATAGTACCTCTGTATTATACTTCCATTTTCCTGGTCAATTCTATTCCCTTGCTTCTCTTATTTAACACTAGGGACTCTAACTGAAATATTCTGATGTCCAACAACTGATAGAACACGTTGGAATCATTGACTCTAGACTGGTATTTCCTAGAACGACGCAGAAAAATGTTTCTGTCAATATTTTTGGGATAAATTCCATTTTTTTCCAGCCCCAAAATCTTATATCCTCATCGTTCTCCAATCACTGTCGTTTCTATTAGCTGTAAAGAGAAAACATGCCCGAATTTCTCTTGGTGTCATTATGTGTCCAGAACTAGAATCAGATGTTGTGCTTTCACTCCAAACTTGTACATAGTACCCTGGCAACATAATACTGCACCCCTTTTATGTCAAGATGTCAAGTCTCTCTCTATTTTTACTTTCACCTCTATGAAAATGTCATCAGGGCAAAAACTGAGCTGTTTTTCACACCCCATGCCCTATAAAACATAGAAACGTTACGCTCATTAAATTTTACGGAAGGAATTCTTCTTTCTTATTCCACAGCAAGTAATGTTTTGTGGGGTGCTTATGGTGGTTAAAGGGCAACAGCAGTTTGAGGACTAACACCCCATCCTTGCCTTACTAAATCAGGGATACTCCACTTGTTTTGAGTTACAACTTTGTTTTACACTCCAAGAGTGCCTTGGAGAATACTTGACTGGAGGAGCACAGAGATTATATGTGCATGGATGTGTGCATTGAGAGATAACAAGAGTATGATGAAACATGTGGGACATAATGAAATTAGAATTTTTACTGCATAAATAATGGCAAGCTCAGATAAGCAAGATTTAAGAAACTGGAAAAAATTCTCAATATACTTTACGAAGAAAGCAAAGGAATATCACTGCAGTGCGATGAGACTTCATTGGAATGCAGTTATGTCAGCTTTTTTGTGATGTGGAGTAGCAGGAAACTTTGAATAGTTACTGCTTGCATGTTTCTGAATACACCACATTATTTTATTGTTATAAAAATAACTGGTGATGTAAATATAATATCCATTTTAGGATAAAACATATTGAAAATTATTCCTCATTCTGAATGTTTCATTTATTCTGCTGCCAGGTTTGAAAAAAGTAATAAATACTATGGCCTAAACTCTGTAGGATTTTTGGGAATAGCAAGCAACAAAAGCCAGCTCTATGCAGTGTATTCTCTTCCATTAGAGGGTAAGGAAGTGCAATGTTAACCTGGACCCCAAATTATCCATTGTGCTCCCTACAGCTTTTCCTCAGGTGAAGCAGCAGCTCTGTCACTGTGACAGTCCAGACTTCTGTGCTCTGACTCCTGACCATGTCCAGGAGTTTGGGGTTTATTTACTGGTACTACGGAGTCTGGATTTATTCCAGCTCCAGGTACTAGAGTGTTGAGAATCTCTATTTGCAGTTATGACTTGAAATAAAATCACTGCTTTTGAAGGAAAAATGCAAAATAATGTGTAGATGAATCTAAAAGATCCAAAACCTGAAAGGGGAAAAATAATTCAGGACACTTGACTTCTGCAGTTGTCAGATATGCATAGGCTTGATTAATGCTGCTCCAGAGCTTCATTTCAACGATTCCAATTAGACTCTACCTTTTGCTAGAAAATGTAAATACTGTTGTAGCATTAAAGACTTGGAAGACCACACTCTGAGGAGTTAAATGCCACCTAAATGTAGGAATTTGAGAATTAGGCATCTAGTCTAAATTAAATGTTTCCTCTTTCTTTGTAGTCACTGGAGAGGGGTGACCACCTTTGCAGCCTTTTGGTGACATCAGTTTTTCTCTCCTGAGTACAGAAGAGCCTGATTTTCTCTCTCTTAGACTGGGTGGTTAAGCTGTGGATGTGGGGGGTTAAAGAAGAACCTTTGGCACATGGATCAAATGCTGCAAGCTCCAGATCAGCAGGTTTGGCTGTGTGCCATGAGGTTGATCCCTGTGTTTTAGGTGGCTGGGACATGCAGAGCAGGAGTTCCCTGCTCCTTGCCTGCTGTCCTGACATGCCTGAGCAGTGCCAGTGGAATTGCTGGGGGTGGGAGCTCTTTGGGCAGTGCTTGTGCTTGAGGCAGGACCAGGAAATTCTGCTCCTTCTTGGAGAAGTTGTTGGATTTACATTCTCTGCAACTATAATGAGAAAACAACATCTTAAAGAAGTGAATGCATCAACTGCTACATTTGGCTGTGAATCTGCTAATTTACAAAAAGTATTTCTGGCACCTTAAGAAGCTGCTATTAATACTTGATTCTTTAAAATTAACTCAGTGGTGAAGGCATTTTTAAGAGTCATTAGAATCTATTGTACACAGAATCTGTTTGTTATTTTGGAACACTTTAAATAGCATATTACTGACCTGGAGGACTCCATTGGGCGCCACTGGAATGTTTCACATTACCTCATCAACCTTGTTTTATATAGGTAAAATGTTATTTGTTAACATCTAAATGCCAGGAACCTGCCAATGTGGCAACTGGAAAATATTACAAGGGATTGTTGGCTTTCCCAGGCATCCCTGACCAGGATCATACTGCTAGGGAAATTAAAGACCAAGGATCAGTGGGATTGGCTTGGGCAAGCTTAGGTCACACGCTCAGTGGCTGCACATTGATGTTGTCCCTGCTGAGGGTCTGTCCCTCAGATGTCACTCCCCTGCAGACACCTGTGTGTGTGTAATTGTGAGTGAAGCACATGAGCAGGGGGCAGTTATTGCTGCCAAGCTGGGATGAGACCCTGAACTCCATGAGGGGGTGGGGTAGATTTGTCAAAAAATGTAAAGGTGGTAATTCCTCACATGAGGCACTACTTCTGAAGTTGGTATCTGCATCACTTAATTAGTGGCTTGTCTTCATTTTCTTCTGTCTTCACTCAGAGTCAGGACTAAAATCAAGAAGACAAATTTCTCGTGTTTGGGCTTGGTTGTTTATTAAATCTTATCTAAAGTGCAGAGAGTTCTGCAACACTCCTAGCTACCAGCTAAAAATGAGCAAAATTGAGGTGAATCTAGCTAGTTACAAGGTCTTTTAAAGCTAAACAGTCTAATAAAGAATTAATACTTATATTATTTATACTTTTGACCCAATAACCAAACTCCTGTGACCTGCAGTGCAGTACTAGTTATCTAACCAGAAACTACTACTTGAAATCATGAAGAAGAGGGAAGAAGATAGAAAAGACAACCCCCCAAATCTTCTATCTTGTTCCATACCTATTTCTATATTCTAAACCCTTCAAATTTAAAACCCTTCATCATGTAAAATCACACACCTCTATTCTAACTCCACACTTGTGACTCTAACTCTATCACCCAAATTTGGAAGCCTCCTCCAATGCCTCAAATCAAAAGCAGTGTTCTTTGGGGGTCAATGTCAGAAAGCACAAAAAGCTCAAAAATCCCAGGTTTCTGGGTTCCAACGAAAAAACATTATACAGCCATACATGATCTCTGCTTTCATGATAAATGGAGATGCATCATAAGACCATGCACATTTTGAATATACACATACTGCTTTGAAGAGCACCTCAGTGTTTTCTGAAACTGATTTAAACCACTTTAAAATCAAATAACTGTGTTGCAGTTTCTAGAGACCACTGTGTGTGAGAGCAGAAATTTGAGCTGGACATATGTCAGCATAGAAAAATAACATGTCTGTGATTTCAGTTCTCCAGTTTGGCTTGTGAGGATGACAAAAGTGCCATAGTAAGTGCAGAAGGTAAAGGCCCCTAGTAATGTCAGTGGGAGAAAGAACACCATCAGCTTAGAAATAATTCCCTCCTCGGTCTGCCAGACAAAACTTGTGTAACCTTTTGTGTTTTTGTGCTCTCAGAGCCTAATGAGAGATTTAGTGAGAGTCCCTCTACTTACTCCAGTGATCTTTGGATCACTGCAGCTTCACATAATGCAAATTTATGCAGCAAGAGCAAGATTCATGTTAAAAATTACTCTGTTCTAGCATTCAGTTGCTGCATTTTATGTCATTTAGTGACTTATTTATGCAAAATTCCAGACTGTCTGATAACACTATTTTTTGGACCTGAAACTCTGAGAATAAGTAGGGATAAATGGAATACCAAGGCTTAGTTTCTTGCAGCAAAGGTATTCTAAAGCAAATAAGAACACTTCTACTTTGTAACTAGCTGAATGCTTCTATTGTAAATTCAGCTTTCGGGTATTTATTTTAAAAGCTTCTGCTGCTTAAATGATTTTCAGTCTGTGCTGATGCATTGTTGCTTTATCTCCATAGTTTATACAGCTGTCAGATACCTGTGGAGGGTCCCTTATAAATCAATTCCCCAGCAGTACTGTGCAATTGGCCTGAAGGGAGGCTCAGGTCACTTAATCTGAGAGGTGCAAAGAGGCATCTTATGTATTGTTTGGTTTTATTTATTTTTGTAAGACTTAAGGCTACTTGAAGCTTTTGTGAAGTAAAAAGAGAGATTTCAGCCTGAAGGAAATACTATGAACTGTCACTAAATCATTTTGCATTTTCTCAAAACACACCTTTCTTTATTTTGAAGTTCTTCACTTTTACTCTGGTCATGTGTCTGTCTCTGCCAGCTGCTGTAGTAGGTTCTGGAAAAAGGATCTGGATCCTGCCTACGATTGTCTCAAGAAAACACCATGTTTAAGGAAGTACATGCAGAAAACCCTGCAGCAACATAATTTTATAAGTGTCTGGGAAAAGGAGATTTGATCTTTTTATTTCCTAAATAACTTTGTAATGTGTCTGGCTATGCATACACTTATGTACAAGTAAAAGGAATTGAAAGGAGAAGAGGTAGAAAGAACTGCTGGAAAATTCAGGGCTGACTTTCCAGCATTTGTTTTCCTTTTTATTAGAGCATATTTTATTTTATTTTGTTCGGCACAGTATTTGCTTGAGAACTGCTGGTCAGAGGCAGCATTTGGCTTTAGTGGTGTTGTGTGTGTGACCATTTTACAGATGGAAAAATGGAGGCACAGGAACATAAAGACCTGTGGTGAATCACTGGCTCAGCCAAAATTAGGGTTTTCCTTCTTACTCTTAATACTTCTTAGATCCACTTCATCCCCTCCTCTCAAACTCAACTGCTCAGCAAGTTTTTTAGTTGAGGAATGATGGCCCAGGTTTAAAGCATGCAACCAGAATTTTATTTAATTTCTGGTTGGACTTGTCAAATGTGTTGTCATTCCATGCTTGTGCAAACTGTGTGTCTGTGTGTAAAACAATATGGATGTGCTGCAGAGCCACTGCAAATTCAATGAGGTACTGGGAATCTTCCCATGGAGTTCTCTGGGATTTGGACCAGACCTCAGAGTCATATATAAAAATTATTTCAAAGGGAGAACCATGATGTAAACACAAATCTTTCCACATCCATGTGTCACAGGAACCTTAATGTGCTATGAACTTGAATGCCTATTGTTCAAACCTCTCAATGTTTTTCCTTTGTTTCTCTGGGTATTGTTTGTACATTGGAGACCCTATGTGTGGCTGAAGCATCACCAGTGAAGTTTGTGCCTTTTAGGAACTGGATCCCTTTAGAAGGCCACAACTTGTGTTAACTTGGCCTTGTAAATGTCATCCTGATATGTAAAAAAGACTGTAAAAATAGGAAAACACATGTAATAAACATTAACAATACTTGACATACAAGTACTAGAAAACATTCCCACACGCTGTATAGAAGATTTTATTGTCATCACAATTTTCTTTTAGGAGTACTAAATCCAGTGGTGATGAAAATAAGTTCCAAATTCCATGTTATAAATAAATTCACACCCACTGGCAGAGTAAGTTTCTGCTTTGTGACAGGAGAGGGTTTAGCCCTTGATGTTAAAGTCCAATTCCCTGTTGCCATACTCTAGCAAATGGGAGCAGTTCTTACTTGTGATGTTGACTTATGAGAGAAAACTGAGCTGACCAGTGGCAGGTATTGGTAAGAAGAGAAATAAATGAGATATTCCATCCTTCAGCATGTTGCAAACACACTCACCTCATTGTCCACCTCAGTGACCTTTGTTCTTTGAGAAATTCTGTAGACTTAGATTGTGACAAACATTTAAATACATGAACATGTTTTAATAGGCATTAAATAACATGTGGTATTAGTTCTGAAATTTTTATTGTATGAATTGATCGAGCAAAATATCTGAACTGAGCTCTAAGTATGTGAAGTCAATTAAGCTGCACACACACTTGTACTTGAGAGCACACGTGTTCTGGTAAATTAGAAACACAATCTGAGGCAAGAAGGCAGATCTGGAGTTTGAAGCAACTTTTTTTCTGACTAATGTTGCAAAATATCCTTGTTTCTTTTCCTCCCTTCCTTGTTGAGGTGCTCTTGTACTTACTGCTCTACTGAAATTTCTTTTAGCAAATTTTTGGGCACAAAGGAAGGTCAGTGTGGGAGGTAGTCCTGAATAGGTGAAGTCAGCAGGATTCAGTGGAGATGGTGGAGACTGACTTCCTGCTGCTGTTGTGCAAATCCTGTGATTTCCCCACAGATGCAGAGTGAAGATATTTTCAAATAACAGCTTCATAGAAAAAACACACAAATAGATTCAGAGCTGTTCATAAAAACTTATTTTGGTCCCTGTTAGAAACCATATCCAAACTTTCCCAGTCAAGGTCTGTGTTTTTCAGCTGATTTAGTTTCTAGGTATTTCAAATACTCCAAAAACATTACAACAAACTAATTCTTTCTGACCTCTGGGGAAGGAGTAGGGATGATTAATTCCACAATGCCCTTTGGTAGTGAGTCAGCAAGTTTCTTACTCATTTGGTTTTCATACATGCTTTTTTTTAGTGAATGGGAATTTCCTCTTTTCTCCCTTCTCACACCTAGTGAACAACCCCAGATTGGGCAGGATTCTCTAAATACCTTGACCAGTCCTAAAACCTCCATGTTATGTTCATCTTTTCCTAGTTAAATTACCTGGTCCTAAAGAATATATCAAAATGTCCAAACTCTAAGAAAGCGCTCACATGTTGAGTCCATTGCTCTCTTCATTTTTACTTCATTATCCCTTTCACTTAGAGGTCAATCAAGGAAAAGGATCAATACTTCCTTGTATGTATTTAATTTTTCCCTGAGGTAATAGTTTTGCTATGGGCAGTTATGTCCATTCTCACTTTCTAGGTTCCCCATATACCTCCCTATATTTTATTTTCTTGAAAGGAATTAATAATCCTCCATAATGCTCTTTGCTGAGGTCATTGTGCTTTGAAACAATTCATGTGAATAGTGAACAGTCTTTGACCTTCATCAGGGGTTCTTCATGCATGCTCTGAAAGAAGCACTGACTGCAGGAAATGTAGTGATAGTTGCAGTTACCTTCACAAATTCAATTTTCTGACACTTGATAAATCATGGCTGACATGTCTAACAATGTTAAAAATGAAAATAGTGTGTTTTCACAAAAACCATGCAAAGAAGTGTAGGCACTGGATATGCTCACTAGAATTCCTTTGTAAATGTGGGTTTGATGCTCTTAATTTCCCACCAACTGTAAAGCAAAATGGCAAACAAGACTATGCATTAGGTTAGAAATTTGCTGCTTTTTAGATTTCTTTTCAATGTAGTGATGTAAATTCTTATTTTGCCCAAGGAGGTGTTTGAATATACATTTGATAGGAAAAGCTATTTATGTGATTGACAGCTTTATTAAGCCATGTAACAGCTTTTTAATGTGAACTATTATTTACCCCTCTATCTATTTTAGCATCAGGATCTCATAATTATTGCTTTTACCCATGTTAGTTAGTGTAAGGTTTTGTCAGTAAAATTACTTTTTTCCCTGCACACTTGGACTCATTCCACAGTGCAAATTATGATGATGATGATGATTATTGCTTGACAATAAGCTACACAAAACCTAATTCTGGGAGAAATTCTACCCCATTTGAAACCTCTTCATGTTCAGTCTTTTCCATGGAGCAGGGTTTCTATATGTCCTAGATGATCTATAGGTTTGTTTGGGGCTTGAACTTTCCATCAGAATTTGGGATTCCTCCTGGATTTACTATTAAAGGTTTCTCCACATACTTTCGAGGTGAGAAAAGAGCTTGGTTGTTTCACTCTAAATGAAGCATAAATATTGAGATTAACAATGACTTGAGATTAACAGTGACTTGTTTCTATGCTCATCATACTCGTGGACTGCTGTTTGGAAAGTGAAAGACATTCTACTCATTCTGTTACAGTCATAACTAGAATAATGAGAAGAGGATTTCTACAAGAAAAGAGAAGTGGCATTGTTTATTAACACATTTCTAGTTAGAATGAGGAAAGGGGAAAAGGGAGAAAAGGTAAAATGCTGAATTTCAGGGAAGGGAGATTTCTCTAGTGGTAGGCACAATAAATAAGTTTGTTTAAGAGAAAAAAGAAGCCAAGAGGATATGCATGCCTGATGCCAGAGAACAGCCAGTGTGCCTGATGGAGAAACTGCTTCAGAACAATCCAACTTTGGGAAAATATGACCATTATGATATCACCAAGATCACTGAAACCTACAGAGATTTGCTGAGGAAGGGGTTAACTGGGAAAATGAGAGATGCCCAGGGTGGGATGCTGTCTCAGGACCTGCTTCGTGTAAGATTTTCAGAATTAAAAATACAGGCATGAATTTATAATTCATAGATTTTCTCTTTGTTCTCTCTTGCAAAATCCTCCTGAATATGTATAGGAAAAAATAAATCCAGAGGGGAGAAGGAATTTTTACATGTGTACTGAATGAAAGCAACACTGGGGGAAATATCCCCTCAGTAGTTTTTAAGTTAATTTCATATTACTTAAAACTCTTGTAAATTTGCCTTGAAGAAGTTTGGCTGAAGCAAAATCTAGAATTAGGATAAGTCATGGAATAATTTCAGACAATGAAAGGAAACAATTTTTTACAAAAGAGGAAAGGTCTTTTGATGGTAAAGCTCATGATGGGAAGCTTGTTAGATTAGAAAATTTAGATAAATGCTCATTTGCATGCAATATAGAGGATGCAGCTTAGCAGAAGAAAAAACCCAAACCCTTGCAGAGTGTACTGTATTGAAGAGTGATCTGTAAGGATTTTTGGCCTCATGCTTTCTAAAATTTGGTGCAAATTTGCTTTGTGACTCTTTGCTGTGACCTGCAGCCAGCACTGACCTATCAGAACATTAGTGAAGAACACATCTATCACATAGAAAAAAAACCAGAATTCCATGGCAAAAGCAAGGAATCCAAATCAAAAGAAAACTGATTAAAAACCTCAGCATCTGCAAAAAGCAGGATTTCACTCAAGGGAACTGTGTGAAAAGTGCACTATTATCTATTGTGAAAGTTGCCACAGGGATGGCTACACTGAATAATTAAAGCCTTGCAGTTTTAATCTCCTTTAATTATTAAATATCTTTAGCTGCCTGTAATTCAGTGTAAACACAGAAATGTAAGTGTTTGGGTGTATTTAGTCTATACTGGCATTTTGGTCAAGAGATAAAACGTTGTCATCAGTTGTCAGTGCACAAGTTGGATTTTTGGTGGTGCCTGTATGGTTTTTCCAAGCTCTGGAATGGCAGAAGTTTAGATTGTCCTGAGGTTGTTATTCAGATTCCTGTGATGAGCATTCCACCTTGCTCCTCAGTGTAAGTATGTTGGTATTCTAATGAGGATATTAAAGCTGGGCTGAGGGTGGCAGAGTCTGGCCCAGCAGGCACAGGATGGGAATTTGGGAAGTTCTTACCTTTCCCAGTGAACCATTGTGGCAGCAGGTCTCCATAGGTCAAGTAGCACCAGAGACTCCAAGGATTCCTGTTTAAATCAACACCTTACCCTTGTGTTAGCATGAGCTGAAGAAAGCTCATGAAAATCATCTGGCTTGTAATAACCAGGGCTGCTGGGAATGTTATCCACACACTCAGTGGGAGAAATCATATGGGGCAGTAAAGCTTTTCCAGAATTTGGCCCATGATTGCATTAATGAATATTTTAGCATGTGCTTTGCAACAGTTTGAGTATAAAGCACATGTCCATGTATTTAAATCCCAGGGATATTTGAGTATTTTCTTCTCTTCTTAGTAGCGCTGCTATAAATACAAAATGCCTGCTCATTTCAACAAAGGGGTTTTTGGGTTTAAATTAAAACTGAACAAAAAATCTGACCTATACTCTTCCACTTTTTATTTTTCAAGGAAGTTCTTTCTCAAAAAAAGAAAAAAGATTTTTGTAGTGGTGAAAATGCAAGCTTCAATTATTTTCCTTTGGGAGGTGGGTGCTGTCACTGCCCATCAACCCTCTGTTATCACCAAGACCCACTGCTAAATTCTTTTTAGACATTTCCACTTCTACAGAAGTTTCCTTGCTCTGCTATATCAGGAAAATGTCTTGGCTTCAAACCAAGAGGACCATTTGGATTTAAATTTTGACAGGTTTAAAAAAAAATTTAAAAATCTCCTTTTGAAATACATACACCCATAAATAAAAGATTCAGTTGTATTTTGAATAGCACTTTTCCTCCAGCTGAGGTAGAGGAGCTGAAGCAGTGCTCTGAGCTGTGGAGATTGTGCAGCTTCAGGGGTAGAAATCACAAAATGTCCTGGAAGAACTCTGCAGTGTCTTTAAAATGAACAGGATTGGGAAGTACTTGTGCACCAGTGAACCAAGAGCTGATGTGAAATGCTGGTACCATGAGAAAGCTGCCAAGTTATCTTGCCACCAAGAAAGGTTTCTGTGAGACATGGTTATCAGCCCACTGATAAGGTATCACAAAACCAAAGCCATCTCCACCCTCTGGCTCCGTGGCCTGGGAGAAGGCAGCAAGGGGAGGTCGGTGAGCTGAAAGGGAAAGGTGAGCTGCAGGCAGGACAAGATTTGATCAAGGAGGTGGGAGGGAAAATCATGTGTGTATTTTGTTCTGGCCTTTGGATGTTCACAGAGCTGAAATGTGTGAAGGCTGCCTCTAGGAAATGAGTGTTTACACCTCCCTAGGCTCAGAAAACTGGACGGATAAGATGCCTTCCTTTTGACGTGAAAAAGACTGAAAAGGGAGTTGCTATTTTAGACAATAAGCAGCTGTTCTCTACAGCCCAAAAAGGGTGGGGAAGAAAACACAAAGTCATAGGATGTGTTGCTGTTTCCCTCCAGGTTTTCTTCATGAATCATATAACATTTTCTTCTGATTTTTTAAGCAAGGAAGATGAAGGAATATCACATTAACCCGAGCAGCTTAACTGACACATGCATTTATTCATTTGGAGAGTTCCTTTTTCATCATTCTGTATGCAAACAGATTGGCATTGTCTTAATGCTAAGTGTTTTCTTTGCTAATTCGAGTGAGATTGATGCATGAAATGCAGAGCTTTCTAGCCAAGTGCTATTAAAGGAAAAAACCACGGTCCATGAATAATAAATTTTAGGCAAGACTAAAGATACAAGATGCTGTTCAAACCCGGGCCAAATGGTTTCTCCACTCTGGACAACAGCTGTAAACATAGTGTGGCTTCACTCATGGATTCAGGAGATTTAAATCACCCAATTTATGCCTGGGAATTTTGGAGCCATGGTGCTTATATCTACCTTTCCCTCCTCCTCAGCAAAATCCTACCTTTTATCTTTGGAATTTTAAAATTATGACTTCCTAATAAAGCATAGAATTCAAAGAGTTAAATCTCGACCTTGCAGAGCAGTTGTCTCAAAAATAAATATGAAGACTATGTGAAGTAAATGGTTTGTGAATGCACAGCCCTGTGTTCATTTTTCTCAGTGTCTTACTAGGAACATTGCTGGAAGTCTTAAAAAAAGAATCATGCTTGGGACTCATGCTTGGGACAGCCAGAGCTCTGTGTCTCCATGGACTGCAGGCTCAGGGTCCAAGGCACTGGTAGCAATAATTGCCCAGGTTTTTCTATTAAGTTAAATATAAAACATTTTGGTAGTCTTGCCAATGAGGTCCCCATCAGAGCTACTGGGTGCTGCACTCTTAGTTTGCTCCTTGTTTTGGATCCACACAGGAATTCCATCCTTTTGGCATTTGCTTATCTAAAGAGTTTATGTGCATATTCTGTGCTCTGTTCTTTCTTTTTGTGTTGGGAATTTTTGAATAATCAAATTTAATATCCAATTAAAGGGTATTTTGAGGCCCTTTTAAAGTTCCTCCTAGGGTGCCCACTAGAAAAGGTATCGTTGGCTTTTCTACATTGTTGAAATAAGAAATTCTAAATCCTTTCTATTATGGTTTATTAGGGTCTTTGTGGTTTTGGTTAATTGTCACAGTCTCGTTTACTGTAGGTGGAGGAATTTTAATGTATAGAGCAAGATGGTTTATTAAATCAAAAATATTTTATGGGAAGTTGCTGTAAGCTGAAGGAAGTAGTGTAAAATGCACTCTTGGGGGCCTAGCTTTCTTAGTCTCATGTAAGAAACAAAGAAAGAACATCTATAAACCAAGAGTAGAAAACTCCGGGTCACAAACCAAGACTTCCACTTTATTTTAGGGTAGCTTATGTACCAAAACTCCAAGTTTTTCATCATTGCCTACAATACTGAGCTGCAGCAGATCATCCCAGTGTGGTACTTGCACGTTAAGGAATTGCCCTGTCTAATCCAAAGGCAGACAACCCCAGCCAGCCAGAGTACAACCAACATTTCCATGAAATCAGACCTGGAGATTGGAGGTGGTGAATTCAGAGTGCTGATGGAAAAGGGCCTGGGAGAAGGGTCTGGTGTGTCCTCAGACCCCTGCCAGCAGGACCTTGGCCATGAACACCTTGGCTGCAGTTTGCCATTCCAGGTTTCCAGATCAGCTGCTGCTGATAGGAAGTAATTTGTTTTCTTCAGATTTTGGAGGGCAGAGGGGAAGGAAGGAAGAAAATAATTTACTTTTTGGTTTTCTGCTTATTAAGGCTGTCAGGTGGCTTTAACTGAGAGTGGGGAAATTTCTACTGTAGGTGCACATGGTCCCACTTGACCTATTTTTCCTATTGCACTTAAAAAGGGGGTTCTGTTTGTTTTTAATGCATCCCTTCAGAAGAAAGGAAAACTGAGGGGGTTTTGTGACAGCCTGATAATTGAAGCACACTCTCCTACAGCAGTGCCTTTCCAAGGAGAGTGCAGGTGGGCCCTACATCTCCAGGCAAAGCAATCTGTCCTTTCTTTTATTTCTAAAGGAGTAATTCCTGACTGCTTGTGTTTTCCTACATCGTTGTCTCACGTGGTTTTTGCTTTGTAACTCTGTGGGTATTTATAGAGCCCTCACTGCTGTCCTCTGTGAGCACTTCTGAGTGAGCCTTGAGTTTTATCCTGGAGACTTCCTATGGGGCAATGCAAAATTACAAGAGAGATATGATTTCTTTAAGACTGCATGGGAAATCTATGTCCAGCCTTGGAAGCAAGTGCTGTTCTCTGATCCCAGGCTGGTGCCTGCTGCACTGAAGTATCTTTCTGTTCCACAGTGTGTGTCACTTCTTCTTGATATTTTTCTACTCTATAGCTGATGTCATTTGCTTTTTTCCTCCTCAATTATACTTCTAGCCTAGAAAATAATTGCAGGGAGCAAGAGATAAAAAGCTTCTGAGAATTCCCATGGATTCTTTTCTGCTTCAGACAAGTAAAGATCCCTCCGGCATCATTGGAATTTTCTTGCCTGCTGGTATTGAGAAGTCCTGAGGACCGTGTACAAAGAAATAGAAAGGCTGCATTTTAGTAGTGGGAATTTTAACAGCACAGTCTGACTCGAGTCAGAGACACTATCTCATCTGGGGCCCAATCCTGCTGTCAGTGCAATTCAGAGGGATAAGATCAAGCCTTGAGCTGGTGGTGCAGTGACAACAGCCTTCACACAAGACCTTTTGAAGGGACTCTTTGTGTTCAACAGGCCCTGGCATTGAGACCCAGTTTTAAGTACAGAAGGAAGATAGAGATGGTGAAGTTGCCAGGGTCTGTGATAAACCCAAGCACAGAACATAGCAAACTTCACAGAAATCTATTAAGTGAAGTGAAATGGAAAAAAAATATAAATACTTGAAGATGATGTTTCAGATAGGAAAGGGGCACACTGTGTCCCTGACAAGGCATCTGGCAGGTTTGATCCTAAAGCTCCAGTGATTTGAATTGAATCCCTGTGATCTGCCTGTGGGAGCAGCCAGGATGGCATTTTTCACCTTCTCTGAGCAAGACACTGCTACAGGGGAAACAGGAGCACACAACTTTCCAGCAGGATGAGCTGAGCAGGGAAAGAGAGCAAAACCGAAGGGGTTTATTCACCTTTGTCAGATTTGAAGCAGGAACCAAAAACCAATTTCACTTGCAGGTGAAAACTAAAGGCTTTGGCTTTTGTTTCTTTTTTCATTTCTTTGAATTTTTATGTAGGTGGCTTCAAAAGTCTCTTCCCTATAGTGTGAATCAGATCTTCACACTGCTGTAATGAAAACATTGAAGTATTTTCATATACCTTGCAACAAAAAATGTCTTATTCACAAGTTGGCTGCTCTGTGCTGAAAGACCACACATGAAATATTAACCCCCCATATTTATTGTCATCTTGGCTTTGCATTTTGCTTCCCTATCATCTTGCAAACATAATTTATAAATTTCTGTAGCAAGCACAGGCAGCGTAACCCCACATATCTCTGAAAAACACCAAACAAAAACACTAAGGCAATTCAAATATGTAAATGAATCTCTAATTACTTTGTCTGCAGACACTTAGAATTGAGCAGTAATATCCATTTAATCAATTTGGGAATGTTGGCCCTATACAGACACATCAGAGCAAAGACTTTGACTGAAATCAGTCACACTGCAGACACAGCAGGCAGGGCTCCATCCATCTTCTGGAAATCGTATTCCTGTGTTGAGATTTTATGTAAATTTTGCCTGAATTGTTAATCAAATAAGATACTCACCAGCTGCTGCTCTTCATGGTGTAATCAGCAGCCTTTAAAGAGAATTCCATAAAAGAGAAAGGCCAAAACTGTGATTATCTCATAGAAGCAGAATTTTTTCTCTCATGAGAAAGATTTTTTTTCCATTGAAAATGAATCCATTTGCAAAGATAGTGATTGAAATTCACATGAAGAAATTAATTTGCAGTTACATACTCAGCTGTACCTGTCACTACCCTTTAATTCTGTTCCCAGGGTCCTAATGAGTCTGGTGATATATTTTAAGTGAAAAAAAATTCTTAGAAGAGATGGAAAATTTAAAATTAGCTGGTATTTGGAAGGTTTTTTTGGTTTTTTTCCCCCCTTTGAGGTCTGTTTTTCTACACCTTGTGTCTGGTGTTTGGTTTGTACCATTTGACCTCTGTGCCATTCCCAAGGAAAAGGGACACACTAGTGGGACACTTCTGCACCATGCTTACTCTTTCCATATTTTATCTTTTTTATTCATGGTGAAAATAATAAAACCACAAAATGGCTTGGATTGGATGGAGCCTTAAGGATCATCTAGTTCCAACTTCCCTGCCTTGGGCAGGGACACTTTCCACTATCCCAGGTTGCTCAGAGCTCCATCCAACCTGGCCTGGAGCACAGCCAGGGATGGGCCAGACTGTAACTGAGGAGTGATGGATGTTGCAACTTTCTGCAAAGAGACATAAATAAATTCATTTGCTTTACAGCCTTATTTCATAATTGGGATTAATGACTTTTCCTGGAAGATAATCAGGCATTGAGCAATGATTATCTTGGTCCTTGGTTAGGACTCTTGCACATTCTGATAATGAGTGAGTATCATTTCTTTTTACTTGCTGAAACATTCCTTTTCAGTTTTTAAAAAACTAAAATCTGAAAAAGAAACAAAATAAATAACATACTCCACACTCACAACCCCCCAAATCTCTCCATATGTTAAGTTTTGTTTTGTTGGACTGTTTGTTTTGCAAATTTGTTTTCAAAATATGAATTATCACTCAGGCTAAAAAATAAAATAAGAACAAGTATTTTTAATTTAAGTTACTGAGAAACATTCTTTTCATCATATTTCTTGGCTTAAATAATGAGATGAAAAGAGGGAATTCTCAAAACAAACATTTTGAAAAATTAATTTTTAAAAAGGAAGTATTTATCCCTAGTTGTCCATAGGTTTTTCTGGAGCACAGATGTATTTTGATGTAGTGTGTGATGAATGTAAAAAAACAGAGAGAATTGTGTGCTATTTATTTTAGGAGGAAAAAAAAATCCAACATATAGCAATGCAGCGACAAAAACATATTATAAAAACATCTTGAAAAATAACAAGTCACGTGTACTCTACAATTTTTTTAAAGAAAATATTCCTTGTTTTATAAATTCTGTGAAGCTTTTCATAGTTGTAACACAGTCTATAAGCCACTTTCACCAAATTTCTTCTCTTTGCCCTCTGAGACTTTAACCAGAGAGAGATGGGTTTGACATGATCTTTCATAAAATCTGGAAAGGTGTCATTGGAGGATGATAGAAAATACAGTTTGTTACTGAAATGATATGGTTTATTCTCTGAACATATAACCAGGAGAAATCTATGCAGATAAATGTGACTGAAACTTGCTGGCACAGAGTGTTTGCAGACAAATTTTTCAGCAGTATTTTGAGGAAAAATTAATCTTTCTTAGAATTGTTTGCAGTAGTGGTAGTTTAATCTAATTTTCCTGTGAATTCTTTAGATATACATTTCTCTGAACCAGTCCTATCCATAAGCATTTTCTTCTAAATTGCTGAAGGAATGTGTTTTAAAAATGCTAAGAGCAATTAAAGCAGGAGGAATTTTTCTCTTCATTCTTGGAACCCCTTATTGGTAATGTCAAAAGAGGTTTATTTTTCCTGATTCTAATGATTAACAATAAAGCTATAGAAACAGCAAGTCCTACCTAAGGGGTCAACAATTAGTGAACTGCACATAGGTTTAGACAGATGGAAGCAGTTACAGCTCAACCATGGGGCAGGAGAAACTGAACTCAATGGCTGCACTTCCAAAAAGACTGTGAGATATAAAATACTCCACCTATAAAATATGTAATAAAATATTTACAGAATTCCACAAGATCATTCAAATNAAAGAATAGGATAACTTCCACTGTGTTATCAACTTAAGAAATCTATATACCTGGCAGGAGATACTAAATGTCTGGGAAACAAAAAAAACAAAAAAAAACAAAAAAAAACCAAAAAAAGGGGGTGTGGGAGGGGAAATAAAACCTGCCTCTTGCAAAACTTGCTGTTGATACCATGGAAGAGAACTCCATTTTCCTTTTAATTTTCATTAGGGAATGTGCTCTGAGTCACAGGGTGCTATAGGGCAAATCTCCTCATGGAACAAAGAGTGTTCCTGACACAAGTGAGAGCAGTTGCCAAGGAAAAAAGGCTGCACAAAGACTCACCTGGTTCCATTGTGTAGAAGAATGTTGAAGCAATCTTTCAGCATTAACTTGCTATCAAAAAAATATGAAGTCTAAAAAAGAAGAATGTCTTAAAGCCTGTGGAAATGTGAGCTACCACTGAGTTACCAGTGAGCTAACACTGAGTAATCCTCCTGCCTCTGCCAAACTAAGCATTTCCTATCTGATAGATTAAATTCTAAAGATAAATGCTAAACATCAAGTGCAGCAGCCTAAAAATATCAGGCACTGATTTGAACAAAACACTCAACTGTTTGTTCATACAAACAGGGGTGTTTTCCAAAGTGTTCTAGGAGCACCAGTCCCTTCCCTAACAATGTAATCCGTAATGATAAATTATCATCCCTCTTGCACACACAAAATGAGCTTTAATTCTGTTTACAGCACGCACATTGCATGCTGTGCAGGTCCTTGCTGAAGGTGTATTTTGCAGTGTAGCATCGATGAGCCATGTTTTGATGTGAGCTGGGATGTTCAGGAGGAAAAGCCTGCAGGATCAGGATGCCTAGTGAAAGAATCATTTGGTGGCTGTCTTGTAGTTTTCTGAGAAGTTCAACATCACTCTTAACCAAGAACATTAGTAAGAGAAGCAGAGGTGAGTGTGGAGTGGCCAACAGGAATTGCTCCCTTGCAGGTTATGGCATGATCCTACTTGGTTTTAACCCTTTCTGTGTGTCCAAGTGTTTTCAGAGCAGGATAAGCTATAGAGTGATGACAGCTGGAATATTATCCCAGGGAAATGCTTCTGCCCACCTCCCTCAAGACTTGTGATGAGATTAAAACTTAGTTCCCTTCTTCTTTTGGAGAAGGTTGTGTGGAGAGCTCATAGTGCCTTCCAGTATCTGAAGGGGTCCTATAAGGGAGCTGGAGAAGGACTCTTCATTCAGGAGCTGCAGTGACAGGAGAAGATGGACATGGGACAACCTGAGAGCAGGTTTAGAGTAGATGTCAGGAAGAAAAGCTTGACTCTGAGGGGAGTGAAGCAGTGGCACAGGCTGTCCAGACAATCTGAGGCTGCCCCATCCCTGGAAGTGCTCAGGGCCAGGCTGGGTCAGGCAGAGAGCAACCATTGCTTAGTCTAGTGGAAAGTATCCCTCCCCATGGCAGAGGGATTGTAACCAGATGATCCTTGAGGTCCCTTCCAGCCAAACCATTCGAGGTCCTAAATTTAACAAGAATTTGAAATGGAATCGATGGCCAAGTGAAACTATAAGCAGAATTGTGTCCTTCATTCTGGGACTTTACCTTGATTTTCAAATGCATTAGTGCTTCAAAATACAAGATGCTGAAACCCAGACTCCCAGGGTGTTTGGATACCTACTTCTGCTTTAAAAAAAGAGGAGTGCACCTAACTCTTAGAATCTTGTTTTGAGTGAGCACTGTCAAGAAATCCATTGAAAAGCTATGGATTGCCTTCAGCTCAATAATGCCTTTCTATCAGAAGAAGCAGCAGGAATGAACGATAATAGAAATAATAATAATTCCATGGTGTTTAATTCTGTTTAGTTCTGTATGTAATTCTGTTTCTGAGGCATTTCCCAGGCTGTGGCAGGGAATTCCCACTGTTCCTCTAGACAGATGGATAACAGCTCCAACCAAATCCAATGGTGTCATTTTCACCGTGTCACGGCCACCACCCTGTGCCCCAAGTGACTGCACTGAGCTGAACTGCACAGGGCTACAGCCCAGTCAACTCTAAGGTCCAATCCCACAGTCAATGGGAGTGTTGTCTGTTTAAGGACTGCAGAATCTGGCCTGTCTCCAAGTTTTTACAGGTCAAATAACATAAGGGAATATTTTAGTCTGAACCACTTCCTGAATTCCCGATGAAGAATGTAGAGTCAAAATATAATGAATGGTGACTGCATTCTATTCTAAACAATAGCTGCTATTTACCAAACAGTGTGTAGTGTGTAAATTAAATGTGAGATTTCCCCCCGGTCTTTTGACTTCTTAGAAACTTTTCCTTCTTAACACTTGGGATTTGGACTGACTACAGAATTTCCTAGAGATGCATATGGATACAGTAGTGAAGGATTTCAGAGATGTTAACCTTCCTTGCAAGTCAGATTTCTGCATGATTTCAATACCACACATACAGAGCATTCACTGACAGAACCCATTCTCTCTTGCTCAAAATTAGTCTTCTAAATGAAAACAAACACTCCACCACACTTTGTTGAATTTTTGTGCACACTTTCACAATCATTGCTTCCCCAAGTAGCTTTTATCCTCATTGAGAAAACAAATGGCATGAAGGGACAGCACTTTGATTTGTGTGCAAGTCCATTACATCTCCATGGCATCAAACTCGTGTTTACCAGCTTTGGTTACAACACTGTCAACTGTGATATCCATTTTATGGAGGTAATGAGGGAGTGCCTTACAGAAAGATTTGTGTGACCTCCTTCACTTCAAGATGCTATCAAGACTGGAGCTGCTCTAGTGGACTCTGAGATTTAGGTTGAACTGTGTCTGATTAGTTTTCTGCAGGAGTTTTTAACTGTTATATTCTAGCAGGTTGTATGAAAACAAGCAATATATTTTTAGATTTACCAGAGCTGTGTGCATCACTTCGCACTGGTATAAATTTAAGAATTAGTGGAAGTGACTACACAAACCTTTTATAGAGTGAACAGGCAGAGCTTCAGGCCAGCTTTGCACAACTTAAGAAAAAAAGTCCAATTATTTACTGAATATGTGTTTCAAAATATTACACAAAAGCACCTAAGTGCCAGGCTAGCAGTTGCTTCATTTCATGAAATGAATAACGATTGCATTAATGAGGGACTCATGCACTTGAAGGTGAGCATGTTTTAAAGTACCTTGCCAAATCAGAAACAGTCATTAATTTCAGCTGCCAAACTATTTTTGTGGTTTTGGACTGGAAATTGGAATATCCAAAGAGATCAGATATCAGTATCCCATGGGAACAAATGAATACATAGGAATATCAATTTCTTCTTGGACTTAACACAGGGGAAAAAAATGAGCTGTAGATCCAACATCTTAAGCCACTGTAAAGGGTTTTGGAATAAAAAACATGCAGGAGACATGCTTTGCCTGTAATGGTGTAAAGCTGACACCGTCCATTTCTACAACAAATCCAATTCAATTACTAAGAACTAATATGGGATTTTAATATGGAGTTTATCCTTGGATGTGCTCAAGGCCAGGTTGGATGGGGCATTGAGCAACATGGTCTAGTGCCCAGGGCAGGTGGGATGGAATGAGATGAGCTTTAAGGTCCCTTCTGACCCAAAACATCCCATGAGTCTAAGGTGAGTCAGCTAATATTAATTTTCCTCTTGCTGTGCTTTCTTAGTAGCGATTAACTCATTTTACAAAGCCTCCAGCATTTACCATCAAGTCAGGAGGTTCCATGTTTTGCTAGGAAAGGCTGGAGCCTTCTGTTCAGTTTTTGCAATTGCCTCCTGGCAGTCCTGTGGATTGCAGTCCCTATAGTCATTATTCACTTGAGCAATCCCAATGGCTTCAATGAATTTACTTAGAGTAAGAAATGCTTTGCACCCTCTGGAAATGTCCTGTATAGATCTGGATCTTTAAGTGCTCTTTCAGAGGCACCAGGTGAGTGATGCAGCTGAATTACCTGTGGCTGGCACAAGCACATGTGCCCCTGAAAAGCCATTCTTTGGACTTTAACACCAATATTTGTACACAGAGTGTGCAATTTCATGTATAAATCTAGTTTGTTAGTGCATGCTGCTCCTTCCAGCAGCACAAGTTTCTTCAGTGTAGCCTGGCTTTGAACTGTAATTTGATTTTTGTAAGGGTGGTTTCTAGTTGCAGTGTACAGCATTAAAAGACCACTTCATTATTGCTGAGCTGCTCAGGAAATAATATCTGCATTAGAAAGTAAAATAGCAAATTAAAAGACAATTTTAATTGGAAAGTCAAAACTCATGGCTGTTTCTTCAGTTTGCAGCAAGCAAATGCATTTTCAGGTGAGAAGTGCCAAAACCTGTAAAAGTTGGGAGAAAAAACACTTGAAGCAAAAAAGAGAAACATAACAATAGCAAGCACTTTTAAACAAAAGATTAATGATTTCTGTGGGATACAATCAATCTCTTTCTGCAATGCACAGCTACAGAAAGAATAAAAATATCAGTTTGAAACCAAATTTTCTGTCTTGTGAAAGTTTAGTTTTTCTAAGCAGCAAATGCTGCTAACCCCCAGACACTCCAAAGGCAGTTTAGGCTGGATGGCAAGTGGAGTAAATAAAGAGCAGCTATATGGGCATCCCAACTTTATGGAGCTGCCAAAATGCATTGGTAGGGAGACAAATCCCTCTCCCACCTTTTTCCTGATATTTCATCCCTTTTTTCTCAATGGTGGAGAGGTAGGGCCTGAACATCTTCCTCAATCTTCTATTTCAGGCCTTTTCAAATAAGTCAGGCTTTTATTAACACCATGAGAGGAGAGGAGTGGTTTACTCATAAAATTATATCCAGGAAGGTCTTGTGCTTCTTTCTGACAACTTTGCCTAAAATAAATTCAGCATGTATTCTGAATTCAGAATAAGAATGATCATAAATTCTGATGAAAATCTAGAATTTCAATGGCAAATCCAGCATTTCCTGAGAGATTGCATCTCCTTTACAGAGCATAGGGGGGTTTATGGACTTCTAATGGTATTCTCAAGGTTGTTTCTCAGTACTTTTGGTGAAATTGGTTTGTAGGTGGATCTCATGTTGAATATTTTAGGGTTAGGTGGCAGCTTTGCCCTCAAGCCATGTGTGAGTGCTCAGCAAACACAACACCAAGGGAGGAGTGCAGAGAGCTCTTTGTAAAGGCACACACGGACCACACTGCTGCTTCCCTGATGATCCACATCAGCCACAGGGATGTGAAAAGAGAGCTCTTTAAATGTTTCCCTGTAGGTCTGGGTACAGGCACCCAGAGATTTGGCAGGGAACTTCGTGGGACCATATTGATGCACATCCATTGGGCAGGCACAGACCCGTGATGATTTGTCTGACATAATAGACATGGTAGAGGATTTGTCTGACATTGCTGAGTTATAAAGAACATATGACTGTAAACAGGAACATTATTCTTCTTTCATATGATTATTTTAATATATAGCCAACTAAATATGTAATAAAATACCCAGCTTTGAAAGTTGTTTGTTTTCCTTTCCTCCTCATACTAGGCTTCATCTGCTTGTGCAGCTAATTTTTTGGGAAAGATTCTCCCCCACATTAAATTATATAGGTCATTTGATGCAGACATGCTACATCAGAGACATATAACAACATGAAAAAACTTGGTGTTTTTAATCTGTTTTCTTATTTAGAGATATTATTTGCTTTGTTCTCATGCAGCAGATTACAAACAGAGGTTTTATTCCTTTATATTCCAAACAGTGGTAGATCTATATTGGCGTGGTCTCCATGCCAATTTTCTGTCTGCTGGGCTCATCTAACTTTTCTAAAGTGCCCATCAAGCAATTTATCCAAAGAACAGAATATTCAATATATGCAATATTGCTTAAGATCTTTGAAGCCTAATCAGCACAAGTAGCTCTAAACCATTTCTATGATATTGCCTTCTAAGCTCCTAGTTTGTTGCAGCAATGGTTTCAATTAATCTGCAGCTATCCATTAACATGTCATGTGTCTCTGATTAAATGTAGGCTTGTTTTTTTTTTTTCCTAAGGACTGCAGTTCATTGTCCCATCGGTACACTTGGTGTCATATGGGTTATGGAAAGGGAGCAGGAGTTGAAATAGGCTAGATTGCCAAAATCTGCTCTTGAATTCAGTTCAATTAGGTCAGGATTTTGCTTGAGTTTTCCCCATCTTCTCATGGACATGCAGAATCAGTGCTGGTGCCAGTTGTTGGCATAGTTGGGGGCAGGAGGGGCTGTGACCTGTATCCTGTTGTCCCTCTGGTCTCTGCTCCATGGCACTGGTGCAAGCTAAAGCAGATGCTGGGAGAGCTCCACAGGCTTTCCACAGTCCCAGCACTGCAGCCATAAAGGAAGACCAGACTTCCCTCAGTCACTGGGGAGGAAAAAACCTCACACCAGGTCAGCCCACTGCACCCCATGAGTAACTGGAGTGGATATATCTACATGCCTTCAGGTCCTGAGACTTTGCAGTGTTTTGTAGAAAAGATATCTTCAATTAATTCAGATTTCCTATCTGAGCCCTCTTCAAATGCTTCAAATGACTCTTGGAATGAAAAAACAAAGTTTCTCACATCTCTACTGAACCTACAGGTGGCATGTTTGGAGGCCTCGTGTGGCTTTTTGGTGTAACATTTCAAGTGCATTGCTCTGGATTTAGGTTTCCTGAGGATTTCCATTAATGGTTTTGTTTTTTGGGCACTTGTTTTTCGGCATGCATTACAGGGATTCCTGCTTTTCCACATAAGCACAGAGATATTTAATTATTAGAGTAATAATAGCACTCTATTTCCTCCTTCCACAGAACACCATTCAATAAAGGAAATGGCTCTCTTGGTCAGCTAGCATCAACACTGGTTCTTTCCTCCCTCTTTTACTCCAGAATATCTTTGTTTTTACAAAAGACTTTTATTCTGCTGAAGCCTGACCTAAAACTTGTTATTGAGCAGTGATATCTCTTTGGACAGAGGGGTTTCCACAGAGATGGACATTTTTATTTGAATATTTATATTAATTGTCAGTTCCATTATACATTAATAGATTTAGGAAAGAATTATCTTGATTCAAATGATACCTGGAGGTTGTCCTGTAACCTTTATACTCCAGGCTGCTGTGATCACTGCTTTGTACTGCTCTGCCTCTAGATCCTCATGGGAATGCATCAATCAATCTTGTCTCACAGTTAGCTGGTTCACCCCCAAAATATTGCTGCCACCAAACTCCTCTTCCTACTTTCCTGTAATCCATACAACTCAGCTCTCCTTACTCCATGTTGTTTAGACCTTTGAGCATTATACTTGGCATGCTGCTCTGTAGAATTGGAAATAATCTGTTTATATTCCAGCCTTTACAAGTTAGAAACATGCTATGATGTGGGCAGCTTTTTTCTAGCAAGTGCACAAAGAGATGTGTCTATATGTGTGTCTCCTTTAGAACAAAGGTACAGAAACTAAAATGCCACTGGGCATTCACAAGGGAGATGTTCAATCAATCATTAAATCACATCCTGCTCCTCAGACCAGAAATAATTCTTGTCTCACACAAGTGGAAATTGCAGAAGATTGAATGAACTTCCCAAAGCCATTCTGGGCACAGGTATTACACTGAATATTCTGCTTTAAGGGTACAAAGTTCTGCCAGAGGACTCGGCTTTTGGAAGTTTGCCCTGAATTATTCCACTTCTCCTGTTATCCGCTGTGTTGAAGTCAGTGCCAGGCTTTAGATTCATTGAGTCCCTCTCATACAAGTGGTGGCCAGCACTAAGACAGCTGAGGTCCTTTGATTGAATAGTCTATCTAAAATAAAATTCAGATTTAATTCTATAATAAATGACATCCACTCTTAGAACAGTAGCTGAACTGAGAAACAGGGAATTGTGATTTCAGTTGCTGTCTGCTTTCCAGGATCTTGCTTCAGAAAAGAGGCAACAAATGGATCTCAATAAATGGAGTTGAGACATAAATTTCTGAACATGGTCTTCAGGGTAGCCATATGTGTTTTATGTGAAACACATGAGAAATATTGTCATAGAAAGTCCAAATGGTCAGTCCATACACATAATATCCATTTGGAAAGGCATGTCTGGGAATATCACCTTGATGTGCTCTGCTGCAGAGCAGCTGATTTTTGTTTGAAAAAGACCTTTTATACTGACTGGGGGTCTTTAGTTGCCTGGAAGTGTAAAACTGGTTCTTGGCTAGCTGTTTTGACATGTGGCAAAAATGAAGACTAATGCTTTATAATCTCCCTGGAATTTGAAATCTGGTTAACTGGAAGCCCTTAGTATTTTCAGGTCCTTGGACGGCAGCCACTGCAGTTACATAAATGCAAAATATTATTGGAATAGGTAGTAGGTGTCCTTCCTTCCTTAGGAATTGCCCCACTTAAAACTTCAGTTCCTGTCCAGTCCCAAAAGTTCTTTTTAATCTTGTTTTTTTAAGCTATGACTCAGTTCCCCTGCCTTCTCCTCTTCTAGGTTGAATCCAAGGTTGTCCAATTCTTTTCCCTACATGGTCTGGAGCAGTGGATATGATGTATTCTTGTTTACAGTATGCTAAAGCAGAATATTTCTGAGATGTTTACAGGTACTTCCTGCCCCAGAGGAAGAATATAGGATTTCCATCCTCCTCAGCAGCAGTGCCTTGGCCTTACTGGAGCCAAGGAACTCAAGCTGTGTGATCTCTCCCTTCCTGTTTCTTTTACTTGACGCAACGTGGCCGAGTTGTTTGATGTCTAAAGCGAAGGATACAGAAACTCCAGCTTGCTAAATTCACCACTTATTTCCTTTATTATGTTCACTACTAGGAAGTTGTGAGGATTAATCTTTTTTCTTTGCAAGTTAAATGTGGTCCAAGATACACTTGAAATACTTAGCAGCTTTTCTCTTTTGTATCAGGAAAGCTGGACTCTTAAGGCTGCCTGTCTTCACTTTATGCAAGTTTGGGGTGTACCTAAACATTTTCAAGCACTTTTGTGTATCTTCTTTCAGGATATTTGTCCTTTAATTCTCACAGGAAACTTCTAGGTGGAACTAGCAGCTTAAATACTCAAATACTCTGTTTGGAATGTTACTTCTTATCTATTTTCTGCTTAACTTCTTTGCAGAAGGTTTCTGTGTCCATTTTTTGTCAGAAATTTTCTGAGCCCTTCTCAGACTCTAAGTCATTCTGTCTACTGTTGCTGTGTAGTGCTCTGGGTCCCTGTTTCTCACTGTAGAGTCCCCCATCCTGGTAAATATGGAATTTGACTGATCCTGCCCCACCCATCAAATCCTGCATCTCAGCCAAAGAGCCCAAGGATGCAAATAGCAGGATGTGGCTTTCTAAATATTGAGACTGTGTCAAATTGTTCCATGCTGATGGCAAATATTTTCATTATCACTGCTGTAATCATTTGCCATCTGTGGCCATCGTCATCCTTGTGGCAGCCCAGCACCATTCCTGCCTTAAAAGGAAGGTTCAAACTTCAGGTTTGAGCAGAGGGTGGATGTGTGGAATTAAGAATCAGTGTATGAGTTGGCTTATGCATTTTTAATCCCATCCTGCAGCTGTGAAGGGATCAGTCCATGAACCCCAAACCCATTTTCTTCCTGGTGTTTGACATTCTTGCTCAGGTAACAAGGAGACCAACATAAAGCAGCGTGGCACTTGCATGACACATCAACTTCTTTTATTGCAAGGATTATATATTAAGCTGACTTGTTTCTTTATTTGAGTGGCCAGCTCAGCCATGCCTTACCTTGTGGTAAATTTGGATCAAACCTTTGATAGTGTTTCCATTATAGTGAAGCAGTCCAAATAGGGCCTGAAACATTGTTCTGCATGTTTTCTAATTGTTTTTTCTTATCTCAAGTGTAAAACAGATTGCTTTGACATTTCCAGAAAGTCTTTCTAAAGCCAGACAGAAAAATAATAGAGAATATTTGATTCTGTTTTTTGGACAGAGATCTAAACATGTGAAGTTGAATACTTATATGGGTGTGATTTTGGTTCAAATTTTTTTGGCACTAATACTGAAATATTTGGATTGCTGTACTTAGAACATTCTAAAGGATGCATCCTTTTCTTCAAGTCTGAGTACTTAATGCCTTTTTCTGTTTTCATAGATCTGACCTTCTACCCAAGCTAATTCATGTTCCCTCTGGGTACTGAAGGAGGTGTTTTGAGCACATTTGATGGCTACTAGGAAGAAGCTGATGATGATTACATCTGATGAAAAGAAAATAGCAAAGCCTTTAGCTTGCTGCCTGAAGCCATTTTTGCCATACTCCATACTGTAAGTTGTTCAACCCACTTCCAGATTTTATTTCCACCAGCTTCCTTAATGGCTTGCATGGTGTTTGTATAGGGGTGTCAGGATGATGGATAACTTGGAACTAATTTGGAAGCTATTTTTTGGAAGATATTTAAATCAGGCCTGTTAGTGCAGCCCAAATTCCCTGTGTGATGGTAACAAAACATCCTTGGTAGGCATAGGTTTAGCTCCAAAGATTTTGCTGCTGCTGGAGAAAGGTCTCTTTAGCAAACTCTTTTCAAGGTTTCAGTTGGTAGAATTCAGAATTTTGCAACAGCACTTAAGTGAATCCTGATGTTCTGTTGGACTAGCACATTTTCCATTTTGCAAACCTAGAGGAAAAAAAACGCCATTGACAGAGCACAAGCCTTGGCATGGATCATGCAGAGTAAAAGGTGAAGGATCCAAAGGAAATGCCAGCTGTGAGGGCTTTCCAATGTGAAAGGAAAAAGAAGATCCATTTCAGGGTCTAAGGCAAACTACAGGATCCTTTTCAGGGTGTTTTAAAGTAGTGTTGGTGGGGATGGCTCTCAGAGCAGCATGGTGTCTTGTACAACTACACAAGAGCTTTAAATGCTCCCAAATCTGCCAGCTCTGCTGAGGGGGACCTGTGTGCAGGAAAATTTGGTGGTGGAAACAGAGTGTCACCATGACTTAGGTGAAGACCTATAGCCACCATGAGGCAGTATGAACTGTTAGCAAAAAATGTTGGCTTTTTATGACTTTCTTCCTGCTCACCATTGGGATGTGGCTTGGCTCAGTGACACTCAACACCACACAGAGATGGTCCACGGGCAGAGGATGATGTCTGATAAAGGAGAGGCAGATGGAGGCAGTGGAAACAACCTCTGTGCAGGGGGACCTTAGGACATAATAAGACAGGACAAGTTTCTGTAATAGGCAAATTAACTATGTTCTGAATTAACCAAACACCTGCAATAGGGTTTGCTTGATGCAATATCAACAAAAAGTATAACCTCCCTTACCTGATAGATATTTTCTCTATGTTTTCACATCCCTTGTGGCTAGAAAGCACTTCAGCATGGCTTCTGTGGCAAGATTTCGTTACTGCAGCAATGGCCAAAAAAATCAGCTTTCCATCACTTAATTACAAAATACATCACAAGAATCATTAATTCTTCAATTAAAACTGGAGACTTTTTATACTGTTGTTCCCATTAGTTCCCTACAAAGGGGGTGAGGTCTTGGCAATGTAATTCTCCATCTGTTTCTTACATGTGAATGCAGTGTTTTAAAATCCATAACGTGTGGGACCTGCTTTACATTCTGCTCACAAATGCCTGAGTAAAGCTATAAAAATGATGTGGAAAAAAATAAGCTTCTTTTCATGCTGATGCACTGTAAGTCAAACATTTGGATAGATTCTGAGGTCAGAAAGGACCATTATGGTTCTGGTGCCAGACCTACAGGCCATAGCATTTCACCTAGTGATTTCCATATGGAGCTGAAGAAGTAGGAAATACTTATTTAAACGAAAATCCACTCTAGTCTTGAAATGTACCAATGCAGTTCCTCTAAAAGGGGATCTCTTGAGTTTGTTTTTATAAAAAAGTACAAACTGGGAGCTTTTCATGTGAATCTAACAACATCAAATTTAAGAAATCATTGTTAGGTGTATTTTGTGCTACATAATAGGATGATGACAAAAAACAGGACAGAAAAAAGAACTTTAAATCAGAAAGCTCCTAACTTCAAAATATTGATCCATAATACCAACCAATTTGAAATAAGAATGAAGAGTGACTGGAAGCAATCAGCACCTCCTTTGTCAAGGTAGAAATGGCTCTGAGGTAATGAGAGAGCTGACATATGATTAAAAATTGAAAGAGATTCAACCCCTTTTTAAGTAACATAACTAGGATTCAGATGTGTGTATATTTTGAGAAATGTTATCTCCTGTCTAGTGGTAGTACTCTCAAGTGTGATCAGGGATTATCAAGCATGATTTATCAACGCATTCACATTCTCAATTTCTTAAAAATCACCAACAGCTTTGTTCTGAAGTGAAGCTCTTATCACAAAAACTTAGCTGTATTCAAAGACTAAGTCTTAAATTTTATACTGCCTTGAGGGATTTCTGTGATTCCCTGGCATGGTGGTAGGTATTGAACATTGACAGACACAAATGCAGTTGCAGTGTCTCATAGATGTCCAGATTTTTTTCACACGTGTATGAGTCCTTCTTGAATAATAGGTCTATCACTTATAATGTGTTTAATGAATAAAAAGTGAATTGTGGCAATTGGTGTCAGTAGAAGCTCAGAGCAAGAGGTATATTCTAATCCAAAATGCTAACGATGATAGAACTCCATGTTTCCTATAAAATCCAGCTGATGAGGTGACTAAATACAAATTGCTTCCTAATAACATTACCTGAAAACACACAACTTTTCTCCCTTGGAGGATGCACACATTTCAGAAGAAACTTGGGCAATGCTGGACTTTGCACAATCTCTCCTGATCCATAAAAGGTGCGCTAAGGTTTTTGGATGGAGGAGCACTCAAACTTCTGTTTCGATTTCTGTGTGGTAGATGTTGTCTCCACTAATGTGACTCTAAAGTTACTCTTCAAGCACTTTATCTGGAGTTTTACAGCCAAATGTACCCAGCTTCTAACCTTCTGTTGAGTCAACACAGAGGACAATTTGGCATTCCTGGAAATACCTCTGTGAGCCCACATGGGATAACTTCCTGCTGGTCTTTGACAGAGTGATCTAATTGCAGCTTATGGCTTTGGATTCTGCTCCATTTTTCCCCATCCTTACCCATCTTGGACAAAAGCAGGGTTTGGCCTTTCCTTAGGATATTTCTGACTAACAGAACTTCTAAAGGAGATACCAGAAGACAGCAAAATGCCAGTGATTACATTGGTGTGCAATAATGGGGAGAGGCTTTTTTGGACTGCTCTAACTCAGCTGCACAAGGCTGGTCACTGAGCAGGGTGACACTGAATGAGTCTTGCAGGAACTTTCCATCCTTGTTTCTGCTAAACAAATTGTCCCTCTTCTGCCCTGGAGGACATGCCCTTTCTTTGGGGACAGCTATGAATCTTATTAAGCTCATTGCTGTAATCATTTCTGGTGGAGCCCAGAGGCTAAACATAAGTTGCCTAAATATATGTTGTGTAATTACACATTGTGTTAAGAAAGAGAGAAAGGGATAACACTTGTTTCCTCCCCTCCCCATTTTAAATGTTTTAACATGAAATGTTGTGATGCCTTTTCGGATTCCTAGGAAGTTGTTGGGTATTTTTCCCCCCCCTCTTTGCTTGGAGAGTTCCCTTATAGCCTAGGGCAAGTTTTGGAGTCTAGATGTCTTTTTAATAATAAAGAGGCTTCCCCCTCTTAGGCTTCCTGGGAATTGCAAGATATTTTCTCATGAATTTTTGTGTCATGACATCTGACAACAACAACAAAAACATATATATATATATAAAAAGCAGCCATTTGTTCCTTGGCTTCACCCACAATGGCACATTGCCATATTTGTTTGTTGGCCTGAAGAGCTGCTTGAAGGACATGACAAGATCATAGAAATCCCCTTTCTGTCACACTTCCTTCTGGGAAGAAGTTCTTTTGAGGCTAAACCCCTCAGGATAATCCAAAATAGAGGAATTCTTATAGAGATCTACCCTTTAAAATGGAACTAGCTGTCTTTTCTTGGGAAGGAAAAGTGATAGTCCCCTATTATCTCCATCCTTGCTAATACATGTGATACAAGCCTTTTTTATAGCTGGACTAACCCTATTACTTTTTTATACTCTTCTTCCTCTAATTGCCAGGAAACCTTTTACAGCTCTGTAGGAGCCAAGCACTAGGGTTTTCCCAAACAGAGTTGTGCCAAGATATTTAGACCCTAATTCCCCCCACATTATGCAACTGTTAATTGGGAAAGATCAGCAGCAGACAGCTTGCTATGGGACATTCAATCCCCACTTCTTGTAGCAGCACGTATGATCTTTGGGAGATGTTCATGGACTCTCTGCTTGTAATACTTGGCAGTTCCCAAGCAGTTGCTGGGCTGGGAAGAAGTATTGCTGATTGTCAACCTCAAGGGTTTAAGCAAATATGCTTGAAACATCTATTTGTGGAAAGAAAAACTCTCAGCATTCTTACAGCACCAAGTCCTGGGAACAAGCACAGATTTCAGAGATCCATACCAGCATGACCCTGTGCATCACAGGATGTTTCTGCAGTTTGTGTTAGGCAGAAATGTGGAATCTGTGGCTTTTGTGTACTACAGTTGCCAAAAGATCCTTGTTGGGATGACACTGATTGGAAGAGCCAAGAGGATAACCTGAAAGGAACAGACAGCTGAGAGGGGATCTCGTCAATTCCTGTCAGTGTCTGAAGGGAGGTGTCAGAGCATGGATCCAGGCTCTGCTCCGTGGTGCTGAGCAATAGGACAAAAGACAATGGGCAGAAACTGAGGCACAGGAAATGCCATCTGAACATGAGGAAGAGTTTCTTCACTGTGCAGAGGCTGAGCACTGGAACAGATCACCAGAGAGGGTGTGGAGTTTGGAGATATTCCTGGACCATCTGGACACAATCCTGTGCCATGTGCTCTGGCATGACCCAGCTTAAGCAGGGACCAAATGACCCACCCTGTAACTCCTTCCAAACTGACCCATTCTGTGCTAAAAAAACCCTCTTTGGCAAGCTACAGGAATAGCAGGTTATGCTGGTACTGCAGATGTAGAGGAAAAGGAAACAGAACGAGTCCAACAAAGCCAATTTTCCCAGTGAATCAGCTTTGATAGGTCACTGTTTTATCTAGACTAATGCAAACATGAAGCTTGATTATTCTGCAACCAAGTGAACTCACAAGATCAGATCCTGGCTCCAAGTGTCCATCTATGACTCAGAATGAACTTCAGCTTTGTAGATGACCCAGAGCAGTAGATTACTGGAACAACAGAAAATGTGTGAAATGATACATTTTCCAGAAAATGTGCATGTGTTTTGGGATAAATTCTCCCTCAGTTTTGCTTTAGCTCTTCAGGTTTACATGTCCATCAGCATCCATTCCTACATCCCCTTCTGTGACTGTGCTTTGGTGCTTTCAGAATTTTTGCAATATTGTCACAGCAGCTGGTAGTAACAATATGGTGAAATCTCACACCAACTCCTGCACAGCCCTTATGCCCCTGCTCTCTCTGGAGGGATCATCTACATGATTCTATCCATGGGAGAGTGGAATCAGGCTCCTTAATGTGAATGCAATTGTAAATATGTTCCTTTTATTTTCCCTTTATTTAGCAGTGATGTAAAATATAAATGGGAATCAGGTCTGTGGTAACCACCTGAAAGTTAGAAAGTTATTTTTCTGAATTGTGGTCTTACTTGTCTTGCTGCAAAAGGAAGTCTTTGAGAGCTGGTTAACTTCTATTTAATTACTCACCTCTAAGGTTCAAATAACTCAGTGGAGTCAAAAA